>CAMZMU010000060.1:46196013-46578339 GCA_947311845.1 Poa pratensis
CCCAGGTGGCTCGCGCTGGAGGAGGAGATTTCGGAGACCACCAACTCCAATTCCGATTTCTCCTCCGACTCCGAGTTCTAGTTCATCGAATCGTAGTTAGGATGTAGTTATCGAATCGAGTGTTTAGGTTTAGGATGTAGTTATTTAAGATGTAGTAAATCGAATCGAATCATGTTCGTATTCACCCGTTCGTGTAATCGAATCGTGTTCTCGTTTCGTCCGAGTTCATCAATATAACTATATTTGCAGTCTATTTTACTGTATTTTTGATTTGGTTTCTTTGCAAAAGAGTGCATACCTAGGTTTGCGGCGCGACATTTTAGCGCGGCTGCTAAAGCAAAAGTGTCGGCCAGCGCGCTAAAACGGTATTTTTGACGCTGCAAAAAAAATTTAGGACGCCGCGCGTTGGCGCCTTTGGAGATGCTCTGAGCGGTGATGAAGCGCAATCCACAGAAATATGTGAGGACACACAAAACACACCATGAGCGCCCGTTGAGCGAAGATTAAAAAAGACAGGTACACTAAGCAGAGTCTAAATAAGCACGCATACAATACAATATCTATTCGCTACGACCACGAAAACAGAAAATTTATAACACGAGAGTTGTGTGAATGGTGAGATGAAGCTACTCCTCAAAGAAAATTTAGTCGACCATGTGCAATCAATTTGACGAAAATCGTCTAAAAGTTTGAAACATGAATAAACAATTAAAAGCTAACGGTTAACGAAAGTCAGAACCGATTGCCAGAATGAAACCACATCGTCAATGCACATCATTTTTGGAGTTTATTTGAATCAAGCATTTCAGCATTCCCAAGAAGCAGGTTATGATCCATTTTAACTACTACTCCCTCCTTGACATAACAAAGTGCATATGAGATTTTTAAAAATTAAATAGTGTAAAATTTTAACCAAGTTTATTGAGAAATATTTATTTCTATGACACTAAATGTATACCATATATAAATATATTTCGTGATGAATCAAATGGTTTATATTTGGTATACCATATGTTAATATATTTTTATACAAACTTGATCAAAGTTTTTGAGGTTTGACTTTAAGAAAATCTTATATGTACTACACTTTCGAAAGGAACGAGTATTCTACATGTTGGTTATACATTAGCAACAGGGGCGGAGTTGAAGCTCAAGTCACCCTAATGCACCACTTTAGTTTGGCATAAATTTTTCAAGCACCATTTTGTATGCTTATGCTTCGCTATACCTCCTCCCAAAGTTAAACATATCAACGACTGAAATCGCTCTGTACCCCTTCGTAATTAAGGGTATGATGCTCATTGTTAAATAGTTAATTCGTCATTAAATATTAATTAATTTGTACCTAGCCCTGTAGAAACCCGTGACCCATATACATACGCATTCGTATATGTATGAAATTAGCGTGGTCATGTCCTTGTCGCTGGCACCGTTTCTCGACGGTGTTGACTGCACCCGAAGTCGGTGGTCATCCACAAAGCAATCTTGCCTACGTGCGTCTTGGGATCCAGCACCGCGTTGAGAAGCGGAGCAATGACGTGGCTGGGAAAGAGTTGGACATGAGGGCAGCAGCGATACCTACCGCTGCAATGAGGGCTTTGGCTCCGAGTTTGACGGCACTGATGCCGCCGAAGAAGCGTCCACGCGGCCCTAGCGACATCCTCCTGCTTCAGCGCGTCCATTGCGTTGTTGCCAGTGCTACATGCCCTATAACTATCGTTATCAGTACCCTAGACCGGCGGCGAGCTTGGCTGTTTAAATGGGGGGGGGGGGGTGGGCTGAGAGGACCAAAACTACACTATTTTTGGGCCAAACTACGGAAGGGGAGGAAATGGGCTAAATCTTTGGGATTTCATCAAGAATTGTTGTAATGGGCTAGGGGGGGGGGGTGCTGGCTTGAACGTTGCTCGACCAATGCCCTAGACATGAACATACATGGCAGGACAACAAGTACTAAGCGCCCTGACATTGTTTTTGGCGCCCAACGCTACAGTGGCGAACATGATCTCGAGAAACACGGTCAAGGCTCATCTCACCAATCAAGGCGGTCGAACGACCACAACATGTCGGCTTCAACATCATCACGCCGAGGGAGCAGGACTATATGACAAAGGACTTCCCAACACCGACCCTTGGACGAAAAAACTAGAGAGATGACCGTGGAGCAAAGAGAAGCTATCAACCCAGCCAGGCCATTGCTCCACTTCTGGCCTAACCTGACCCAGGCATCCTCCACTACGAGTGCGCGCCGACCTCCTCAACGACGACGCCGACACTGGGGAGTTCACCTTTATTGCGCTGAAATGAAGTTCACCTTATTGTGCGGAAATGAAGTGATCTCTGCGGTGCCGTCAGGTTAGCCCAGAAGTTGAGGAGGTCGGCGCACTCGCAGTAGTCAGGTTCACCCAGAAGTTGAGAAATTGTGTGGCTGGGTTGATAGCTTCTCTTTGCTCCACGGTCATCTCTCCAGTTTTTTGTCCAAGGGTCAGTGCTGCGAAGTCCGTTGTCATATGGTCCTCCTCCCTTGGCACTGACAATGCCGAAGCCGCATGCTGTGGTCGTTCGGCCACCTTGATTGGTGAGATGAGCCTTGACCATGTCTGCCGAGACCATCAGCCTCATCATGTTTCGCCACTATAGGCACTAAAAACAATGTCAAGGCGCTTGGTGCCTTGTTTTACCGCCATGTATGCTCATGTCTAGGGCATTGGTAGCGAGGAGGCCGCCCCCAGCCCATCACAGCTTCCTAAAGAAATCCCAAAGAATTTGCCCATTTGCTCCCCCCCTCCAGAGTTTTGCCCAAAAAGTGTAGTTTTGGTCCTCTCACCCATCCCCCCCCCCCCCCCCCCCCCCCCCCATTTAACCAGCCAAAACTCTACCCCCGGCCTAGGGTACTGATAACGATAGTTAGACGAACCTGTAGCGCTGGCAGGGACGAAATGGACGCGCTGAAGGAGGAGGAGGTTGTCGGGCCGCGTGTACGCTTCTTCGACGACAGCAACCCAGCTTCCGTCGCCGTCGGGCTCGAAGCCTGAGCTTAGAACTATCATTTATTTTGGAATACATAAAAGGAGAAGTAAACTTTCAGCACAACCATGCTGTGAGATTGTAAAACACTCATGCAGATATGATGAGACCTGACAAAGAAAATGCATGGATGAACATACAATAGCATTTGTTGTTACCGCTCATGTCCAACTCTTTCGCAGCCACGCCATTGCTCCACTTCTCAATGCCAGTGCTAGATCCCATGACGCACGCAGGAAAGATTGCATTGTGGATGACAACGTCGCGTGCCGGTCAACACCACCGAGAAACTGTTCGAGAGACAAGGACAAGACCACCGCTAATTTCATACATATAAGGATGGGGATGTGTACGGGTCACATGGGTTTCTATAGCGCTAGATACAAACTTAATTAATATTGAATGATGAATTAATGATTTAACAGTGACCATCATATCGTTAATTCGAAGGGGTACAAAGCGATTTCAGCCATTGATGTGTTTAACTTTGGAAAGGGGTTTCACGTAAGCCTAGAGACTGTTTGCTTGAAAAAATTATGCCAAACTAAAGTGTGCATCAGGGTGACTCGAGCTTCAGCTCCGTCCCGCGCACGCTCTTACAAATGTGTCATTATCTTTTTCTTAGGCATGTTATTGCTTTTCACATCCAAATTAACTTTTCGTAGGGGAACATCCGAACTTTGAAAACGTGTAACCCTGAACAGTCACTGATTGAGGTACCCACTAATTAGTATAGTGTAAAATAGCCCTTGCTTTTCTTATTTCCATTTGACCCGAATTAAGAAGTCCAATTCTTTGACAGGCCGGTCTGAGAAATGATGGTGGCTTTTCTGGCTGCAACTATTTCGTTTCCTCATCCATCGATCAATCATTCTCATCGTGCAGCTCCCCTCTCTCTCTCTCCTCTCTCTCTCTCTCTCTCTCTCTCTCTCTCTCTCTGTGCAGCTCCCCTCTCTCTCTCTCTCCTGCGACTATGGTGGTGTAGCAGAAGAGATGGTCAGAAAAGTTAAACAAGGGGCAGCTCGACAAGGCGGTCAAACGGAAAGCCCATTCTCTTCTTCCAACCCTTTCCCCCTGCCCAAGAACATGCCATGCATGTGCTGCATGGGCCTAGTAAAACTTTTGTTTTTTGTTCCAGGGATATAGATAACAGAAACTAAATGGTCATTATCTACCCATTCATGGCATACACAAAGTTAAGCTAAACATGCCAGAACCATTGTTAAACTCCTGTTATTTTTTTGTTAAACCACTCTCCTTTTCCTGTTCTCCCATGTGAGCGTCCAGCTCTCTCTATATCTAAGCATGCACCTCCTAATCTCCTATGCTTCGTCAATACAGTAGTTCTCGCCCTCCCGCTCCAAGCTCAGTGGCCAGTGCCGGCTCGCCCTCTCCATCCCCGTTCCCTTCCCGGCGCCTTCCCTGTACAAATGGAGTTCTGTACGAGCTCTAGGAGATGTAATGGCGGCGAGCAGGGGAGGCCGCCGCTTCCCGGAAGGTAGGCCAAGCTACCGGGCGTATTGGCTCCCAGCGCAGCCGGCGAGGTCTATTTCTTCCGTGAGGAGGAAGAGGAGTTAGCGCGCGGATGCAGATGAAGCGAGCCTGTGGGGGAATTGAAGCCGCATGGTCCGAGATATATGTAATTATGTATATCTCTCTCATTCTAGGTATCTGATATTAGTATAGCTGATTTAGTAGTTAGTACCCATAGTTAGTATATTATTTTTGTCATTTCTATTATGAGAGATCTTGATGTAGTAACCTAATAACAGTCGGTGCTTAGTGCTTAGTTTGGTCTTAGCGATTTTTGGTGTGTTTATGTAACATACATGATTGATACTTCATAAAGTTGGGTAGTCATCACCCGATGAATCCTGTCCTGATTGTCAAAAAAGCTAAGAATTGTCTGACATAACAATGCTTAATATGTCTTCTTGTCCATAGCAATGCTCAAATCTGCCTTAGTTCTACATCAAGAAATTGCACTGTGCTTGACTGTTGCCATTTTGGTGTGTTGAGGCAGCAGCATCAGTTGTTATGTGTAGGTTGGTGAGCATGAAAGGTTCTAAATTCTTTTTTTTTTAGGTTAAAAGCGGTCGTATCCGCCATCCGATTAGATAGAATAGAGGTTTATGTACAGAATTTTGAAAAAGGGAAAAAATCCCTTACAAAATAAAAAAGCTAGTCTCTAGGATCCTGCGTGTGGGCAAAAGCCCGCAGCGCCAACTCCTCCCGCACCAAAGCCGCCACCTTCGTAGGCGAGATCACCGCACTGCGGAAGGTCCTTCGGTTCCTCTCCTCCCCCCATGTCGAGGAGCGCCCAGGCATCAGAGAATTCTGCATCTAGGGCCCCTCCGGGGCATCTGCCGCTCCCTGGTTCCTGAAGTCTTCTTCTTCTTCTTGGGCTTCTTCATGGAAAGGACAAGGTCGGCTATGGCTGCCGCTGCCTGGTCCGAGATGGGACCATCTAAGAGGGCGAAAAACTCATGTCGGCGGCGCTCTGAAAAGGTGGCCACTTCCGGCAACGAGCCGAGACGACGCGCCACGGCCTCCTTGGCTAGCTGCTCCATGTTGGCACCCTTAGGGTGTAGCTCGGCGAACCTGATGCTCCTCCGTGCCGATGGTGCCTCTACCTCCTTCTCATGGACCAACGCCGAGGCCGGCGTACCCAGAACGGAGGTCCTGAGCGGCATCGAGATCCGGGTGATGAAGCCCGACAAGTCCAGCTGTTCAGAGCCAGTCTGAACCGGCGTGACGGTGTCCTCCTGCTCACCTTGATCGGTCAGCAGGATGGAGCACTCCTGGAAGAGCACCCCAACCGGACCCGGCGAGGCCCTCATCAGTGGATCTGCATCATCAATCTGGACCAAATCCCTCGTGTTCTGCTCCTCATGGTTTGGTAATGGCTCCTCCAATGCCCCATGCCCGGCAGACTCCAGCACGTCTGGCGTGGTCTCAACCATCGTACAGGCGTGCTCCAAAGCAACCTCCATCGCCGAAATGGTCGCGTCCCTAGGAGAGAAGGGACCAAAGAGCTGCAAGTCACCGTCCGTGTAGCCAACGCTGAACCTGATCCCAGCAAGCGGAGGCGGTGCAGGAGACAACAGAACCACAGCGAACCCCAGCGAGAGCCTCTCCAGGGCGACCTCGACCCGCTCCAAACAACTCGCCATCCGCTCCATCAAACCCTGCACAGCCTTTGTCATCGTGACCTGAGAGGCAACCATCTCCTGGAGCTGAGTCGCAACAAAGCCTTGCGTCTCTGCCCCATCAACACCGCTTGCTCCTCGACAAGGGATCTCATCAACACTTCAGGGGGAGCAGATGAACTTGCCAATGGTTGCGCACGAGCGGGGGGGGGGGGGGGGGGGGGGAGGCGATCCCCAACCTTGGGAGGGGGCGTGGCAACAGATGCCCATGAGCGGTCCAAGGGACGGCATGGACCGGAAGCCGCTGACTTGGAGTGGAGGGCGCATGGCTGGGCTTCTGGCGCTGCGGGCAGTCACCTTCCCGATGGTCGGAGCAGTCGCAGGCAAGGCAACAGATGTCGCCGTGGCATTCCGCCACGCGATGGTCGGGCGCCAGGCAGCGGAAGCATCGGCCATGAGCCCGACGCCTGAAAGCCATGGCGTGGTCTTCACTAGTGCGAGGAGGAGAAGGGGGCGCCCGGCTCTGCAGCGAACCCTTGACACGATCTTCCTTGACACGATCTTCCTTGACACGATCTTCCTTGACACGATCTTCCTTGACACGATCTTCATCTCCTCGTGAGGGGAAGTGGGCAGCAGGGCCAACTGCGGGTGACGCCGGTTTCGCACCTCCTGCCAACCCAGCTCGTCGCCCTCAACCACCGGACCAGTCGACGTCGGCAGCATTACCTGCGGCTTGAAGCCGAGAGGGAGCCGCTCGGGAGGAGGCGGCAGTCGGGGTAGGGATGCGGCCACGGAGCCATTGCCCGCACCAGGACTCTCCCCAGCTGGGTCTTGGCCACCTCCTCCGCCGAACAGAGGGCCAAGGTCGCCGACGACCAACGATTTGAGCCCGGACGGGACCACGGCCGGCGGCGGCGGGGGGCCTGGTGAGGACGCAGGGAGACGGCGGGCGACGGGGCTGGAGCGGCGGCCGCCGGAAGGGGTCGGTGGCGGGTGGAGGAGGCAGCCTCATCCGCCATCGCGGGGACTTGACGGTGGCGAGCAGCAGCCCTCACATGCTGAGCGGGGAGAGGGCGGCGAGGTGACGGGCAGAGCTGAGCTTCCAAGGGTTGAGAGAGGACGCGGAGAGCGTCCCGGATCTAGTCGCGGAGGTGGAGGAACTGGCCGGTGGAGGGAGATCACGCCGGCGGCGGCGGCGCGCGGTCACTGGCGGCCATGGTCGCGAGAGGTGGTTGGGTCCTTCGGCAAGGTTTTTTTTTTTAAATGTCTTCTTGTTCATAGCAATGCTCAAATCTGCCTTCTAGTTCTACATCAAGAAATTGCTCTGTGCTTGACTGTTGCCATTTTGGTGTGTTGAAGACACCAGTTAGCTATGTTTCACGGAACTTGGCGCTAAAAGGTCCTGATTGTCATGTGTTTGGCTGGTTGGTTGCATTGCCACGGTACCAGCAATCTTGTCGAATATTTAGTGATAATATGTATATAAGCGCTAAAAACCATGCTGGTGGGGGACTCAAGCTGCTGAAGAATAACATGTATTGTGAAAAATCATACGAACGGAATTGAAGTACTAATTATATCGATTGTTTTTGGCACTTACATTGACCGAGATTAGCAAAGCATCTGATAAGAAGAATCAAAAGAAGAGCGAGTCCATTAAAGAGCTTCCCATGCTTTCCCATGCAGCACGGCGAATCAAAAGAAGAGCGAGTCCATTTGGAGGAATTTGTGATCTTTTGGAATGGTATACTTTTCCTCTATTCAACATTGTTCGTATATATAGAGGGAATGACAATGTATTAATTGCTATTACCTAGACTTACCCATAGTCAGGATGGTTATGGGCAGATCTTCTTCAATTAATTCATAAGATTTACTTCCTTCCATTTCGTGTGTAATTTCCCAAAATAGATTCTTCTATTAAAGGGTCTCATTTAATTTTTAGCATTATAGACACATGGTGATTACATTTTAATTTAATAATTACTAAAAATAACTGTAGCAAAAATTACATTACGAATGCAAATATCCTTAGTGGTTGAGTGAAAATGATATGTTTTTGCCTAAATTTGTTGAATATCTACTCTCGCTCCAAGCTACATTTTTTATCAATGTCAAATTCATGCCAAAAGTAGTAAATAGTGTGGATTGATCATGGTGCCAAATCCACTATTTCTGAACTTTTGTAGGGTAACCATTTTGAATGTTACTCTATAAAATAATCTACCTTTACAGCGTAGAAATTTTGGCAACACACGCACACTAATTAGTTTGAAGGACGACATATAACTATTGGAGATGCAGTATTTCATGTAAAAAAGATGCAACATTACTCAAAAATAGTTTCACATCCAACCAACCTAATAGAATTAGGATTTGAACTTCATGTTCCAGAGTTGCGAAGAACAATCCGAATGGAGGCAATCTTTCCGGATTCGCTCCGCCTTACAACTTTGCTTTCCATTGTCATTGGCTCATTGCCATTGTGGCATGAGTGTGGCCCAGGCACGCTTCCGGCCGACTGACCACCTCCAACAATTCCTACGGGCTGCTAACCAGGGATTGGTTACCAGTCAAATGTCGTGGTTACCGACCGGTTACCGGAATTCGAGGCTAATCCGGTAAATGAGTTTACCGGGAAAAATGCGCGATTGTTTTAATTTGGGTCAAATTCTTACTCCTGAAATTGTTTTAGATTTATTTTATGTATTTAACTTTAAATTTTGACTAAATCTCATCTAGTAACTGAGCGGTAATTTTCCGGTAACCACGGTTACGGGAATCCCGGTGCCCCCGAGAATTTTTTTCGGTGGCTCGGCGCAACAAACAAGGACGCGTCGTTGAAGTTGGGGCTTTGTGGTAGCAACGTACTCATGCCGAGGTGCGCCGTGCCCGTGCGCCGTACACTGGGGGCGGTGCGGTGCCGCCGGTGCGCATGCCGTGTGGCGGACGTGACCACCGACTTGGCAAAAGTGCGGCAGCGCCGGGGGGATCTACGTCTACAGCTCGACGTGTGGTTGATGGCGCCGCAAAGGCGCCCAGGAAAGCCGCTCCGGCGTCCGCCACCGTCGCACGCGCGCGCCATCGTACAAGGCGCGCGAACATGCACCCGCCGCTCCCGTGTCCCGCGGCGGGCAGGCAGCATGTCAGGACGTCGTGGTGGACGCCGGACGGGAAGGAGTTGAGTACCCAATGATTGTGCATATTAAATCCCCGCGATCTGCGCACTGGCCGGAGAGTGACCGGAGCCCAGAGCGGCGTGCCACGGAGCCACCTTTCGCCTTTCTCTCCTGGTGCGCCGTCGGTTCCGATGTCCATTGCTCCCACCACGATCC
The DNA here is from genome assembly GCA_947311845.1 of Poa pratensis. Lineage (NCBI taxonomy): Eukaryota > Viridiplantae > Streptophyta > Magnoliopsida > Poales > Poaceae > Poa > Poa pratensis. The sequence goes on from CAMZMU010000060.1 coordinate 46,205,528, forward strand.
ATGCAAGCATGCGCAGCCCGGCCGTCTCTCGCTTTAAAGTTTTTTTTTTTTTTTTTTTTTTTGAAAGGGAAAACAATATATATTAAGCTAGCAAGCCGCCTCATTAAAAACCTTCCAGTCCCCTTAGGTACCCTGGTAAGGAAAAGAGTGCGTCAGAAACTTGCTGCTTTAAGCATCAACAATAGTTACATCGTTTGCGAGCACAGCTCTAATACAAAAGGGAGGATCATCATGCCACACTCCATGATCTACCTCATTAAACTTTGAAAGCTCGTGAGCTGCCCTATTGGCTTCCCTAGGACAATGCGCAAAAATAACCCGAGAGAAATTACGACAAAGGAAAGAACATTCCTCATAAATAGCTGCTGCAGCTCCTAAAGAATTGCCGCCATTTTGCATGACCTCGACAACCTCAGCACAATCAGATTCTACAAGCAGCTTGTTACATCCCACCTGAGCAGCTAGAATCAGTCCATTGCGAAGGGCACAAGCTTCAGCTGTTGCTGCATCCTCGACAAATTGGAGTGTCCATCTTCCACAGGAAATAGAAGCACCAACATAGTCCCTAATGATAGCGCCGGTGCCGCCTGAACCGGTGTCAATGTCAAACGCTGCGTCAACATTCAGTTTAACGAGATCCTCAGGAGGCTTAGTCCAGCCATGTCTTACAATGGGACCTGGCAATCTTTTTTTCTCTCTTATAGTTCAGAGCAAGCGCCATGATCGACTGAGCCGTCCTCAATGGAGCTTGGAGCATTTCGCCATGGGTAGCTCGACGTCTTTCCCACCATAGATACCAGGTAGCCACCGCTACTAGATCACATGTACGTACCTCTGGCAGCAAAGGAGCAGTACTAGAATTGAATAAAAGGGACTCCAGGATCGGTGTCCTCCAGCTTCAAGGACCATTGCATCATTTATTTGTTGGATCAAACCCAGCCCTGTCCACACCTCCTTTACCCTAGCACACTTAAAAAACGCATGAGAAATACTCTCACAGTCAATTGAGCACAACGGACACTGACCTGAGACTTGAACGTGACGATTTGCTAGCACACCCATGCATGGAATAACCCCCAGCATCGCCCTCCACACATGTATTTTAATTTTAGCCGGAGCATGCAGGGACCAAATCAATTTCCAAACCGGATTCGCCGCCGAGGAACCAAAGACCTGGCCGGTCCTACGCAGTTTCCGACCATGTTGATGATCCCACTCCAGAAAATAGGATGATTTAACCGTGAATATCCCGTTCTTATTATGGTGCCAAGAAATGAAATCCTCCATCATTCCGACAGCTAGGGGAATTTTCAGAATTCTTTCCGCGTCTCCCTGCCAGAATATATCCCTGATCTGCACTTCATTCCATGCACGATTCTCATGATCAATCAGCTCCGACACTTTAGTGAGCACAATATTCCCCCGTCTGGTCATTACTTTCTTGTTTGGGCTGCTAGGAATCCAACAGTCCTCCCAAATATTGATGTTCTCTCCGTCGCCAACTCTCCAAATATGACCACGTTTAAATGTTTGTATACCATGCCAAATACTTTGCCATGTATATGAACTTCCTTTTTCAATTCACAATTCAGAAGATCACCTGAAGGATAATACTTTGCTCTTAGAACTTGTGCACAAATGGATTCAGGTTCCGAAAGAAGGCGCCAACATTGTTTGGACAGCATTGCCATGTTGAAACTCTCCAAATCTCTAAACCCCATCCCTCCTTGTTTTTTAGGGATACACATCTTCCACCAAGAAAACCAGTGCATATGTTTTTGTTGATCCTCATCTCCCCACCAGAATTGGGATATTGCTTTGATTATCCCTTTGCATATCTGTTTGGGAAGTTTGAACACCGACATCGCATAGACTGAAAGAGATTGAATAACAGCCTTTATTAGTGTTTCCTTACCACCGAATGATAGCATCTTCTCTTTCCACCCACTCAACAATTTTATTGCCCTATCAATTAAGTGTTGAAAGCAATCTGTCCTGTCTACCCCAACGAGGGGAGGTAGCCCAAGATATTTATCTGTAATGGCCTCTGTCATAATTTCCAAAATATTGCAGACTTCCACCCTCCTATCCACAGAGGTACACGGACTAAAGAAGATGCTTGATTTTGCCACACTTACCAACTGTCCGGATGCCGCACAATAATCATCAAGGGCACACTTCAAACTAGCCGCATTTGCACTATCTGCTTTCATTAAAATTAGAGAGTCATCGGCAAATAGGAGGTGAGAAATTGCAGGAGCCGATCTGCACACTTTCACGCCCTGTAAATTCCCATGATCTTCCTGGTAAGCAATCAAGCTTGTTAACCCTTCAGCGCAAAGCAGAAATAAATATGGTGAGAGCGGGTCCCCCTGTCGGAGGCCTCGAGTAGGAGTAAAATAATCAGACAAAGAATTATTTAAGCGGACTTGATATCGAACCGAAGTGACACAAGCCATTATCATCTCCACCCATCCGACATCGAACCCCAGCTGAATCATAATAAGTCTCAGAAATTCCCACTCCACCCTGTCATACGCCTTGTGCATATCAAGTTTCACCGCACATGTACCATAGCTGCCCACTCTCCTATTTTTTATTGCGTGGTAACTTTCAAACGCAACCAAGAAATTATCCGAGATGAGCCTTCCTGGAACAAAAGCATTTTGCATCGGCGACACAATCTCTGGTAAGAAGATCTTTAACCTAGCTGCAATCAGTTTCGAAATCACCTTGTAGACCACATTACATAAACTAATGGGTCGAAACTGAGATATGTGCTCAGGATTTTTGATCTTAGGAATAAGAACGATTGTGGTATCGTTCCAACTATCTGGAATCTTTCGAAGATTAATAGCCAACAATACCTCGTCCGTGAGGTCCTCTCCAATAACACTCCAAAATTTCTTATAGAAGACAGCATGTAGCCCGTCCGGACCAGGGGCCTTCAAATCCCCAATATTGAACAAAGCCTTCTTCACTTCCTCCCTTGTGTACTCAGCTGTAAGCGCATCATTCATAATCTGTGAGACACGCGGCTGTACCTTGGCAATGACCGCAGGATCTGGCATCTGAACCTCCGATGTAAAAAGAGTTGAGAAATAGTCTGAAGATAATTGTAGCATATCACCTTCGTCTTCTACCCACAGGCCCGTGTCATTCTTTAATTTTTTAACATGATTATTCTTCCGTCTTTTCGATGCAAAGTTGTGAAAATATGAGGTGTTCTGATCACCTGACCGAAGCCACTCAACTCTTCCTCTTTGTACCCAGTACAGCTCCTCTTTTTCCAACAAATCTTCAATTTCAATTTGGATATCCTTCTGCTTACTCAATGCATCATCATCCAATGGTCCGGACATTACATCATTAAGTTGCTTCTGTAGCTCACGTAATTTAGTTCTCGGTCCTTTTAACACTTCTTTGTCCCAGTCATGTAAAGATTTATGGACAGCCTCTGTAGCTTGCGCAAGCGACGAACCAGGGACTGATTTGGCTCGCTCCCAGGCAGCCTCAACTATTGCATCGACTGATTCCTCTCTAATCCACCTTGCCTCAAATTTTTTTGTGCCCATCGGCCTAGCATGAACAATACCAGCATGGTATTCAGTATCCACCACCAGTGGCCGATGATCGGATCTGTCAAAATTCTCATGTATTACCGCTAGTTGAGGGAAAAGAAGCGACAATGACTGTGTACCCACTGCTCTGTCAAGGCGTTCGCGTATCCTGCCCCGTCTCCAAGTATAGATGTCACCAATATACCCCAAATCTTCCAGAGAACAGTCAGACAAAACATCTCGAAAAACCTGCATGCAACGCTGGGGACGAGTACTGCCCCCCTCCTTCTCAGTCCCAAACATAATCTCGTTAAAATCCCCCCGAGTAGCCATGGGAGGTTACTTAACTGATTTAACTCACGGATATAATCCCATGTCAAGTGTTTTCGGCCACCACTCGGCTCTCCATAAATACCAGTACAACGCCAACCCGATGGCAGTGATTCATCTATTCTGATATCAATATAGTTAGAATGAATTTTCCGAGAAGTAACATTCAGCTCATTATGCCAAAACATCAAGAGACCGCCAGCCTGACCATCACTTTCCACTACCTCCATCTGATCGAATTTCAACCGACGCATAAGATTACCAGCCTTAACTTTATTCAAATGAGTTTCAGACAGAAAAAGAATATCAGGACGAATTCTCTCCACAACTATCTGGAGAGCTCTAACTGCCGAAGCCTTCTTCATGCCTCGACAGTTGTAAAATTGGGTTTTCATTGCTCCCGGACGAACTCCTCTCGGGAGTTCGCCGATCCTATTAAGGAGGAGTTAGCTCCATCCTTTTTTGTTCGCTTGGAACGATCCTTCTCTGTACTCTCATCCACTTCGTCAGCTACAACATCATCTCCACTCATGGGCATATCGGATGGTAAAGTGTCACTCGCCACAGCTTCATTAATTCCTTCCTTCTCACCGTTACGAATAAAGAGCCTCTTCTTCAAAGCAGATTCGGAATTCACCTTGTCCAGCATGGACGTATCACCATTTTTTATTGGGCTAGTGACATTATTCTTCAAAGGATCTTCAGCCAGTACAGGGTTGGCATTAAACCTCCAGCTAGGAGGGATCTCACCACGACCTGAGAAAGAATGGCCACGCCCACCGGCTGGGCTTCTCCCACGGCCACCCTGGGAGTCACCTCGTGGTACATAACTCCTTCTACCATGCCATGTCTCCCAGTCCGCCTTCAGAAAATCACCCCACTTCAAACTATCTACGTCGTGCTCTCCAGTACCACATTCGAGATTTGTATGACCAAAGAAACCACATGCCGCACAAAATTTTGGGATCTTCTCATACTTAATATGATAAATCTCTCTCTGCCCTGCTCGTGAGATCGAAACCACTCGGGCCAAAACCATTCTGACATCTAGCTTCACACGAGCTCGGACAAAGTTCCCCACTCCCTGTACATCAGTTTCAATCTCTATCACTTTACCAACCCTCTTCTCCACTAGGTTTGTGATCAAAGGTTTATTACGGTACCCAATAGGCAACTTGTGTATCTGAATCCATGCCGATATAAAGTTCAGATTAACTGTTTCCGGGGCTGCTAATCCATCATAAGGTTCAATGATCACCGCATTCTGGCGAAAGTGCCATGGCCCACCTTGCTCAACCTTCAGCCAATCTCCAAGGCAGAAGCACTGGATTGTGAACAGGTTATCCTCAAGAACTGTAAACTTCACGTCCCTAGCAGGACTCCAGGCCACCTTCATGTGTTGCTCAAAAGTTTGGGGGCTGAAATAGTTTGTAGTATGCACCCTTGCTAGGGCCATCCACTTCATACCTTCCAAGGGAACTTCCGATTCATCCTCAAGAATCAGATCATCAAACTCATCATCCTCGATACCCAGACGTTGGAGCAGGTCATCGATTGGTTTCCCCTTCTCGGCCAAAGCATCAATCTGACTTGCAGAACTCGCAGAAGACGCAGACGCCATGATTTGGTGCAAACTTTAGATCGGATCTTCAACTTTTAGATCGCAGAACAAGGAGAAAGTTCACGACCCAACCAATGAATCGAGAACAGGGCAGTCTCGGGAAGTATATAGCCCGGCTAGAAGAAGCCGGGAACGGAAATAACTCCTCACCGACGTGAAGTCGGGATCGGAGGCAGAAAAACCCTAGTCGCCGGAGGGACTAGGGGAAGATACTAATTAGTCTCTCGCTTTAAAGTTTAATCGCTTTGCTTGGACGACAATGCATGCAACAAAGGTTAACTTCTTTTCTCTCCTAGTAGGAAAAGCTACCACCTTGTTGGTCCATGCGCTGCACGTTGCGGGCCGCCGCCTGACACCTTCAGCTGCAGGGGACTTGAGGTAGATTTTCGTTTTTTTGTACTAATCGTTAGTTATGCGGGACGTTGCGGGCCGCCGCCTGACACCTTCAGCTGCAGGGGACTTGAGGTAACTGGGCGTGGCAGACAGGTATGATCAGCTCCTTTCGGTGGATAGATTTTCACCATCATGCATGCCGGTATGTATATATGCATGGCACAATCTGCGTCTATAGTCATCACCTCTGTCGAACTATCATGCATTCCTCTGGACCATTGTTCTCTGAACACGTAGACCGAAAAGCACTGACCAGATCATGATTCACTCGTTTCTACACTCGATTCCTTGTCTAAACTTCAGCAACAACGTATCAGCCGGGCTCGTCTTAAGTCTTAACCATTCCTTTGCGCGCATGCATAAACTACTTTTGCTAGCCAATAGGCCAAGAATGCATGAACAAAAATAAAGCTAACAATTCCTTGAAAAAAAAAGCTAACAGACGACAGTACATGTACGAGAAGAATATGAGGATAAACTTAACGCAACAATCCAACGCCAAACTGCATGCGCACAAACTGGGCAAAGAGGGAAAGATTTTGACAAGACGATCGAGCTTTAAGCCGAAAAGCCATGGGGATTTCCCTCGTCCTGTCACGGTCATATGCATTCTCACGCATGCATCCGAAAGCGATCATCGATCGTCCAAGCATGTCGACGAGAGAACACGCCGACCGGCAGCGGCTTCCTAAAAAGGATGACTAGGAGAATAATCGACCACTTGTTCAAACTTTCTGTCCCATGATGGATATGGGGATCGGACGTTTCCTTCAGGCCCCAAATTAAACCAGATGCTTAGCTACGTCTACGTGAAATTTAACAAATTTGACCTTTATTGAAACTTCAACACAAAATACAAATATTAAAAATCTAACCTTTTTTCATGCGCCCGCCCTTGAAGCGTCCGGGTCATTACATGACGCACTGAGATATGGTACACTACATGCTGCCTTGAACTATCGGGGCTGGCGGCTTTGTACAAGCATGGCGTCCTAACCCGGGATGTCGTGCTATGTACCGTGGCACCTTTGCCGGAGCTCCATGCAAAACGGGGTCAAATTGTGATTTATTTACAGATCTATTCACATTCTGTTGGCCTCAAGACCCAATTTGCAAGCTTTGTTGCATACACCCGAAAGAGTCCAGTACCTCCTCTTCGAGTGCTTATTCTCGACCGTCGTCTGTGACAAGATCTTCGAGTGGCTCGGCAGCATTGTAGCCCCGACCCCTCCCTTGGGAAAATGCATCAATGTCTACTGGGACGGGATGATCGCAGCAATCCAAAGGAGAGACGTCGAGAGGCGAGTGGCGCATTCATCTACACTTTGTGTGTGAGGGGGGGGGGGGGGGGGGGGGGGGGGGGGGGGGGGGGTGGGTGGAAGGATAGAAACCGAGGACCTTCCGGAATGTCAGACTTGCGGAGGCGATGGCGCACCTTGTGTGAGAGGACATAGCGCCACACTCAGGACCCGGGAGGTTTCGATGTAGTCTAGACTTTTGTACTCTTGCTCCAGTTGTTGCCTGTAACTCAACTATGTACATAACACTCTATTCTATCTAATCGGACGGCAGAACGACTGCCTTAAACCTTAAAAAAAAAAAGAATAGGGTCAAATCTATGCATTTTCACCTTAGCTACACACTTACAAATTGCGCTTACATGATTCTGCTTATGCATAAGTGTTCGTGGCTGGCGCCAAGGCACCACGAGTCCATGACTCTTGGTGAAAGAAATGGTAAGGCCGCATGTCTTCTACTGTTGTGAGTTGTGACCCACTACTTAGTTAGTACCTCGGTATATACAAGCCCCTGTCTTCCCGAGTTGGGCGTTTTGGAGGTTGAGCTCGTTTTTTGAACAGTTTAAAATCGGAATTTGAAAATTTTAGAAATTACAGAAAGCAATTCTAAGATGTAGATAATGACAAACTCTACCAGCGTGCAAAAATTTAATCCGAAATTCATTATATTTTGGACTGCAAAAATGACAAAACCATGGATCTGGGTCAGTGAATAATACACATTTTTTAAAACTTGAAATTATGTCATTTTTGTGCAGCCTAAAAAATATGCATTTTCCATTGAGATTCGGCATACTTGTAGATTTTGACATTATCTACACCTAGATTTGTTTATGGGTTTTCGAAACTTACAAATGCCGATTTTCTTTAAAAAAAATAAAGGCCTCCCTGGAGATTGGGAGGTGTCTTCCCTAGAGTATATATAGGTATGACAAAGGTGGGGTATGTGCCAAAACAATTAAACAAGAGCATCTCTTTCTTGTTGTGCAAGAATATTCCTGTCTAGTCTGTCTTGGAAAAAATAGTGTGGATTAATCTATGTACTGTTTTGGTACTCCAGTACTGCATCCCATTGGGACATGCACATAATTAAGCACTACTCAAATACCAATAGGAGTGATACATCATATTTTACGTACTGTTTTGGTACTCCAGTACACATAAGGCGTCGCGCTTCTCTCCGGCCAATGCATCACATGCATGGAAGTCATCAACGATATATCCGTAAACAATCATCTTCGTAATTTCATGCTGTCGTGTGGTGAGTATCCTATTCTATACCAGCCAGACGGCCAATTTTTGGAGAAAACATAATCTAAACTGCGAGTGCTTAGGGACGCTTTATCAGAAGACGCATGTTACCTATCCTTTGCATGATCGTCGAAGGAAAAATATACTTAAGGGGGTGAAGCTTCCACGCCGAAGTGATCATCAGTGACATTCACATGGAACGGCCATTAATTTCTTCCGGTTAGACCTACACAAGCTGTAACAACCCTAATCTCCACTAAGGCTGCTCACAATGGGAGTAACATAGAGTAGTAACATGCTGATGTTACTACCTTATGTTACAACTTCACAATGGGGAGTAACATATGTGTGGTGTCTTATTTATTACTATAGACTCATTTTGTCTTGATAAGTGTGATGTTACAATAAGACTAGCCATAGTGGGGAGTAACTTCAACTAGTAACATACACATATTACTAAACTATGTTACTACCCTCATAGTGCAAAGTAACAAAGAGGTGGTGTCATATATGGTCTCATTTATTACTCTATAAACTCATTTTTTCTTGAAAAGTGTGATGTTACTAGTGTTACAAGTAACTAGCTAAGTTACTCTATTTGCATCTCTCCTCATTAATTATATGCCACATAGGATTTTTTGCTTAGGTGGCATCTATGTTACTAGTGAAGTTATTCCCACTATGGGTAGTCTAACTAGCTAAGTTATCACAAACATCTCTCTCCTCATTAACTACATGCCACATAAACAAACTTGTCTTAAAATGTGTGATGTTACCACCTAAGTTACTCACACTGTGACTAGCCTAAGATGACAAGGTAAAGCTATCACTTAACAAGAGTTTCTCCTTATTGTAGTTAATTAAGTGATCACCGGCCGGCCGGCTGCACAACTACCTTCGTGCATGCCGCTAGCTGCACATTAATTAGTTATCCCGAGTTAGTGGAGATTAGGATGAGTGACCGACCCATTCATGTAAAGTTTACGGAGTGAATTCGGAGTGAATCCGGACCAACCCTCACATCTCTTATCACCTGCGAGTCCCTTCAGTTTTTAGTTTGTCATAAAGGAAACTACAGGGTTCTTACGATTACAAATGTTTCACCACTCACTAGTTTTATTCAGCGAAAACTGCCAAACAAAGCACCACATTTGGGGGTAGGGTTTCAAAAATCTTGCAACAAGCCATGCATCGTTAAAAAAAGACATACCTAGTGATAGAAGCTCCCACACTAGGTGGGTTCTGGAGAAGGATTATACGAGTCAAGTCTTATTAACCCTGCAAAGTGCAATGCAGAGAGGCCGAGTCAAACCCAGAACCTCTTGATACAAGTGGGGAGTATTTCATCACTGGGCCAGGCATGTCCTTCATCAAGAAGCCACCGTTTCATCCTCTAATTTTTTCATAAACCACTGATTGCCAGTTTAGCCTGTTTGATGTTGTTTCTAACAAGATGGCACCACTGTGAGTCTGACGTGGTCCGCAATCAATGGTCCAGGGAGACATATGGATATTTTTTTTTAAGCGGAGACATATGGAAAATTGCATCCGGTTCTAGATTTTTTATGCACCCATTTCCCGTCTTCTTCCTGAACAACGCAAGGAGCTGCAATCGCCGCTGCCATGCTTGACACCTCATTCCTGCTTCCTTGCTTGCGAAAAATAAGGTTGCGATGACGCCTCGCACCTCCTTCATCTCTCCCTCTTCCCCTTTGGCCTCACCCGCGCTAACCCTAGTTGCCGCCGTTATGGTCTTGGTCGGCCGGCACCACCACCGAGACCAGTCGATCACTCCATCGTCCTCACCATCCCCCCCCCCCCCCCCCCCCACACACAGAATCGAGCCGAGACGCTCAGAACTCGCTTGCTCGACCCCATCTTCCCTAGCTCCAGCTAGATTCCGCCGCCCTTCTATATCGCACCATGGTGTGCTTCTGGTTCTTCCTTAGCACCTCTAGCCGCTTTTCCGTCCCTAGTTTCGCCTTGCCATCAAGCGCCGCCACTCACCGCCACGAAATGGCCAGACAACCCCATGAACCCTGCCACACCCCGTGTGTGCTACCATCGAGAGAACCCATGGCACCCACCAGGTCGTCCCTATGACCTCTCCCTCGTCGTCGTCGTGGCTTAGCCCAGCCAGCCGTCACGTGACGTCACCTGACTGGCGAGTCCCATTGGCCAGTTTTGACCTAGCTAACGTGGAGTGCCTGCGTGGCAGTGGCCCCACAGGTCATCCTCTAGCATATGTCTCCTAGACGTTTAGGGCTCGTTTGATTTACAGGATTTTCATAGGAAACGTACAGGATTTCATTTCCTATAGGATTTGGTACTGTAGAGCCGTTTGAAACCCAGGAATCGGTCATAGGAAAAGTACAGGAAAAAATCCTTAGCAACTGGTTTCACGGGAAAATCAAAGGAATCAAAACATTAGCTCCAAGCTCTTTTTTCCATTCCTGTGCACAAGGACCGATGCAAAGGATTGCACCGGCAATCCTTTCCTATTCCTACCTCTCTCATATTCCTTTGAATTTCCTACCCTACCAATCAAACGAGCCCTTACCGTGTGCCATGTCGTCCTGATAGTGGGCCCAACATGTCAGAAACACATTTATCTCGCCTAAGCTGACCGACCAGTGATTTATGAAAAATTTAGAGGACGAACCGACCAGTCAACACAGTCATTGCCACTGTTCGCCTTTCTCTCCGGCCGGGGTGTGCCGTCGGCTCCGATTGACTACGTTGTTTCCATAGCTCCCACCACGATCCATGCACGCATGCGCAGCCCGGGCCGTCTCTCGCTTTAAAGTTTAATCGCTTTGCTTGGACGACAATGCATGCATGCAACAAAAGGTTAGCCACTTTTCTTTCCTTGGAAAAGCTACGTACCACCTTAATTGTAGGTGCATGCGCTGCACGTTAAGTGGCTGCTAAGGAGGCTTGAGATCCCTGGCGAGATTGAATTTGTGTGAACACGTGGCTTGCGCTACGTACGCGCGTCGTCATGCTTTAGGACACACCAGCGATGATTAATTAGTGACTTGAGCCGGTAACCGGGCGTGGCAGACAAGTATGATCAAGCTCCTTCCGGTGGATAGATCGATTTCACCATCATGCATGTATGCCGGGTACGTATATGCATGTCAATCAGTCATCACCTCTCTCGGTCGAACATTCCTCTGGTTCATTGTCTAGTAAAGTCTAGTACTGCCTAGTACTCTCTCCGTTTCACAATGTAAGATGTTTTAAATTTTTCTCACATGCACTTCCACACACATGTATGTAGACATATTTAATTGCATGAGTCTATTCTTTTTAGTATGAATCTAGAAATGCATTTGTAAAACCTAAAACATCTTACATTGTGGAATGGAGGGAGTACATTGGTAGCTTTTTGATACTTAACCTCGCTAGTAAAGTCTAGTACTGCATGCCTACATATACTCCCTCCTTCTCAAGGCATAAGGCGTTAATTTTTTTCCTATTTTCACTCAAGGCTTAAGGCGCAGGGTTGTGTTTACACCGTTTCTTCCAAAACTGCCCCTCGTCGTTGTTTACATCGACCAAAATAATCGGAACGGAGAAGTTATTGTAGGGCTGGCATTGGCCATGCATGACAGGTGCATACGGGGAAGGAGCAGAGAGTTAAGAGGGCAGTTGTAATTGTGAGCTGGTGGCGTTTTCATTGGCTGGGCATCTTGCATGCAGTGAGAGAGAAAGAGATTAAATAGGGGTACTTTAGGAAAGACATGCGTCGCTGCAGCTCTTCTTAATCGGAGAGCCAAATTTTTTACGCCTTATGCCTTGAGAAGGAGGGAGTATATGACTCTCCCAAGAAGGAACCAGAAAAATTAAAGCTTCAGACGACGACAGTGCATGCGTGTACGAGAAGAACATGCATGCATGAGAATAAACGGAACGCAACAATCCAACACCAAACTGCATGTGCATGCACGTACGGTCCATGCACACAAACTGGGCAAAGGGAGAAAGAGATGTTGGACAAGACGAGCTTCAAGGCGATAAAGCTTTGGGGTTTTTCTCTCCTACTGTCACGGTCAAGCTCATGCATCCTAAAGCGATCGTCCGTCGATCATGCACCAGCTGCGAGCAGAAATGCCGGTTAGCCCAGAGCACTACAATCGGTAGCGGCTTCCTAAAAAGAGAGGATGGGAGAATCTGTCAATTTTGACCACTTGTTCTAAGCTTTCTGTCCTATGATGGAGATTGGGACGTCTCCTTCAACCCCAAGACGAGTTTAGAGCATCTCTAGTGGCACCCCTCCAAATAGACGGTGCTCCTCCAGAATCTCCTCCTCCTCTTGGTCCGGCTCTGGCTGCTTCCTCCTCCGGCCACCGGAGGAGCTGCCCACCTCCATGTCGTGCGCCCTCTCCGGGCCGCGGAGCCACACACACCGACAGGCCTTGTACGAGCCGCGCAGGCACGCGGTGTTCGAGCGCTTGCAGTGGGCCTCGTGGTCTTCCGGTGGCGAACGGCCTCCACCGCACCTGCCAGAGCCGTGCGGCGGCCCACCCGCCATGGATCTGGAGGTGAGAAGGGGAGAGGAATGGTGGTCCACGGTGAATTGCTCGCCGGAGTTAGGCTAGGGCTGCGGCGGCGAGAGAATGGGTGCGGCGGAGGCTTACGGAAATGGTACCGGAAATGACCACTCGTGCCGCGTGGCACCACTTATCCGGAGGCCCGGGTAAAAATTTCTGGGCCGGCCCAGTTTCCGGTATGTGATCGGGCCAAAAAATAGCCCAGCCCCTATATTGGCCTGAATTTTCCGAGCCAAGGGGTTTATAGGGTATCTGCTAGAGATGCTCTTAGGCAGAGCACTACAATCGTTAGCGGCTTCCTAAAAGAGAGGGTGTGAGAATCTGTCAATTTTGACCGCTTGCTCTAAGCTTGCTGCCCGATGATGGAGATTGGGACGTCTCCTTCAACCCCAAGACCAGGTTAAGCAAAGATTAAACAATTTAAGACCTTCTGTATTGCTTTGTTTCTTAGTGTGGTTATCTTAGATTGTATTGTATTATAATAGATGACTAGCCTAATGCATTGTTTTTAAGAGCTGTATCTAAGTAAATTTTCATTAATGATTTCAGCCTCATACTTGCAGGTTCTTGGGCTATCAACTTTAGCCCATAATATCATGCAAGAGTTGTACGTTAGTTAAGATACAACCCCAAACTCTTTCTTCCTTAAATATATTGACACATGAGCAATTTGCCTATAATACCACGTTAAGATACAACCGTCAGGGAAGGCCTAATAGCTGGTTCAAGGCACCATGAGTTGATGATAGAAATGGTAAAGCCACATGCTGATTGGCTATAGTACTATTGTTGTGAACAACTACTTAATTGCTTAATTAGTACCGGCATACACACACAGGCCAGTGGTTTCCTTCGAGTATAGTAGGCCTGACAGAGGTTATGTCAAAATAGGAGTATCACTATCTTGGTAGGGAAGAATATTCCTTCTCAGTGTGTCTTGGAACGTACATGTATCGACTTTTTGAAGTACAGTGCGGATTAATCAACTGTTTTAGTAGTGATGCATAGTATGCCCATGGTTTTGTTGGGACATGCACATAATTAGTAATCACTACTCCGATAGCAACAGGTGTGGTAGATCATATTTTACTTGTATACATGCGCGCGCTTTGCCCTTCTCTCCGGCCAATGCATCGCATGGAATTCATCAACCACATCCATAAACAATCATCTTCTTAATTCCATCCTGTCGTGGTGAGTATCCTATTCTATACCAGCCAGACGGCCACTTTTGGAGAAAATATACACAAACCAAAGCGAGGTTAATAATCTAAAGTACTAGCTACCAAGTGCTTCACTCTAGTAAAACGTAGGGACCCTTTTTCTGAACAAGCATGTTACCTCCACTTTGCAGGGTCAAGTACGGGGAGAGAAGAGAAATTGAGCCCGGGAGTGAAGCTTCCACGCCGGAGTGATCTGATCACAAGTGACATGCACATGTATGTAACGACCATTTGTTCCATCTAGACCTACACATGCTTTAACAACCTAATCTCCACTAAACTAGCAAGTAAATCTACTGCTACGTGCTTAACAAGCCAATGATCTTATCCTAGATTAAGTGAATCGTGAATTACTTGCTGTTACCTTCGTGCATGCAGCTTCTAGCTAGGCAGGTCAGTTATCCCGAGTTAGTGGAGGTTATGGTGAGTATAGCTGATCCATTCATATGGACCATGCATGCATGGTACTACTAGAAAGTTACACGTAAAGTTTACAGAAGTAATTCAGAAGTAAACCCCTCTCACATTTAGCAGGTGAAAAAGGGACAGGCACGCTCTTACAAATGTGTCGTCATCTTTTTATTAGGGCATGCCATTGCTTTTCGCACCCAAACTTGGGAGCTTTGAAAACGTGCAAAACCCTGAACACTCACTCATTGAGAGAACTAGTTACAAGTTACAACTGTCCAACAAGATCAGCAGGCAATGTGCATGCTAGTTCCAACTCATCTCATGTATTTATCGCTCCTACTAGCATACAGTTCCACTCAGATTACCTTTGTTTTTTTAATTTCTTCTTGACCCAAATTAACAAGTCCAATTCTTTGACCGGCGAGTTTGAGAAATCATGGTGGCTTTTCCGGCTGCAATTATTTCGTTTCCTCATTCATGGATCAATCATTCTGATCATGCAGCTCCTATGGACTGGACTATGGTGGTGCAGCAGAAGGAATGGTCAGAAAAGTATAATTATTTCCCCTCCTGCATTTTACAAAAGCAAAACATGGGGGGCAGCTCGACAAGGCGGTCAAACAGAAAGCCCATTCATTCCATCCCTTTCCCCATGTCCCTGCATTTCTCCTTGCCCAAAGACATGCCATGCATGTGCTGCATGGGCCTAGTAAACATTTTTTTTTGTTCTAGGATAGAGGTCACAGAAACTAATGGCCAAAGTGGTACTTTAAACACCGCATTACTGGAACAACCTAAATTAACCACAGAGTATATACCCTGACACTACTGAGTCTAGTGCATTTTAAGCTAAACTAAGATAAGCTGCCTCGGGAGGCGTGCAAGTGCGCTCTGCGTTCTCCCACAAACAGACATGCCTCCCTCCCATACATTCCCGCTTCTCATCAGTGGCCACAACCATTGTTAAACCGCTCCCGCTTTCCTGTGCTCCCATGTGAGCGCGCGTCCAGCTCTGTCTATAACTAAGCATGCACCACTCTTTATTACACTCACTGCTCTGCTTGCTCCCTCACTCCTCTACTCCCTCAGTTCTTCCCCTCTCCCACACCAAGCTTCGCTTGTAGTGTAGTCCAGATGGAGTTCGCCGCGAGCTCTAGGAGAAGAAATGGCGGCTGGCCGGCGCGAGCGCGAGGAGACAGAGGCGAAGAGGAGAGGCAATGGAGGCCACCGGAAGGGTAGACAAAGCGGCCAGGTGTTCGGCTCCCACTGCCGGCGGCAAGCTGTCTCTATCTTTGCTCCGTGAGGTTGAGGAGAAAGAGGAGCTTGCGCGCGGATGCAGATGGTGCGAGCTTGTGGGGAATTGAGGCGTCATGGTCCGAGATATATGTATATCTCTCTCTTTCTAGGTATCTGAAGTTACTATTTAGCAGCTGATTTAGTAGTATTCCTAGCTAGCTAGTACATCATTTTTCTGTTTGTATTGCCAGAGATCTCGATGGTGTTATGAGTAACTGAATAACAGTTGATGCTGGAGGGTAGCCTCATTCAGGCTTGCGATGCATCGGTTTTCGCACATTGTAATGCGTCTAATCTCTCTGTTTTTGGCACATTGTGTCCCCTATTGCTATATATGTTCCTTGGGCCTTAGTTCTTTGATTTGTATCCTCTGCTTGATGTGAGTAGTGCTTTCTTATAGTCTGCGTTACCTTCTGTTTGACTGATAAGTATGTCCTTAAATCCTTGCATCGAGTTCATCCCAATTATTTCGTCGGACAAATGCATGTCTGAGATTTCTTGTTTTATGCTCTCTCAGAAAGGTTGAAGAAAAAATTGTTCTGCGGGTAGTACAGTAGTTCGAACCGCAATTTTAGAACCGAATGCAGAACCACTCTCTGAAGAACTACTAATTTGGTGAAGGTTGGCAGCATTAAAGGAGCATCTCTCGATATATAGACGTGCTTGTTGGCTTAATTTCTGTCTGCATTGCCGAAGTACTAGCGTCAGAATAAGTAAAATCCCAGAGTACTCCGTCTGTAGAGTAGCCGAGATGGGCTACTGATTCGCACCTACAGCTGAGCTGAGCCGCCGGCCACCCACAGCGGGGCGTGTCAGTCGTCGGAGCCGTTCTGAACCTGTTGCAGCTGCCATGCCCATGCGCGCTGGCTGCGCTGCGTCAATGCAGCAAGGCGTGCAACGCAATCCATCTGCTGCTGCAGCTGCTACTGCCGCTGTGCTCTTGCGTAGCACGGACGGCGTCGATGCTCACGCTCCAGGCCAGGCGCGTTTAATGCGGCGCATGCCTTCTTCTTCCTCGGTTCCTCCTCCACTGCATTTGTGCGCGAGCTTGAGCGTAGAATCGGAGCAGACAAAAGGCACGACGGAGCGGGCTGGCAGCGCTGCCGGTGTGGGGTGTGGCTAGCGGTGTCTTGTCCTGTGCGCGTAAAACGGAGAAGACAACAGGCACGGCGGCGGGCCGGCGCGGGGAGGCAGCGATGCCGGCTGTGGGTTGGCTAGCGAGGTGTCTTGTCATGTCCGTGCCTCCTCCGCCCGGACCTACTCTGATTGGTGCAGGGAATATTCAGCGGCAGCACAGGGGCAGCAGCATGCATGCGACGCCTGCGTCGTGCGTGCTCTGTGCCCTGCCCGTCGCTCGCGCATGGCCATCGACAGCATGGCCAGTGTGGCTACTACTCTTCTTTACGCTTTCGCTTTCTGAATTCCCGTGACAGCCCCGGTCGACGCCTCGACGGTCGTGGATGTCGATGGGTAGGAACTGCGGCAGCGGTTCCTCCTCTTGTCTGGCTGGACTGTCGCAGCTCAGCTCAGCTGCGTGCATCTCTGCGATCTGCTTGCGCTGCCCTGCGGCTCTACGCAGCGTGCTTGTGCTTGTGCGAGGGACCCCGACGGACGGACGGACGGTCTTCTCTATCTATGCCTCGTGACCTCTCCGTGGCATCTCCTCTTCTGCTTGAACTAGCACTTGTCAGTTGTCACTGAGAATTTCGGTGCGCCAAAATGGTTATTTTCCAACACAATGAGTTCGAGCATCTCCAAGGGCCTGGGGCATATCTTCGCGAGAAATGTCCGATCTCTCCATCATCAGGTATAACTTGTCCGAGACATACGTACTTCTGAAGCAGGTACCCAAAAAGGTGCAAAATGGCACCTTTGCATTTCAAAAAACAAGAAAAGTATATGTTTAGTAGCTTGTGCAGGAGAATGGGGAATTTTCAATCTTGTTTGACGCTTTCCAAAATTTAAATGAATTTCAGCAAATGTAACAAAAATTATTCAAAATCGTACTAGAGGTGCGTGATAGGATTTAAAAAAAAAGCAGTAAAAATTGTATTCATATACACAGGTAGAAATGTATGGACGATCCATAAGTTTGATAAAACATTTAAGATACTTTTATGAAAACGTGGGCTCACCGTTAGCACCCTGATTTGAAAAAAAAGTCAAAGTCTTGGAATGAACTCGTCTTTGGGTATAATTTGCCAACAAAAATCACCACCGCATTTTTACTATTTTTGAAAAACCTACTTCACAAAATGGCCTACTGCGTACGAAGTTTAATGCTCTTCAACCTAAATGACCAAGTCATTAACATTTTTTAATGATAATGGTTTGAATTTCCGCACACAAACATGTCTTGTACCATGCAAATCAACACTGTGAATTTATATTTCCATTTTTTGCAGAAAAGTTTCATTTACAATTTCTAAATGTGTGAAAGGATAACTAATCCATCCTTTGCCCCCTCCCCCAATCCCGTCCCACAAAATTACTTTGGAACCTGCCCCTTGAGTAAGCGCCAGTACGGAAGGTGCCAAGATTTTGATGGTCGGCGTCGGACCCATGTCAGCGCCACTCTCCTTGACACGTAGCCTTTGGAGCCTTCTAGTACCAAAATTTGTTGACGCCGACCTGCACAACTTTTGTATTGTCCGTAGTGGCGCCGAACCAGGGGTCATCTTTGTAATTAGTTTCCTCGATGGGCCATATTTGGAAGTTGTTTCCAGATGGGCGAGATGAGGCATTATTTTCCTCAGAGGGGCATATTTAGCACAAAAAAAAGTCTCTGTTCTCTCACTGCCTTGCCCTCCTCCTCCTCCTGAGTTTTGACCCTTGATTTTTTGTTTCTATGACAGAGGAACTCCCTCGGCGCCCAGTCATAGATATATGCACAAGGTGTATTAAGACAAAGCTAACCCTTTTCCGAAATACACCTTAAAATAAAAATATCTAAAAATAACATCGAACCAGCCCTTTTTCATGATGTCTGGTCCAGAGTATCATGTTATAGCATGGTTTCATGGTCGACGACGCCATGCACCATAGCATGGCTTTATATTCCACAACACCATGGTCCACGACTTCATGTTCTTTTGAGTTCAACATTATCCAACAAAAGTGAGTTTATTTCTGACCAATTGAAGTGGAATTCACATGTTTTTTTTTGCAAAGGAGTTGAATTCAACACTTGGCTAGAGAATTTTGGAAAGCAGCGGACCACAAATGTTTATCCGTGATTTGGATTTTCTATGTTAAATCACAAAAATGTGTTGTATGAAAGACCACAATACAAGTTATACAACTTGCTACGCAATATTTTCATATCCACGGACCCGACGATATTTTATTATCTGATTTATGCTCATGCTCCTATTTTTATTTACAAAATTTTACAAATATATTTATGCCAAACACATACATACACTTTTTTTTCATTTATGCACTCGGCGAGCGAATCTTCTCTCTATCATGCAAGATCTTCTCATAGTTTTGTGTCCCCACTGCAGATTTTTCAGCATTAGGATGTATGATTAAGCTCTAACCGAAAAGTATCTATAACTAATGAGCACAACCAAATTGATTATAACAATTTTATCACCCCGTCATGGATAAGTAATTTTACATGGATTTAACAGAAAACTTTCATACAACAAATTCAAATATAGTTTATGGTTTTTGAGTAAAATAAATTGTTGATATTTTTTTGCTCTTTTCTACGCATTTTACTTATTTTAAATTGAACAATTTTATTGTGTTCCGATATTTTCTATAGACCTAATAAGCATTTCAATAAATGAAATATACGATTAACTGAATATCAAATATAAGGATGCACATATTCTCGGAGAATGACCTCCAAAGTTCTAATGTTGTGAACCTTTTACTGTACAATATGGAGAAATAAAACTCATTCTAAAAATACATTTCTGGTTACTATTCCACGAATACACAACAAAGGACATCTATCGAAAATGATGTTACACTTCATTGTTGAGTTTCCTTTGAGCTCAAATGAACCACACAAAAGGTTTAGTTTAAGTGTTTTGGCAAGAAAAAATAAGATAATTTGGGCCATGGAATAAGAGGAATGAATCTTTAAAACCTTATTAGTATTCAAACTAGAAAGAAATTATTTTGAGCAACATTCTTCGAGAAATAATTTTAACATAAAACGTCATACACCTTGATATAATGATAGTTGTACAACACGGAGCAACAAGCACTTTAAAATATCTTGTACGAGATATTTTATGGAGGAGGATGTGAACGGTTTGGTGGATCCCTAGTTGATATAGTATCTTTTTCCTTCCAATTTTGCTTCAGTTATCGTGGCCGAATCATGTTTTCCAATGCATGGAGGAAATGTTTGAATTTAATGCTTCTCAAACGTTAGATGCATCTTATGGAACAACTAATTTCAAACTTCCATACACTGTATAATATAGATTTATAAACGGTTGCTTAATTATTTTCATGCTAACTATGTTTAAGCCACCTATAGCAAGCGTTGGTGCAATGAAACGATGATTGGTGGTTTCACATGGAGGCGTGGTGTCATTTCTAGTCGGTAGCCTCGGTGACTTCTTGGGGATGTGGCTAGTCGTATACTTTTCTATTTTTAATTGTCTTTGTAAGAGTGTTCACTCATCATGTTGTATCACTTTGTCTGATATGGTGTTCCTAAAGCATAGACAATGATTCCAGTGCGGAAAGGAGTGCACTCCCTCCGTTTAAGTTTACAAGTCCATCGTGTATCCATATATCGTTAATTTGACCAACGTAATATGAAGTATATATTACAAAAATATGTATCGTTAGAAACTTTAAATGTTATACTCAGTATTTCCTGATGGTACGTGTATTTTTTTGTCATATATACTTTGTATAATGTTGATCAAATTAACGATCTAGAGATACACGTGCAAGACTTGTAAACCAAAACGGAGGGAGTATTGATGATGAGCTAGACAGTGCATTGAGGAAGACAATGGGCCAGAGGAATGATACACAGAGCACACCAACACAAAGAGGTGATGCCACGGCAGATTGTGCTAGCTCCGACATGACCGGCGTGTTCTCTCGTCAATCTGCTTGCTGCTGGTGGACGATCGACGATCGCTTTAAAACGCACACGAGCATGACATTGACAGGAGCAGGGAAAACCGGAAAACACCCGCGCAACGCTTTTTCGGCATAAAGCTTGTCTTGTCCAGCATGTTTTACCCTTTGCTCAGTTCCGTGCATTACATGCAACGCGTGCAGTTTGGCGTTGGATTGTTGTGTTTTTTTTTTTTTTTTTTTTTGCTTATTCTCGTATTCTTCTCGTACATGCAGTATGTCAGCTTTATCTTTGTTCCTTCTTGGGAGAATCATGTGTGGGAGTAGTCTTATCAACTAGCATATGCATGCGCGCAATGCGAAAGATTGGACGTCCGACTGATACGTTGTTGCTGAAACGTAGACAGGGAGAACCGAGTGTAAAAAGGAGTAAATCATGATCTAGTCAGTGCTTCTCGATCTACCTATGCGGGCTAGGGGAAAGTTGGATGACAGGGCAGACTGTGGCATGCATACCGGCCGGTACCGGGGTTGGGCTGTGCATACATGCATGCATGATCGTCAATGCGGGTACCGCGCCATCAGCCGAAGAGCTAGCCCGGCCCCCTCCGTTGCCGCTCTTTTGGCCGCACGGCGGACGGCGTGAGGACGCCACCTCCGCCGCGCGCTGGACGTGCATGGCTGCGCCGCCGAGTTTAAGGTGGAAACCTGCATCACCACGCGCGCGTCCACGACGTTGTCCACCTACCTCGGCATGGGGACGCCGGACGCGCTACGGCGGTGACCACCGACCGGCGCCAACTGCTAGCACGGACCATTTCTCGGGCCAAATTTCACGTTGCATCCGTAGTTTGTTGGGCTGAGGCCGGGCATGTAAACAACAGCCCGGTTAGCCGGAACCGTGCGTGCGTGCAGCTGGTCAAAGAGTGATTACGACTAGTAGTTTAGTATCACACCGTGGAGCTGCTCAGGATGGTTTGCTGGGAAGAGGTATAAAAAGGAGTGTGGCTGCGCTGTGAATACCACGGCGCTGCGTGGTAAGTACAAGCGAACTATCCTTTCGCCCTTTACTACAGAATACCGTGTGCACGCCACAGTTAGCAGCATAGAGAAAACGGTGCAAGTCTTGTTTTCAAATGCACTACAAGGTTTCATTTGGACAAGAAAGCAAAGTAGGGTCAGATATGGTAGATGGTTCTCTCCTCTAGATCTCTTCTTCTTTGATTCTGGTCTGTTTTGTCGCTGCTCTGGACCGTATTGGTAGTCATAAAATCGGCTGAGCGCTCAGATCAATTTTCTTCCAATTAAGGAATTATTTGTTTTGTCTAAATAACCTGATCATGACTTCATTTTCTTACTAAAGTGTATAGTTACTGAAATCACATGAGATAAACATTTATCTACCTCGGGGTATTTGGGTTAATTAATGTAAAGGTAAATATCGATGAAACTCGAAGCAAAACAAATAAAAATCACCCCGGAAGCCACAATCTAAGTCTACATCCGTCAACCGTTGGGCCACACCTCAATGACGGAGAAGCTGATCCGATCGTCCTCATCAACACTCATCGGCAGGAGGTCACCGGCCAACTTTGTCATGTCTCTTGGCTTGAACCACAAATGGTATTCAGGACCCATGCATGTTTTGCCGTGACCAGTGGCGGAGGACGGACACAAAATAAGGTCGGGCGGACTCTAAGACAACAAAAAAGATTGAAGCAAAAGATCAAAATTATCTCTACGCATTAATATTGAATATGATCTTAAGCATAATCACTTGGTACAATGGTATAACAATATATATAGTTAAATAGAAGTACACCGTAGAACCTACAAACATAGCAATAATGAAACTTTTATACCATCTTGAAGTTACAGGCAATGCCAAAGCTCTACCTTTTTTTTTTTGAAAATCCTTCTAATTTCAACCGAATCTTTTTGCGCAAAATGTGATCAGCCGAAATTTTGGCAATCTTTGACTCTTTGCCCCAAAACAGGTACGTATCAACAATGTTTTTGAAAATAAACACTAACTCCTTTATTTAGCACCAATTGTGGGACCAAAATGTAATTTGCTCGCGTGGAGGGCGGACGGGGGCAGCTGGTGATGGTCAAGCACTAGCAGGAACTGAATCGAGCGAACCAGGTCCAGCCATCCAGAGGCACTCCTCATTTTCTTTTTATCTTTTGCCAGAACGACCAGAACCCAAGGAAAATCGTATACATAATAAGAAAATGACAATATATATGTAGTTTTTTTGCGGAAAATCAAGGTAGGGCGTCTGCCCTACCTTGCCCTACTGGGAGCTCCGCCCCTGGCCGTGACCCTTTCAAACCAAACCTATTTATAATAAATTGTTTTACTTATTTGGAACTTATTTTCACTATCTGATAACTAGTTACATTGTTTCATAATGCATCTTTTTTACTATTGTACAACAAAATTGTAATTTGTGCTTATGTTGTTGTTTTTTTTTTCTATGAGTCTCTCATGGTTTCATTTTTTTTACTTAATTAATAAGCCTAACAAAGGATGGGACATCACTATGTCAGTAACTAAAGTCACATGCAAGCTGAAGTTTTTTTTTTTGTTATTGATAGATCCTTTAGCTTATGGTATTAATTATGGTTTTGTTATTATTCTTGAAAATTAACCACGTACTTGTGTTGGCAACATTAAAATAATGTCTAAAGCTTGTAGAATCTATCGTATAATATAGCAAATAAATTTATAATATAGGCATGCGCTTGCGGAATTTATGTTAGCGTTTGTAATATTCTTGAAGACATTAAACTATCCTTCACTGAAATAATCTCTCTTCAAATCTAAGCAAATAAAAATACTTATAATCACATTTCCAACCTACTAATAGTATTTTTTTACATATATTATTCAGTATATAGTGTTTGTTTCTAGAGCATACGTGTCTATCAAATATCCTACTCTATGGTATATTGGAAACTAATTTTGGATTTCATGGGAAGCAATTGTTTATTGTTATTTGGATTTAATTTAATATAAACGCGTCTGGTCCTAATGCAGTGCAACAAAATTGTTCGTCCATGGTCAATAATTTTAATGCGATTTAATTGAATATGTGTATCATGCAAAAACCAAAAAATTCTAGAAGCATCATAGTACCTATAAATTAATTTGTAGAGGAGATTGTCCAATGTAGAAAAGAGAATTCTATATTGTGTGCTCAGGATGGTTGGCTTGGAAGAGGCGTGTAGCTGCGCTGCGGAAGAGCGCCGAGTTGCGTGGTGAGCACAAAAGGGAACTATTCTTTCGCCTTTTACTAAAGAATACCGCGGGTGCTCTTCCGCAATTGGAAGGAGCAAACAAATCCAATTGAAATTTGAGGTTGGAGAATATGATTTGGAGGCGTGGAGCCCAGTATCAAACATGATAATCTAACCTTGAATACAACACATTATGCACCAAATCGCAACAGAACAGAATAGGCGCAAAATAAAGCGCGATCTTTTTTATCTGGACCATCCAGGTTTTGCTTCACTGGGAAAATGCCATTGAACATCTCTGCCTGCCAGTGCAGTTGCGCTTAATAAAAACGCCAGAGTAGTGGGCAGCTAGCGGAGATGTCAGTCGGAGCCGTTTCTGAACCTTGCAGAAGTGCGTCGATGCAGCAATGCGTGCAACGCAATCCGTCAGTTGCTATGCTGCGGAGCACGTAGATAGATATGCTCACGCTCCAGGCCAGGACTACTGGCGCGTTGAAGAGAAGAGAACAACCCATCTTCTTCCCTCTCCCTGCGGCTCTTTGTCTCGGCCGGCCCCTCCCTGCTCTTGCGCGAGTGTTGCGTAGAGCAGAGTAGACAAAAAGGCTGAGAGATCGAGAGGGTCGACTCAACAAGGCAGCTGTGAGGAGTGGTGCCTTGTCCTGTGCGTGATTCCTTCAGACGTACTCCCTCCGTTCCAAATTAATTGACTTCTATTTGTCCACATGTAGATGTATCTAGACGTGTAACATGTCTAGATACATCCATGTGTGGACAAATGGAAGTCAATTAATTTGGAACGGAGGGAGTACTACTACCCTAGCTAGAGCCTGGAAGTTATTGGTTGGAGCAGGGAATATTCAGCGGCTGCCAAGGGGCGGCATGCGACTAGGCCTGCGCCGTGCGTGCTCTGTGGTGCCCTGCCCGTCGCGCATGGACATGGACGGCATGGCCAGGGGCCAGTCCAGCTCGATCGCCCTCCCGACGCTTTGCGCTTTGTCTTTCTGAATTCCAGTGACAGCTTCGGTCGACGGTCGCCGTGGATGGACGAAGATCGATGGGGAGAGAGAAACTGCGGCAGCGGCTCCTCCTCTTGTCTTGCTGGCTGACCATTTGGAGCTGAGCTGCGTGCATCCCTCACTATAGGAATGGGGATCTATGCCGACGGCCAAAGCCTGTGCCAACGGCTTTCTATCGGGGCCGTCGGCATAGGTCCCGACGAGGCCAGCCCGTCGATAAAGCCGTCGGCATAGGATATGCCGTCGGCATAGATTTGGCACAGGGGCTATGCCGACGGCTTTGCCCTCGGCATAGATAAGTCGTAGGCATAGCTCTTTTCCCCTATTTTTCATCTAATATGGAATAATTCATATCTTTAAATCTATAAATTGAAATTTAACAAATAAAATGTCTAAATCGATTAGAAAAAATAGAGGAATCCAAATATGACATCCATTTCATCTTTTTTTTTTTCATGTATATGACTTTTTGCAACATATTTGTGGCACTTTTTTGTTTAAAAGTTGTTTTTGGCACTTAAAAATTGGAAAATAATATTTATAATAATATTTTAAAAATTGTTTTTGGCAACAATGTTTGCCATACCAAGACACACCTATGTGTCAAATGTGGACACTTTATCACAAATCATGGCACGACGGCCATTTTGACCATTTTTTCAAAAAAATAAAAGAAAGTGAAAAATACTCAAAAATGAAATCATTTGGCATAGAATCCTTTTATGTGTACTAGTTGATAGGAAAAATGATAAACATGATTTTTGACAATGTTTCCAAAAAACTTCTTCACAAAAAGGTCTATCATCTAGAAACATGTATAAGTTTCGAGTCAAATGACGTAGATATGAGCATCCCCGTGACATAGGTTGTGATAATGTGGCCATATTTGACACATAGGTGTGTCTTGTTATTACAAACAATGTTGCAGAAATAAGTTTTTTCAAATTATGTTTATAAATATCATTTTTCTTTTTTAATTGTCAAAAATGGCATTTTTTGTGAAGCAAGTACAACAAATATGGTGCAAAATGACACAGATACAATTATCACACAAAGTAGGCCATATTTTATCGATAATCCAGCAATATTAGGAATTTTCTCGGTTTCTACCTCATTTCGCCTATTTAAATGACTTTATACCTATTTCCCGAAAGTAATTCAATTTTGAACTAGAAGTGTGTGATAGTTTGCTCTGAAAATTTTACAAAAATCATTTTAAGATACACCAGTAGTGATTATATCACAGAACCATTGATAGTTTTGAGAAATGCAACCCCTTTGGATGAATAGGCACGACGGCCATTTTGACCGTTTTTTCAACAAAATAAAAGAAAGTGAAAAAATACTCAAAAAATGAAATCTTTTGGCATGGACACATTATTTTTTGACTATTTTTTATTTTCTTTTATTTTGTTGAAAAAAGGTCAAAATGACCACCGTGCCTATCCATCAAAAGGGGTTGCATTTTTCATAACTATCAACGGTTCTGTGATATAACCACTACTGGTGTATCGTAAAATGAATTTTGTTAAAAGTTTAGATCAAACTATCACATACTTGTAGTTCAAAATTTAATTACTTTCGAAAAAAATGATATTTATAAAACTAATTTGAAAAATCTCAGTTCTGCAACATTGTTTGTCATAACAAGACACAACTATGTGTCAAATATGGGCACATTATGACAAACTATGACACGGGGATGATTATAAATTGGTCATTTGATTAGAAACCTATACATGTTTATAGATAATTGATCTTTTTGTGAAGAAGTTTTTTTAACTTTGTCAAAGCTCAAGTTTATCGTTTATCCTAGCAGACTCAAGATACACCAGTAGTGGTTATATCACAAAACCATCGATAGTTTTGAAAAATGCTACACCTTTGGATGAATAGTCACAGCGGCCATTTTGACCTTTTTCACCAAAATAAAAGAAAGTGAAAAAATACTCAAAAAACAAAATCCTTTGGCATGGGCTCCTTTTATGTGTACTAGTTGCTAGGCAGAATGATAAACATAAAAATGACACTATTTGTGAAGCAAGTACAAAAAAAATGTTAAAATGGAGACCGACATACATGTAACTGTTTGGTCTATAAAATCAAAAAATGTTTTTCGAAATTCTGAAAATAATCACTCGCATAGACAATAGTGCATTTTACCAGTGTATAAACTGTCAACTCAAAATAATTCATAAGTTGTGCGACACAAAAATAAATAGTCTGAATATTTTGTAACTTTCAAAATGTGCACTGTTCACTACGTTCTTATTGAGATTTTGTCATTTTTGTATGGCCTAAAATGCAACATATTTCTATCTGAGACTTTACGAGTTGGTAGAAGGCAACATAACCTACATCCCATATCTTTTTTAGTTATTTATTGAAACTCCGAAATATGATATATCTATATTTTAACATAAAGAGATACATGTAGCTCGGCGACAAAACGCCAGTACGGACTCATATGGAGAAAAATAAGTGTATCTGCGCACTAAACTGTATCTATATACATTTGTATATTATCCGTATTGAAATACACAAAATATATAAGATAAAATAATTTGATATACAAGGTACATGAATAGAACGAGAGTTTCTATATCTTTAAAAAGATATCACAGGTAAAAAACAAATCTAATTTAAAAGTTAAAATAACCACGCAGGTTCATTGTTTTTTTTATGTTTTTATCTTGAAATCAAAAACGGATCGATCGTATTCGGTGGCCTGGCAATGATACGAATATTGTTAATAACCAGCTAAGGATAATTAGTGGTGCATTGGAGTTTTAAACACTCTGGTGAGATGACATGCACAAATGATCATTCATTAAGAAGTTGTAACTATGTGCCAGACAATTCATTGTTCATTGTAACATAACACAAAAATATGTTTAGAACACCTTCACTGATGCCTAAGGATAGCAGGAAGACAGTAACAAAATCAATATAGCATTATTTATGTTCAAAGATAGAATATTCGGCAAGACATCTTTGAAAGTTTCATAAATCCATAATCTAAAGTGATTCAAAATAAATGACATGATTATATAACATTACACTCAGTGTAGCTAAAGAATCCTAGATTTAGATAGATTCATTAAAAGCATCGACTTTCTGAACATATTTAAAATGCCAAAGATTGATGCCCTCGCATTTGCGAGGGCCACCTTGCTAGTTTTATCAATAATACATAAATATTTGGAATTTTCTCGGTTGCCAAAAAGAGATTTCAAATTATTGTTATAAATATCATTTTTCATTTTTAAGTAAAAAAATATGATGCAAAATGACATACATACAATTTTCACACAAAGTATTGCATATTTGATTGATAGTCCCAAAGAAAATAAGAAAAGGAAAAAAACACCCGCGCGGACGCGGGGTATCATGGAAAAAGAAGAGTTTGGAGAGACACACGATATCATATAAAATGACATGCATGACCACCGTCCGTTGGACATCCAACAGCTGCTATCATCCCAAAACAAGCACACGATCCGTGGGAATTACATTGATTGGTCGAGATAGAAAGAGCAAAGCACGCAGCCACCCGTCGCTTCCTTCCTTATCCCTTCCCGAGTTCCCGTAGCCACCCATCGCTCGCTTCCTTATCCTCAAGCCCAAGGCGCCAACGCCTCTGCCCTCCGCCGCCTGAGCGCCTACACACGCGTAGTCCGCCGTGCTCCACGCGGAGGCTGCCACCGCCTCCTCCATGCTCGCCTACGGCCTCGACCGGATCACCGCCAAGGCCTTCCGCGAGCTCCAGCTCCTTCAGCTGTCCGCCGACGAGCTCGACGTGCTGCGGGAGCCACACGCAGGCGTCCCGGTGGCGCTGCGCCGCCAGGGCTTCCTGCACGACCATGGAGACCAGCCCGAGCGCGTCCACGCCGACCAACCGACGAGGAGAGGCGCTTCCTGATGGCTCCATGACGTGCCCGCTGCCGCGCCTCTTCCCGCGCGTTGCCGCCCGTCCGCGGCGTCGCCGACCGCATGGTGCGTGCCGGGTACGGCCCGGAGCTCGCCACACCTCTCCCCTGTATCAACCGCGGCGTGGCGAGTGAGCAGCAGCGCGAGGGCGGCGTGCGGAGCCTATCCTCCGCCGTCACACGCCGTCGTCCCCTCGACGGACGCTGGACAAGCCACGAGCACGCCGCCGTCCTCGTCGCGCCGATGACCGCAAGCCAGGAGCAACGACGCCGTCCTCCCTGCGTCGGACACCGGGGCAAGCCACGAGCACGCCGTCGTCCTCGCGCCGGTCCAGCCTGCCCCAGCTCGTCCCCACGGAGGGCTGGCACACGGATGTCCTCGTCGCGCTGGCGACTGCAAGCCAGAAGCAGCGCCGCCGTCCTCCCCGCGTCGGACACCGTCGTCCTCGTTGCGGCCGCCCTAGCCTGTCCCCAGGCTGTCCCCAGCGAGGGACGGCGGGGATTTTTTTTACTATGCGTGCCCACCCTATGCCGACGGCTTTGCCGTCGGCACAGGTCCCCCTGACTCGCCCGGCTGAGGTGGGACCCACCCACGCTGTGCCGACGAACATGGTGCCGACGGTGCTGTTTTGGCCGTCGGCACAGCCTGTGCCGACGGTGTTTACCTGTGCCGACGGCCACGTGGCCTATGCCTACGGGCACCTATGCCGACCACTCTGTGCCGACGGCGGCCATCGGCATAGGTGTGTGCCGACGGTAACTTGGCCTATGCCGACGGGAGAAGGCCGTCGGCACATCCCTCGATTCCTGTAGTGCCTGCTCTCTGCGGTTTGCTTACGCCGCCGTGCGTGCTTGTGCGAGGGACCCGGACGGACCGACTGACGGTCTTCTTCCGTGGCTCGTGAGCTCTCCGTGGATCTGCTGTTTACAAATTCCACTCGAGCTCAACAATGTTCTAGCAAGTGGACCAAATTTTGGTGGAACAAGCACTTGTCACGACAGTTTCGGTGGGGTTGCACTTGCAACACAAACCCTTTCCCCGATAACTCCTTCTAACATAATTCTGCACGATGTCAGCAATGGTTTTGCTATTTCACTCATGTAAAACCTTTCAATATTGATTACATACTTACTAAAATAAGTGAATATACGTATGAAAACACGTTTATACATACATAGAAATCAAGAAAAAGCTATAAAAATATATTAGTGTACGGAGGGAGTACTAATTTCCAACACAATGACTTGCAGCTTCTCCGAGTGTCTGGGTCAAATCTTCGGGACAAATGTCCGATTTGTCATAAAGTCTATATTTTCACGAAAATGACCAATCGTCTATTTCCCCTTTCATTTTTCTTTATTATATATTTTTCATTACCTATTCTGCTACACAATATATTTGATAACGCATATAAAATCTGAGATAAATATTACAATATATAAAAAATTGCAATTCAAATTCTCGAATGACGTTGTTCAAATAAATTCGATTTTGAAAATTGTCGTAAAAATTAACTTACAAAATAAAGTCTTACAGATTGACATACAATTTTTTTGTTGCAAACGTCGTGCTCCTCATGAATAAAATCACCAACAAATTGAGCATTGGATTTTTATTGAGAATTCACATGGTTTTGTATCAAACTGGCCGAATATCAGCTCAGTTCAATGTTGCGGCCATCAAATAACCATTTGTCGCGGTGCTTTGTAACATCGTGGCCGCAAATTTATCAGAAAATTTCATACAACATATTCAAAATATAATGAGCAATTATCAATTGTTGATACAACAATTTTGCTCTTATCTGGATACACATCTTCCTAGAGAAAGGGCCTCCATAGTTCTAATGTCGTGAACCTTCTATTATAAAACATGGAGAAATGCAACATCATAAAATTACATTTATGGTTTACTATCTCACGGATGTACAACGAAGGACATCTATTAAAATTCATGTTAACATTTCATAGTTGAGTTTCCTTTGAGCTCAAATCAACCTCACAAAAGGTTAAGTTTTGGTGTTTTTGCAAGATAAACTACGATAAAGGGAGCCGGGAAATAAGAAGAGTGAGCCTCAAAATCCTGAGTAGTATTCAAGCAAGAAAGAAAATAGTTGGAGGCAAATTACTCAGCTAGGACTGATTTTAGCATCCAAGAAACAACGCATGCCTTTTATATAATGATAGTTGTACAACACGAAGCAACGAGCACTTCACAATATCTTATGCCTAATTTTTTTTTCTTCGATGGGTCCTAGATATTTTATGGAGAAGGATGTGAAGAGTTTGATAAATCCCTGGTTGGTATAGTATTTTTCTTCTTCCAATTTTCCTTTAGATATTGATGCTGGACCATGGAGGAAATTTTTGAATTTCCTGCTTCTCACACGTTCATACGCACTATAGTACTAGTACAGATATATAAATGGTTGCTTATTTTTACTCTAATAAGAAATAACTACATTTGAGGCACATATAGTAAGTGTTTCGATCAAAATATCATGATTCATCGAACTGTCAATGTTGGTCTATTGGACTCCTCCTTGTGATGTTCGTTGTATGATTTTTGTCCGGTTTCTTCCGCAAATAAACCGGACACCTTCTTCTTAATTAATGGATAGGCAACGTTTTTGCCTTCGTTTCAAAAAGTTAATGTAGGTCAATCTATATATCTTATAAATCAAAATCGATTAACTTGGGAGGTGATAAATTTCCGGGATTCCGGTGGAGATGCTATTATCTACTTGTGCTTAATATGCCGTTAATTCAGGGCCAACAGTCGGGGGGTGATGGCCGGGTGCTCCCAAAAGCGGGTGCCGTGCTCTGCGTCGCTCAGGTTAGTAAAGGCGGAACAGAGGCGGCGGCAGCGTGGCAGTAACGGGCAGCCAGCGAGGAAGGATGGGACGTTGCTACAGCCGGACATGCCGCCCAGCTGTCGCATTCGTGCCGCCCAGCTCTCTCACACGATCGCAGCTAGCAGCACTGCAGTGTCGCCGCGCGCCCGCCCACGCTTTCGTTGTTGTCGTGTTGTTCTGCCGCGCGAGGCGCGACGGGACGAGACGGCACCGTGCCGGCACACCTCGGCGCGTCGGAATTCATGGCGTCGGCATGCGCGGACGGCGCCGTAAAGTGTCCACGAGCAGCGTCGGCCATGCCAGGAAGACGCATGGAGCATCGGACGGGCTCCATCTACGTAGCGTGGATAGAAGATGCTCACGCTCCAGGCCAGACCCAGCACTCAGAAGAGAAGTGGAGAACACCTCTCCCGTTCTCCTGCGTTTGTGTCTCGTCCCTCCATGCTCCGGCCACCCCATGCTCTCGCGCCGCGCGTGCATGAGCCAGCGTTGCATAGAACAGAGTAGACAGAGTGCATGCAGACAGAGTATCAAGCTATGGCAGTGGAGGCAGCAGCGCGGTGGGGTGGCTAGTGGTGTCTCGTCTTGTCCCGTCCGTGGCTTCTCCGGCCGGACCTACAATGGCACTGCATCTGGATGGATGTTGCTGAAATTCCCAGGGAATATTCAGCGGCCAAGGGGCGGCATGCATGCAACGACTGCGTTGTGCTCCCTCTGCTCTGCCCTGGCCGCATGCATGCCTTGCTCGTCGCGCATGGCCCAGCACTCGTCGTCCTCCTCCGGATGCTCCGTCTGAATTCCCGCGAACCGCTCCCTTGCAAAATGACAAAAATAACTTCTTCCCCAAATCTCCGCAGAAAATTATCTTATTTTGAAAACAATCACGAAACTAACTCTCCTTTTGTTGAACTTCTCTTGTTTTTGAAATCCAGCCGGAATGCTTCATGCTACATGGCATGACGTGCTGATCCATACCTTCACGCTACTGGAGGTTCATGACGGATTGACGGGCATCGTGCTATAAGGCATGGCGTAGGATCATCAAGGTTTAGGGGGTGAGTCATGAAAAGGGTTAGGTCCGTTTGGTAGACCGGTTTTTCAAAAATAATCTCATAATACAATGTTTCTAAAAACATTTAGTGTAACTTAATTTGAGGTGTTGGATTCTAACAAATATTACAGGTATTCAAGTATCAACAAAATTAATCCTTGTGCCATTTTATGTAAGACGTTTAGTGTAACATAATACAATGGTCCGTTCAGAAAATGACACGTTTTTTTCCAGACAAAACGATGATTTATAGTAAGACCTCGTTGGTGTTGAGCTTTTAAACCACAACGCCATTCATATCATGTTGAGCTTTAAGACCTCTTTTTGTGTGTGTGGATAAAGCTTTAGAACCTCCTTTTTTACAAGACCTTGACATAATTATTTTATTGTTGTTAAGAAAAACAACTCTTTGCTCGATATTTAATTTTTGTACATCGATAAAAAGGTTAAAGGAAAAGAACCCCAATTTTTTTAATGGTGTTGTGTATTAATTGAGCACACTGTTTTTATTATAATCATATGAAGCTGATTTCGACACGCATGTGGGTACCGAACTTTGCACCACACCACCAGTGAACTCTCTCTGGCCTATTTGGCAAAGATCATGGACCACCGAACTGCATGTCATGTTAATCTTTGATAAAAATCACTTGTCGATCTGGCGGTTTCTTCAGGTTAAACTCTTTCGCAATTAGGCATTCAAAACGATCAGTGTTGTCAACCTTAAAAAAATCCATGATAACATCACAACCAGCTTGCAATTGATAATCTCAGCCCTTCAGAACGAGTATCAAACTTTGCAACACGCCACCACTCAACTCACTGCGACGTAATTGGTAAAGATCACGGGCTACCAAATTGTACATACTCTAATCTTTGATCAAATCACTTGTCGATCGGGCATCTTCAGTTTGAATTATTTCGCAATGAGGCATGATTTAGAATGATTAGTACCACCGTACTTAAATATATCTAGGATAGCGGCGCAATCAGTCTCCATGACTAGGTTATAGGATGAGCATGCAGTTGATAATTTGAGCCCTTCTAAGCGACTGGTAGTTTGGAATATATTCACGAGCCGAACAAATGATTTGTCTAGAATGGTCCTTAGGATTGCACCCCAACCTACATCCTTGCATTCTTTGGAAAAATTAGCATCAACATTACATATTTAACCCATCGTTGATCCATTTTTCCCGGGATTCTTTTGGCCCCTCTTGTTCAAGCTGAACATGCTCTATGTTGCCTGGTGTTTCCTCTTTTTATTTTAACCTTTTCTATAACTGATGTTCCCTCCGTTTTCTCACCTGTAAAGTGGCTAGATAGTTTTGTAAGAACCCGATGGTCTGATGGAGTTATCAATGGATGCACGACAATGTCAACCTAAACATGATCAAAACCCAACTTTGACAAACATCCACAAAGATACAGCCATTCTACCCAATCATTTTTCTTCACCATGCCAATCTTCATGTGTTTAGTCTAGTGGGTTATATCTGCTTTTAGTTGGAACTTGGAACTAAAGTAAGATGCATCATGTCTAGGGCTTCTTCGATTGTACGATTCTGAAAACGAAACATTGCAACATATATTTGGTGTGCTGTTTCACTCATAATCGGGACAAAATCACAAAGAATAGAAAATCTTATATTTTGGTGTTTTGGAACTGAGTGAGTATGAAATAACTTTCGACCACATTATGTTGTATATCGTATCTTTTTTCTTGCGGGTGTTTGTATATTGTCTCTAGACCAAGCTGCATCCATACAAAATCCATAACCGTTTAATTGTATGGTCCTTTTTATCGATATAACATCATTTTAAATTGCTTATATTATTTTTTGAAGGAATTTTATATTGTTTATATGTGGTGGGCATTATAGCCTAGGCCAGCAAACAAAAAAGGAAAAAGCTAGAGAGAGGCGCCGCATGGAAAGTTTTGCATGCGGCTGCTAATCGCTAACACATGCATGTATGTAGTAGTCTGCCACCTCATGGATGACATCATCGTATTAATTATCAAATTCTAAATTTTAAATTGATTTATTTTTTAAACCGTTATTCCGATTAACGATCTGTTTGCATAGCTAAATTCGTCTCGACGAGCCCTTCAAAACTAGATCCCATATTAATATGTTTCGACGAAATTTATTTTTTCACACCAGTTACCAGATTATCTACTATAGCTATCATATTAGCAACGCACGGTTACCACGATAATTATTCATGGTTATCAGATAAAATTTATACGTTTATAGATATTTACGATAATATGCTTTGCTAGATATTACGAGTTCCAACATTTTCAAAACCTAAGAGATGATATCAGTCCATAAATAGTTGTATCATACAGCCTTAGATTGATACATAATGACGTACAGAAAACCTGATAACCAAGTTATTATAATCTGATAAGTTAGTGATAATAATCTGGTAACTACCGACAAAAAAAAGTTGTCAGAACATAGCAACATGGGATCTAGTTTCGTAAATCTTGTCGCGACTAAGTCAACAGTGAAAACGGATTTCCAGTTGGATCTACCATTTGTGAGATAATAGTTTCTGAAGTTTGAAATTGAGAGAATCTTGAATGACATCACCGTCTGCATGCATGGGAGAGAATAGTGAGATGACTCCACTTAAGTACTAATTAATTGTGTGCATGTAAGTGTGAGAAATTAATTAATTACATGCATGTAATTGTCTGAGATGCATGCATGCCAACCACCGCAAGGGAAGACAAATATACGGCGCCGCTGTGTAGTCTTGTCCAACAAAAAAACAAGGCCTGGAGAAACACTCTGCTCCGATATGCATCCTGGGCTGAGAGGCCGCTACGATCATGTTCGATGCATTGGCCTCCACGGGCTGAGAGGCCGATACGATCATGTTTGATCTATGGGCCTCGACGGGCTGTACTTCAGGATGCAGGCGGACGCGGATTCCGCCTGTCCGCTCTGTCCGCGCCGCTCCAGGGCCCGAAGCGGCTTAGCGGATGGGCCGTAGAAACTGGGCGGCCCTGGCGGAAAAGGTCCACTCCTCCGCTACCTTCCGTGTCCGTTCCCCAGTAGGCAGCACCAAAGATCGCCGCCGCCATCTCCGAGCCGCTCGGCCAGACCGCCGGTCCGCCGCCCCCGCAAGGCCGCAATCCTCCGTATGGCAGCGACGCCCCTGGCCCCCAGCACCACTTAGGGCTCGGCAAGTCGGCTCCCTCCCCGGAACCCAGCACCACCTAGGGCACGACGCCCTCCCCGTCTCCCAACTCCGGAGAGATGTCGAGCGTGGTGGATACGGCGGCGGAACATGCAACGGTGGACCACGCAGCGGAGGAGAAGCTGCCGGAAGAAGAGGAGAAGAAGTCGCCGGAGGTACGGTCTTGTTCTTCCGCTCCTGATCTATTTATTGCTTGGTTGGTTATCTGTTCTGGTTCTACTGAGTCCTGATCGATGTCTTCCTTCTAGAGCAGCATTCAGTTGGTTGTATTCTTTGTTCTGATTCGCTTAGCATCAAATTTCTGAATCCTACCACTTAGCATCAGATTTCTGAATTCTCTACTTAGTATCAGAGCTAATCACCATGCATATTTATTGATTAATCAGAGCTAATAACGAAAATCCCACAGAATATAAGCCGAATCACATATATCTACATGGTTGCCTTATGGCCTGTGGTTCTAGTATTCTGAAGTTCTACTCTTACCCGGAAGATTAGATTTACGATGTTACTGAATTTACAAACACCCTGCCCTGCTTGATTGTCAGATGCTAGTAGTATGCAGTAGCAGGCGTCTCTTGCAGAATTTAGTGAGATGTAATAAAATCTTAATTTGTCCGCCCTCCACGAGCAGAACTATTCTCGTCGATAGTTGCAGAAATTTTCGCATGAATCTTGTTCTGTATGTGTCCCCTCTGTTCATGAATCTTGTTCTGTCCGCCCTCCAGTTTGTGCCTGAATATGCGAATTGACACAAAACAACACAGGTCTGTAGCTTGTTCGTTCTTCTATTCTTTAGGTCTGAATCATTGCAGCCATTTAACATATTTGAGTAGTGTTGGAATAATTCAGTGCGGTGTCTAGTGTAGGTCTAGTTTCGTCAGTTAAGCAGGAAACAATAAATCTGTAGCCAGCATTTGTTTCCTTGATGGATCTGGATCACCTCAAGTGCCCTTAATTGCTGAACCTGATATATACACTAGTCTCATCATGATTGTGCAACCTTATTTATTTTTGTTGTCCTGATACATAAAGGTGATTACATGTGCACTTAGACGAGTTTAATCTAGCATGATCATCTTGAACCGAACGTTATGCAGCTGAAGCTAGTACATTTTTTAATCTTTGTGCTTAGTAGCAACCATCTGTTGGCTTGTTGCCATATAGTCTTACATCTTTAAATTGGAGCTTCTTAAATACATGGGTGCTTGCAGTCTTGCTGACATTGTTCCTTCTAACTGAAACTTACAAATATTCTAATGTCCTCTTTGTTAATGTTGTTGAAGGTTACCTCCTTTGCAAGCACATTAGATGGGAAAGATCTTCAGTTGGATGATTCCGAGAAGACACAGGTGCCGGTTGAAGCAGTGGAGCAACCAACCGAGAGTGATAGTGCAGTGATGAAAAAGGATCAAGCAGAGGAAGATGTTGACTCAGAAAAGGTGAAGCTGCAGGAAAACAAATTGAAGAAAAGGAAGAGAAGAGAGCTTCAGCAAATCAAGCAAGAGAAGCTGGTTAATGAGGCCGACAAGAGCCATCTGACAGTTGATGCACAGCAACCCCATTTGCCATGTGATGCCGAACAAGAGCATTTGCTGCCTGTTGCAGAGAAAGATGATGACTCGGAAAAGGTTAAGCTGCAGGAAAAGAAACCGAAGAAAAGGAAGAGAAGTGATGTCGTAGGGGAGCCATCAAGCAAGGCCTCTTGTCCTTTGAGGTGGTGTGCCTCTTACTATACACTCCTGAAGCACAAACATCAGAAGCCAAAGTACAAGGGCTCAATACTCTTGTATCCCGAGGAGAACCGTGTCACCCTCCTTGACGCCGATGAAACGACCATCGATGCACGTTACCTCAACGAAGGGGCTATTATTTATCCAGAATTGGTGCTTAAGTTCCCTTGCCACAAAGCTGAGATAGGCAAGCAAATTCTCCTAGCAAATGAGATTAAGTTGAAGAAGAGGAAGAGATCTGAGGGTATGGCAAAAGAAATGAGCAAGAAGACCCACCAGACCATGAGCTCGCCTCAAGCAAAATTGATTGGATCTTCCATCGGCATGTTTGCGAGGCATTTCCCATCTCCAAATCTGCCACGTGTTGGGGCTGACTTCATCCGACATCGACCTCGAAAACTGAAATCCGTGTTGTGGAAAGACTTCATTCCTATATCATTAGTAGTTTGTTTAAGTTTAGCTGCTCATCTTGTGCTTGGACAGAAGTTTGTTTAAGTCTTTCGAAAGCAGTAACATCATTAGTAAAATGAGCAAGCATCATGAGTAGATTCGTTTGGATTTTTTACTTTGATGGTTATTTTTCTCAAGCAATTGTTTTATTGTTTTTGTACTGATCCTAGATGGTACTTCAGAAGACCTGCTAACATGATGGAGGCTATAGTCAAGAAATGATGCTAGCTGTATAAGGAAGGGAGAGCTGAAGCAGGTTATTATTTACTCCTTCAAATGCAGGCTATGATGCTAATATGTCCTGTTGTTATGTTACGCTTATGTGATTCAGTGGGAAAGCTGATTCATTTGCTGGTGATGCATGTTAATCCTCTTTGATTTCTGTCTGTCTATTAGCATGTTAAGAATTATTGAAAACACTTGGTGAATATAAATTTATTTTGTGCATTGCTTCGAAAACTTCTGAATATATGTGAGGCACTTCGATACTAACTGTAGTTGTCTTCCATTTATTTATTCAGTGGTTGGAGATGATGGAGCCATGGAGGCGCAAGTTGAGAACTCTGAAGATGGAGCATAACTTGTGTTTCAACATGAATAACTTCTGAATGTCACTTGTTTAAATGATTTGCCTGGATCATCTGGTCACTCTTTTTTTACTGATGCCTTGCATACTAGTCTCAGCTAGCAGCGGCTGTTTCAAAAAGTTTTGTGTATGTAATATATTCCCAATATTTGTTTTTCAGTCCAAATGCGTGGAATATTGGATTTGAATTTTACCCTCAAATGCGTGTATCTAACTGTTTAATGGATATACTGTGTGGTGGAATTTCAGTTTTCTAGTACTGATGTCTCTGTTAGAGGTTCAGACATTTTATTGAAGTTCCGGTGGCCTGAATGGTCCAGTAGAGGATATTGCATAAGAGCTTGTTTTCAAGGAATTCCGATTCAGCTGTGAAATCTAATGCTTGAATGTTGTGAAAATTATTTGCTAGTTGTTAAAATGCTGCCCTGTTGTAGTCTAGTAATTCCTGATCAGTATTTAAAGCTGGTCCTTTTGTAGTTGCAATGCTTGATGCCTTGATCTGATTGTGAAAAGAATCAGCTGTTAAAAGCTACTGTACTAGCTGCATAGCGAGAGTACAATGCAATAGCGTATGGCGTACTGTAGTCTCAGAGCGGTTCAAATCCCTTTTGTAGTCTCACGGCTTTTCCGTGTTTGTCCAACGGACAGACCGGATGGCGCTATTGGCGGATGCGGAGGCCGCTACAAAGCAATTTATCTCTGACGGACGGAGCGGATTAAGGCGGACGTGCCGGCGGCCCTTCCGCTTGCATCCTTAGCTGTACTCCAAAACGCAGTCTGCTCTCACTGAAAAAACGCATTCTGCTCCGTGTCTCCAGATTCCCCGCACCTCGCCGTTCCGGCAGCTCGCCGCCGCCCGCCGCCATCCCGTTCCTCGCCGGTATTCCCGTCGCACTCCAGGCGTCAGATTTGCTCCTCTAATTTCTCCTTCTAATAGCCTTCGGCCCGAGGAAGTGAGCTGGGTAGCAGCACCTCGCCTTATGTAAACGAACTGCCTCTACCATTTGCAGCAGCAGGCAGGCCGGGCTGGTACGGGATGGGGAAGAGGAAGGAGGAGAAGGATGAGAAGGAGGGGCAGGATGCAGCGGCGTGGGCGAGCGTCCCCAGCGACCTCCTCCCCGAGATCCTATCACGGATGCCCTACCCGTCGCTATGCCGCTTCAAGTGCGTGTCCACGGTATGGCTCGCGCTCTGCTCCGACCCCGCCGTCCGCAGAAGGTCGCCCCAGAAGCTCTCTGGCTTCTTCCGCGACTCCTTCTGCGACGACGGCAGCGGCCATCGCCGCTCGGGCCTCGATTTCCTCAACCTGTCCGGGAGAGGTCGGCCTCTGGTCGACCCTTCTCTTCGTTTCTTGTGCCAGTACGAGCACGTCAATCTCGTACATTGCTGTGGCGGCATCCTCCTCTGCACCGGCTGGGATCGTACCAAGAAACGCTGGCTATTCGTCGTGTGCAACCCCGCGACCGAGGACATTTGGGCAGCGTCGCCGTTGCCTGATATGCATGGGCCTGGATCTCCATTGATTTATGGAACCTACATCATCTGTCTGTGTTTCAACCCTGCCGTTCCCGGTCGCTTTGCGGTGTTCCTCTTCGTCCGTCATGCTTCCCGCCCAAGGATCAAGTCAGTACAAGTTTACTCATCAGATACCGGGGAATGGACTTCCATGGCGAGCGGCTGGGGTCCCCAAATTGTGGTGCGTGATGTTGAATTTGGATACGTCTTCTTAAATGGCAC
This sequence comes from Poa pratensis, assembly GCA_947311845.1. Taxonomy (NCBI): domain Eukaryota; kingdom Viridiplantae; phylum Streptophyta; class Magnoliopsida; order Poales; family Poaceae; genus Poa; species Poa pratensis. The sequence continues at coordinate 46,246,338 of CAMZMU010000060.1, forward strand.
TCTGCATTTTACTGCCTTTGATCCTGACTACTCAGAGGGAAACGGAAGTTACGGAGCACTCTTGATAGTTAAGGTGGACATGGAGGGGAATACTTGGAGTACAATTCGAATGCCACTGAAGGCTGAGTTCTGTATCATTGGGCAGACACAGGGACGCTTATGCTGTGTGCAGAAAGACGATGGTTATGATTGCCGGCTGTCATTTTGGGTTCTTGAGGATTATGCTAGTGGACAGTGGACCTTAAAGCACACTGCCAGCGTCTTGGAACTGCTAGGAAGGCCCTGTCGTGAGCCCTATGAATACTATAAGCTTGTTGCGATCCACCCAGAATGTAACATGATTTTCCTTATGGATTGTGTGCCACCCGACGAGGCATTTGCATTTATGTCGTACGATATGGATAACAAGAAGCTGCATGTTATTTGCTCTCTTGAAGGGTATGATGCTCCATTTTGGCCATACATTCCATGTTTTGCGGAACAGCCAGCAGTTGCTCAAAAAAATTCGGAGCTGCTTCGTATTTGTTAAGTCGGCATGGCTCCAGTGCCACCATGAAAATCAGCTGTTGGGTTTGATCAAATCTTCGAGTTTTTGGCTGCTGATTAGATAAGTTCTTCATCTACTTGACTACTCCAATTCAGTTATCTACTGTTGGTTATTCAGTGAGAATTTGAAAGCTATCCTTCAATGCGCAATTAGTTATATGACTGAACCTAGCCACTTAATATCTTTGCTTCTCGTAAAATTGTCGTGGTCACTTGTTAGCTCCTCAATCCTCATGTAGGTAAATGTGAAACAGTGGGGCATTACATATGTCTGAAATCATCTGCATTTTCATCTCCTTTCGTTTTATTTGTAGCAACTCAAGTACCTCTAGTATGCAATTTGGTATCCATCAAAGTTGAATAATGAATATTGATGCTGCCCTGTTCTGATGCACTTGTAAGTATTATTCTCTCGTTTGTTAGAATGGTTATCTCTCTTTTGGTAATATACTACGATCGAATATTCTGAACAGTTGTATATACGGACAGGGACGGTTCCTCTGCTGAGTTCTTTAAACAGCCTATTGTTGTTACGACTGGTTATATAATGCCATGAAGGTTCACCGCTCAATCTCATCACCATCACTCATGTAGCCCCTAGTGTGTTCTTTATTCCTGTTCTGACTATAAGCGGCCCATGATACATGTCCCTGTCTTGAATTCTTGACTGGACTTTTGTAGAATCGTCCACCTCTAAGCCCTACGTAATCCATTTTCTGAAGCATTCCTTGATCTTACTATCAGCAATTTAACATACAGAATTTTCTCAGCCACTACTAAGCATTCTAAATTGTACACAGAATTAGCTATTATGCGAGTTGAAGTATTTTCAGGTTGCTATTCAGTTGTTCTGAGTGACGTTATCTAGACTGCTAAAGTTAAGCAGAAACAATCAGGTCAGTCAAATCTACGCAGAAAATTGATTCACGTTTTTGCCATGGTGTTTGTTTCGGAAAAATAGCTACGCAGAAAATTGATTCATGTAAAGAAAAGAAAAGCATGAAACATCATTGTTAATTCCATGTCAAAGCTTAAAGTGAATGATAGGCTGTGCATGAGCATGGTGAATTTGCAATCAAAAATTACTAGCAACAATTCCAATGACGCACATACAGTGAATTCTGAGGTTCCCCTGTGAAAGAATTATGTTATCTTGCCAAATATGAGCTGTTCAATCTTTTCCCTTAATAGACCCGGCTTTCCCTGTGCTCTGACATCCCTCGATTGACCACATGCAATGAGATGATGTTTTGATTCTTCCACTCTACCCATTTTGATCGTGTTTTCGTGTTAAGGATTTCAGAATAACAACAAATAGCTGGAATTTCCCGTGTGGAAAGGTGAGTGTCTAGAACACGTTGTTCCTTCAGCGTATTGTGAACTTTCCTTTACTGATTTGAGTGATGTGATGCATCCATCCCCTTGCTGTAAACGTGATGTTATTTGAGATATTTAAGTCGGTAGCATGATAAGTTCACTTGTTGGTTGGAAGCTGAACTTGGCATAAATCCAGAAATGGGCTATGTGTGTACATTCCTTTAAACATAATGGCAATAGCACGTAATTCCTCAACAGTAAGAGCCCGGCTCAAGTATAAGTGTCTCCAACTTAACCCCATTGTTGTAATGGCTTTCAAGAATTTGGTCGACTTTGTCGATGATATAGGTGTCTCGTTCCTTCAGTTTCTTGCCAGTCAACCCAAGCGTATGGTGGTTTGGAATATATAGTATCTTCAGGAACGTAGAAATTCACGAGGCACACAGGCTGCTTCTTGCACACGATGCAGGGTGTCCTGCATGCAGAACCTAGCCTGGCAAGTTCGAGAATCGAGAGTTGGTACCATTTTGTTTCAGTAGTTGCGTCTGGAATACTTCGGTGCCAGCAAGAAAGTTGGAGTTCCTCAAAGGCAAGTTCTTGTCTCATATTTTTGGTCGCCTTGTTGTTGCTGGCAGGATGCTCCGTTCGTTTTCAGCTGATGAAGGCAAGAGCTTGTCTGCAATGCAGCGGTGCTGGTATCACCGTGCATACCTGGGAAGGTTCGATCCTGTCTACTATGATTTCGCCAGAAACCAGTTCTCGTTTTACCTCTCAACTCCAAATCTCCAATCCAGGCGTGAGTTCATCCGTAATCTTTGAGTTATCACGTGCAAACTTAAACTTATTGCTTTTGTTAAGTCAAAAGACATCCAAGTCGTTGTAGTATAGTGGTAAGTATTCCCGCCTGTCACGCGGGTGACCCGGGTTCGATCCCCGGCAACGGCGCTTTTGTCTCTTTTTTTTCGACAACCCGGCAGTCTGCTCCTAAATACGCAATCTGGCAAAATCAATCACAGTTCACACAGATGCATGCATGGTCCAGATGACAAGAAAATCGACCAGCATTTTCATCCATCTAGCCCAAGCACTGAATGTTGTGCTAATTGAGTCTTCATTCAGACAATGGCGGTGGATTTAAAGCTAACAATCTGATCTACCTTAGAGCATCTCTAGCAGTACCCGCAAAACAATTTTAAGGGTCGGGTTTTTCGTGTTCTTGCGCGAGAAATCGGGCCGCCAAGAACAGAACCCGCAAACGAAACTGCAAATCTGAATTTCAACACGCAGATTTTCGCGGGAACAAAGTTCAGTTCATACTAGATAGATGTTCTTCTGTACAGATTGATTTCAACATTGTTTGTACACAAAATGCAAACCCATACTAGCCTAGAACTACACGTCGCCGCCCAAACCCTAGAACTACACAAAATTTGCTCCTCACCGGAGCCACGGGCGCGGCGGCGACGCAGCGGTGGAGGAGCTTCCGACGAGGTCGATGACGGGCGGGAGATGGCTGATGATCTCCTGCTCCCGCTCCCTCCGGAGCCGGTAGATCTCCCGCTCCCTCCGGAGCCGGTCACACTCCGGCAAGTCACAGCGCACCGACCCGTCGTGACTGTACTTCCGTGCGCGGCGCTTCCGTGCCATGGCTCGGCCGAACCGGTCGTCGCCGGGAGCGCCGCCTCTGGTTCCCGCTTCGGCGTCATGGCTCGGCGTCGCCGGATCTGTTGACGGGGAGGCGAGATTGCTCGTCGGAGACGGCGGAGCGCACGGCGGATTGCTCGCCGGAGGAGGTGTGGGATTGGGGATTGCAATCCGCAAATGCGGTGGGAAGTTAGATAAATAGGGGTAGGCGGTGCGGATTCACGGGCCACCGCAAAACGTTTGCGGGCCGACGCAAATATGCAGGCGCTGGTCTGGCCCAAAAATGGCCCCAAACCCGCAAACTCGCCGGAATTTTGCGGGTTCGGCCGTTTTGCGGGTACTGCTAGAGATGCTCTTAGTTCGCAGCAGGATTAGCTCTCTGTAGTACAACTTCTACTAGGATACATGTAGTACGCAACAATAGGATAAAAGCAAACATTCATATAGGGTGTGCTTGGATGTTGGTATTGGGGCTTGGAATCGTCTATCTTGAATTTACAGTTGGCTGGGGCGATGCTCCCATTTCAAAAAATCTGGAATTTACGGACCTGAATTATGTTATTTGGTTAGTTTAGTATTCGGGCCTGGAAAGGAACTTAAGTACCAAGTCCACCCCTCACCTGTGCCCGCACATGCTCGGGAGTACGGAGACCCCTCGTATCGGCCTGGGATCGCGGTCTCGTGAAGTAGGTATTTCTTGCACCCAAGCTTCAGTGCTCTCGCTACTTTAAAAAAATTGAAAAATATATTATAAGTTTCGAAAAATCTGAAATAAATCATGCATATTCCCGATGATGTATCCCATGCATGTGCAGAATCGCAATGTGAAGTAATTTGTATTTCTGACCTATAAAAATGACAATTTTTCAGATCTGATTGTAGTTAACAATATATAATTTCAAATCTGCAAATTTGTCATTTTCGTGTAGACTATAGTATAAAGATTTTGTATTGGAATTTTGCACGATTGTAGTATACATCATTAAAAACATGCATGATTGTTTTCATATATTTTTTGAAACTCCCAAATATACATTTTGAATTTTCTAAAATATAGGGATCACTTGAACTCGGGAGGAGAAACAAAAGCACTTTCCGGGTACCGTGCGGTTGTGCCTCTTTGCGACACGGAACAGAGGAGCAGAGCTTCCTGGCGGCGCGATAAGCTCCCCTCCGGCCCTCCCGTCTCCCTCCTCCCCGGCCGTCCTCCTCCCCGCCCTCTCTCCTCTCCCCTCTTCCTCCCCCCTGGTCGACCTCCCCCCCGCCCTGGAACCCTCCTAGATGGATGGGCAGAACGGCGGTGGGAGGGGGCTTGGCGGCTGGAGCAAGCATGGCGGCGGGAGGGCTCTTCCCCAAAGCCCCACCGAAGCACTTCACAGCAGCTTCTTTTTTTTGCTAAAATTGTTCCCTTTGCAATTGCAGATTACTAGATTGATTGGCATCTGCAGTTCAGTGCAGGTATGCCGTGTGTGTATGTCATGTGTGTATATGGTATAATGTACACAATTTTCATTCTTTTTATTGTAAGGTACTAATGCATAATCATTACTTACATATGTACTCTTGTGAAAATTTATTTTCATACATGTACAACACTTTTCAATCTTCAAACTCTTGAAAATTTACAGTTCAAGTTTTGGTATTTGACACCCATTCAATTCTGTGAGCTGAATATCCACTCCCTCAAACAGAGCATAGTAGTATTGTGGCAATCCTCTCTTGGTTTTTGTGGTATGAGGTTTTACTCATTCAACGATTAATAGAACTAATCTAATTGACCTCCTCAAATTTTGTGTTTGATCTAGACCTGCCGCTGCATCATGCCTTCAGAGGAGCTGAGAGCAATCTTGTCAGATTTGTCTGTGGGTTCGCGATCTCCGACGGCCAGCCAAATCGGTTCTTTAGTTGATCCGTCATCTGAGGGTGGCACACAGGTCACTTGCTTCACGGAGGACCTGCATGATGTCACGCTCCATTTTCAGATCATAAGGCTCTCTAAACAGGTACCGATGAGATCAGCACTAGTGGTTAGGGCCTTATCCTCTCGCCTCTGCTACAGTTCTGAGCGGCGAAAAAAAGGGCGACTCGAAGCCGTCTCCGATCCCCTTTCGCCGGCGGCGAGGGCGTGGATCCCGGCCTCCTCCGCTCGCTCCGGCGGCGTGAGGAGGTCGGGATCCCGTTCCCCGGCGCGCGGCGTGTAGATAGGGTAGTTTTAGCTTCCGGCGGCGTCGATCTGGAGAGGAGTTCGACGTTGCCTAGGAAGAATAAGTCCGCCGCCCTTCCTCTCCCTGGCCGGCGACGGCAGGTGGACGGCGTGGTTGGCCCACCGACCGCTGGGTCGGGTGGTTTTGCAGGTCCACGATCTTTTGATCTGTGGAGTTTTTCCCCCCGGGAGGACGGCGGATCGGCGCTGCTGTCCTTCCCCTGTGGGGTGTTCTGCCCTCCGGCTCGTCGGCGTGCTGCTGCTCCCTCCGGCGGCGGTATGAGCTTCGTGAGGTGGTCGGCCTGGAGGAGCTCCAGTTCTTCCTCCCTCTCCGGTGAGGGAGACGTCTTCGACTCAGCGGCGTTTCTGCTCTTCTTCCCCGTCGTCGTGCAGGCACGGAAACTTCCCGTCCGGGTGCTGCCTCAAGATTCAAGGTCAGCGCTGGCTCCAGGAGGGAGCGGCGGAGGATCTGCTACGGCGGCGCGTCTCCGGTCCGCGTCGGTGGTGGCTGAGGAGTGGGTACCCGGGGTTCTGGTTGTAATTTCTTATTTTGTTGGGTGCGTTCTTGCTGAGTTGGGATAATGTAACTGGAGTTTTCACAAAAAAAAAAAAGGTACCGATGAGATCTCCTCTGCAACTTTTTTGCCAAGATACTCGCAAGTCCCAACGTCTAATGACTCATTGACTCCCAAGCAAACTAGAGTGGTGTTTGGTGGCGACTTTTGTCTACAGTTTTAGGGTTGTTCAATCGCTTCGAGTAAAAACTGCATTGTTTGTGGCTTCCTCATAAATATTGGCTTAACTCAGGCATTGTTCGGTTTGTGTCCTCACTTCCGGACTTTGGCCTTGGACAAAATTTTGCATTAAAATGTCAGTCAAGCAAAGACATCTGGAGTAGAATTTGTACGAGACATATGGAACTAATAATCTTGTAGCTTTATAAAGACAGTAGAGAAATCTCCGTGTTCAGTTTCAGTTAGTAAAGCAGGTAATTTTGAATATGAAGTTCTGAACTTATCTTACTCGTTCCATGAAGCATGCTAATTTAAGAGTTTGTAACTATATCCACCGAGTTAAGCTTCAGATAGTTTTGACTTACGATAAATTATGTGAGAAAGGCTTGTGGCACTAATTCCATTTCTACACAAAACTTGGAATACGATGGTCCGTTTACCCTATGTTAGGCATATTTTGAATGAACATTTTGTTTTGCACCCATATTTATTCACATGCTTGTGTAATCTCTGTTCTGTTCTTTGTCAAACATTTGTGTGTTACTATTTTGAGCCTCCCTTTTTTTCATACAGATCTATGCATGGGTAGGATGCAACTCGGCAAAGTTTGGCCATTTATATGCGGCTGCAAGCACTCGTCCGGTAACAAGCAATCATTATGTCCTTGAGAACTGGCATTTATCTTGAGACTGATCACTGCATCGTGTGTACTTCATGTTTGTTGCAGGGTGATGGAGTGTCACATCTGTACTTGGAGGAACATCTGATAATACTGGATCAAGCATGGCCCGCCGCTTAGGTAATACTATTTCTGCTGTGATTGACCCATCTTCATCGTATTAGTATGAAAAATAGAAACCTTATTGTCACCTCATGTTTCAGTGCTAAATACAGGTATAAATATAGTTCTAGCATGTAACATTCCTAAAGACAGCCCCATGCTCGAGGTACTAACTGACTTGTCTTTGTGTTAGAAATTTGCGGGTTTGTATCTGATAGGGTGTTTTTCAGGCCGCTGCGGAGAGGAAACTTGTAGAGAAGCTGAGAAGTTTAGGCTATATCAGATCCAAACCGGCAGAGGCTAACACTTCCACAACATGCTGACTGCTGAAGGATACTTGTGAGCTGTCAAGTCACTGGTCGAGAAAGTCAGCATGCTTTGTGATCTTTTCATGCTTGGTTTAGTTTATTGGACACTACACTTATGCGCTCAAAACACTTTGAATGCCTAGTAAGCTCAATGTGGGTTACTGAGCATAGGCATGATGGCCTGAATGTTTGCACGCGATTGGCAACTGCTGCATGTTCACAGAATTATCAAGCATTTCTGATGTGATACTTGCTTGAAATGCAGACTATTTTAGTGTCTGACCTGTAAATCCTACATTGAGGCATTTTCTCACAGAAATTGTGCTTTGCTGGTCTTGCTTGAGACTTTGAGGCGCCGTCGTCTATGAAATTTGCTATGGTTCCGTGGTCTTTCGTTTATTTCTCCAGTATTGGCTAATAGCTGTGCTTATCTCTCTTAAGGATCGCCGTTATTTCACTGTAATTGCCTATGCTTGGGGTTTTCAGGTCTGTTAAAGAATTGAGTGTGTATTTGATGCAATGATCTAGCACTTAACCATATTTTAATGCTTTAGAAGTAGAGGTTAAATGATTGTAGAATGCCACTTAATATGGATGTGTATGGCCATTTCTCGCTCAAGTCTTTCTTGGTCACTGCGTATGGTGTGCTAGTTGGATGTACTGAGATTAGTCAAGAGAGTAATCTTACACTCCTGTTTGTAAAAGAGAAGGAATCCTGTAGTCGTCCTTGGTCAATGTTTTTCCTTATCAGCCTGAATTTTTTTTAGTCCTTTCGTATAGGAAACGAAAAGGTGGCACCCAAGCTCACTTGAGTTCTGCTTTAAAAAAATTAAAATGGTACATTGGAGTTTTAGAAATTCCATTTATTTGAACGTGAATACGTACACATGGTATATATATATTTGTCAACGTTTCGATATAAGACGTTTTATTTTGGGCTACAGAAAAATAAGGAGTAAAAAACTCTTATTTTGTCCTGAAATTTGCCTCCTTTATGTAGCCCAAAATGCAACATTTTTTAAACGAAACTTCTGGCGTGCGTAGTAAATATAATATGTATCTGTATACTACTTTTTGGAAGATTTTTAGGACAAAAAAAATACGATTTTGTTATTGCTCTCTAACAGTACTAAGCAAACTGAGACTGAATGCTGATACTAGCAAAGTAGATAAACTGATGACGAAGAAGTAACATGTGCACCGTCGAGTTTCACATATATAAATATATTCTTCATATGTATTGACTTTTTTTTTAACTAAAACTGTAGGGAAGACCCCTACAGTACCTTTTTCAATTTATAAATGGATATTTACAAAGGATGAGGTCTTTTAGTGTCAAAAATTACAAGGTATCCAACCATTGCTGCATGCCTTCCTTAAGGCTAGGCTTAGCTCTATGCATAACAAGAGCAAAAGTCTCCTTAAAAAATCTAGAACATTCATGGATATCTAGATCCTGATTATCAAAAATTATTCTGTTCCTATGATTCCATAAACTCCAGCAACCAGTGATAATTGCCTCCTTGAACCCAAGAAAATTGTTTCTGTGTTTACCATCCATGAGTAGATCAATAAGGCAGAGATCATTGTTCCATTCCAGATTAAGCTTCCACCAAAAGCTCTGGCTGAAGTCACATGAGAAGAAAAGGTGATCCAGTGTTTCATTTGTGCAATCTTGGCAGAGAACACATGCTTTGGACTCAATATAAAAATTCTTTCTAGTGAGCAGGTCTTGGGTATTTAGTCTGTCCAGAAGCAATAACCAGAAGAAAAATTTCTGCTTTGGCAATGCTCTTGATTTCCAGATCCATTGGAAGGGGGCTGGTGCTTTTTCATGTGGATCTAGCTTTTCAAATACTTTCCTGGCTGAATATTTACCCTTCCATTCAAAAGTCCACTGATCTTCAGTATTTGGTTCTCTATTAGCTGTCCAGGTCTGTATTATCTGTGATAAATTATCATGTTCATCAGCAGCAATTAATGACAATGGTAGGTGGAAAAGCTCATAGATATCCTCTTCTGCAGATGTGAAGAACTTCTGCAGGCAGATGTCTTGATCAATTGCAAATGAAAACAGGTGAGGGAATTCTTCCATGGCAGATGGCATCATCCATTTATCCTTCCAGATTGTGAGTGTTCTACCATTATTAGCTTTAATAGTTGTCAGCTCCATGAAGCTATCCCAGAGAGACAAACAATCCTTCCGCCAGAAAGAACCACAGTGATTGCTTGCTTGAGGCAATTTGTATCCAGGATAATGTGCATTCCAGATGAGCTTTACCCATGGTATATCCTCCTGATTCATGAATTTATACAAATTTTTCATCAGGGCATTGTTTTGTACTCTTAGGCTCTTAATTCCAAGTCCTCCGGCAGTCTTTGGCCTGCAGACCTTATCCCATTTAACTAGGCATTTGCCTTTTTTATCAATTTCTTTGCCCTTCCATAGGAAGTTCCGAAATGAGTTTTCAGCATGATCCAAGAACCCAAGTGGTAACTTGATTGTACACATGGCAAAGTTGGGCATGGCTGCAAGTACTGATTGGACAAATACTAGCCTTCCATCATAAGATAGGGTAGTTTCTACACCAGAGAGCCTCCTGTCAATGCCTTCTAGGATACCAATCAGATGCTCCATTCTAGGTTTTGTGGTACCCATAGGTAAACCCAGATATGGAAATGGAAGAGCCTCTGGTTTACAGCCAAACCCATGGGCAAGAGCATGACATCTTTCAGTAGAAATATTGATTGGGGTCATAGCAGACTTGCTGTAATTCACCTTTAACCCAATTGATTGTGAAAATTTGCAAAGAAGCACCTTCAGATTATCAAGCTGAACTGGATCTGTTGGCATAATCAGCAATGTATCATCTGCATATTGTATAATTTGGTAATCCAGGCTGAAAGAACTATCCATAGGCAAATTCAATTCCCCCTCATGCCATGCTTTGTTGATCACATACTGCAACAATTCTCCAGCAAGCACAAATAAAATTGGTGAAAGTGGATCTCCTTGCCTTACTCCTCTTTTGCATTTAATATTCTTCCCAGGTACACCATTTAGGAGGATTGATGTTGGCAGTGAATAAAATATCTCTAATCCAATTGATGAATTTTCACCAAAGCCCAATTGTTTCAGCATAGCTAGGATAGCAGAATATTCCACTTTGTCAAATGCTTTCTCAAAATCTAGCTTGAGAATAATTATTTCCTTCTTGGATTTGTGACAGAGGTGCAAATATTCAAAAGCCCATGCAAGGCAATCATGAATGGATCTGTTCTTGATAAACCCATACCGGTTCTTGTGAATTAATGGAATAATAACTTTCTGCATCCTATTTGCCAACAGCTTTGTAAGGAATTTAAGTGTGAACTGACCAGAAAAATGGGTATGTAGTCAGTGATGAATTCTGGGCTCTGCTTCTTGGGGATTAGTGTTATAAAGGCAGTATTTATACTCTCCAGATTGAGATTCCCATCATGAAAATCACTGCATAGCTTGTAGAACAGATCTTTTACTATATCCCAGCATTTCTTTAGGAATGTCCCATTGAATCCATCAGGCCCTGGTGATTTGTTTGCAGGCATCTCCTTCACAATATTATCAATTTCCTATGTTGTAAAAGGCAGTTCTAGGCTGTCAAAATCCACTGTAGTGTTTGCTGTAATAAGCTCCTCCATATCAAATAGCATAATTGGATTATCAAAATACCAATTCTTTCCTTGTATGAGTGCCATAATTTTGCAGCTTTGGCTTCATGTGTTTCCAGCAGCCTATCATCCTCATCCTTTAGAACAGCAATATAATTGGTCCTGTAGCTCTGAGTAGCCACAGTATGGAATTTTTTTTGCCCTGTTCTTCCAGTAAATTGTCTTTTCTTCCAGTAGGTTCAATTGGTGTGTCTTTAATGCAGCTCTAAATTTTTTTCCTGCTGTGAGAGGTTTCTATGTTCTTCCAAACCATCCAGAAGTACAAGTATGAAGCTACATGATTCAATGACCATATTAAGCTGTGAAAGGTTCTTGCTCCATTTCTTTAGGCCCACCCTGACTGATTCAGTCTGGCTGTAATTTCCTTGGCGGGATTTGTAGTAATAGCAGGCAGCAATGAACGTAGTTTATGATTTGAAGAAACACCACATACCAGAGATAACAAGCACAACACCAACATCCTGAGATGTAAAACTCCGTCCTCTGTATTTTTTGCTGCTCATAGCCTAGAGCGAAAATTGCTTGAGTTCCCTAGTCTAATTGTTCTTTGTGGGATAACTAATATAACCAATGGCGGAGCTTGATATAAATTCTGAGGGGAGGCGAAAGAGAAAATACCAGTGTGGGCAATACTAAGTTTTCCCATATAAGCCCTTCCCAAAAAAAAATCACAAGTTGGTTCAAAGTTGGGAGGGGGAGGGGCCGGTGCCCCCCTCCCCCCATGACTTTCACTATGTTCATGTATGAAGGAACATTTCCGTAATAAATGAAGTTTTTTATATGGATATAGGTAATATGCTCGTGCGTTGCAACACGTGAGAAATATATGTTTCTCAAGGCTTACAAAGTTCTCGTTGGTATAGACGCACATGTGTGTCACAACCGTCCAGTTTTGGCACGTCCATGGCTGCGCCAGTAGAGACACGTGTCTCCATCGCCAGCTTACCTCACTTCACGAAGGCATCTGTCTCCCTCCGGGCCAGGGAGTAGATGAACCAAAGGAGGATTGATAAATTGTTCGGGAGGATTCAGGATGTAAATGTGCGGCACCCAGATGAACCAGAGGAGGACGGATAAATCGTTCAGGATGATTCGGATGTAAATGTGTGGCACCATTAGATCTTCCGCTCCAACACCAACTACACCAAAGCCTTGGATGAATTCTCATCAAATTAGAGACATCGCACGCAACTCCCGATTTTTTTTGTAAGACAACATGATACATAAATCTGATATCAATGAAATTGTTATTGAGCCGGCATGTTTCTAGTTGACACTTTTCAATCTTAAGAGCACTGTTCAAGATATCTTCTGATATTCCGATTTATCGTCCGATTTATCGCTTATCGGTGTCTGACCGATAAGATAAATCGCCCGATAAATCTGTCGATATGCCGATAAATCGACCGATATGCTGATAAATCGGCCGATTTATCCCTTACCTTGGGTCGACCGATAAGTTCCCGATAAGCGATATCCCCAACATTGCTTAAGAGTATACCTTTTTTGAAGACAAAGATTTCGCATATACACCATTTGAGTTTTCTCACTGGATATTTAACCTTCACTACGCACAAATTAACATATATTTCTAATCAGATAAATTACAAAAAAAAAAGTGCATGCTAGTGAGAACATCTTATAAGCATCTGGTTCAAATGTAAATGTTTCCTTTAGCATACATAACTCGGAGAAATGCACAAACGTGTACACATGATTAGTTCTTCCCCTTGGCGATTCAATCTTTTCGGGCTAGTCTAGAATCCTAATGCGACGGATGTTCTGACCTCTTTTCACGCCTCCAACACTGTTGCTCTTCCTTGCTGCCTCTAGCACGCTGGCGGGCTGGACGACAATGTTGGTTGATCACTTACATCCAAAAGCACACTGAAGAGCCCCATTCCTTGCTTCCTAAAGCTCCTCTCCATGGCGTTGGTCGCCTGCTCGATGCCGCCTCTCGTCGTTGTGGTGAAATTTGGCTTCGGTTAGGTGTGGATTCTGCTTGAAAACGTTGAATTGGGATGTTATGATTGCTTATTATAGTTATGCCTTATATTATGAGAAGGAAGTGCATCCAGGCTAAAATGGATACCTCTTGGTGGCAGCATTTTGTTGTAACCTTCAGCGATCGAATCCTGCAAGATCCTGGAGGTAAAACCATGCAAGATTGGCTGATTTGAATGTATTGAGATATCTAGCAACTATGCCTCCCATGGCAGTAGAAATCCCCTATCTCACAACATTCTGATTTCCATTTGCCTGCAGGAGAACAACTAAGAATGATAATTTGTTATAAAATAACTGCCAACTAATAAAATCAGTATGCTATGTTTCTATCTATATATAAATATGAACTTTTCTGAAATTCATTTTTTAAAGATGGATTGATTTCTCTATTACAACATAACTCCAAAGGTAGAGAACTTCTACGCTAATGCCACGACTGAACATGCAGTTGTACCTATCAACAATTAGACTGATCCATGCCTTTAAGTCCCCAAGGCAGCAAGAAATCTAGCAAGGCAAGAAAGATTCAGCCCCAAATATATAAAATGCCAAAGTGCATTGAACAGAAGAACCCATCTAAGACACACAGTCAAGGTGCAAAAAAATAATACTGCTTAAGTCTAGGTTCAAATCGAACCAACTCAATCCAACCAAGTTAATTAGGCATATGCATGTGACTTCTGACATTTTACATGCCAACATGCAAAACATTTTTATGCAGTATCTGTTACAAGCACACAAAATTAATGGCATTTCCATGTTCTTGACACTTCATCAGTATAGACCAAAACTCATTGCGGTAACACCACTTCAATAGCGTTTTAAAAGGTGAAAATTGCCCCTATAATTTTTCCAGCATGAAATTGAGTACTTCATAGAGTTTTACTCCCATAATTTGACCAAATTGTAGTTTCTTCTACACATATCAGCAAACTCCTCGCTATCCTACACATGCATATGGGACATCACACCAAAGCTAAATTCCAACAACGCACTAATACATTTACAATCTAATAGAGCACTTGTTTGCATGCTAATATCATCCTTCCTTCTTAACTTCTGGAATCTGGATAAATAAATTCCAAGCACCTATATATACATACACCAATAGACTGTATCAAACATAGTATAAATAGTACTCCCTCCATTCCTAAATGTAAGATGTTTTTCCTTTTGCCCACATTCACACGTATCTACCATGTATTTAGACATGTTTTAGTGTGTATGTTTATTCATATGAGTCCACACTTAGTCAACATGTGAGGGACCTAAAACATATTATATTTAGGAACAGAGTGAGTACATCAGTTTGCAAACTTACACAGAAGTAGATGGAGGACGATCTTCCACCGCATCCCAATTTGTTGAACCATCTGAATTAGTCACAACAGATGTGGCCTCTTAATCTTTTGCTTTTGACGATGTAAACTGACCTTGATGGCGATGCATCCTGTAAATATGAACAAAGTACGTCTAGCATTATGACACAATACGCAAATTGTGACCCTGACTTTCATGTTACCAAGCTAGCACTGACCTATGTGCAAATTCCTTCCTAATAGATTAATGGATATGTTTATCGAAGTTCCTCTATTGCAGTGTGAAAAAATACATCTCCTATATCATAGAACACACACAATAACATCAGCACCACATAATTTGAAAACTTCTCAACAGATAAGCTCATCAAGACAGATTTAAACCTTACTAGATGATGCCGAAGACGACGACCCCGGGACCGATCCGGGTGGGAGTTCATTTCCTCCAAGCAACAAGAACCCCACTTGCACCTACGGAATTACTGAATTCAAGACAACCCAAGCAAATAGGGCAGGATGGGCAAGAGAAGAGACTCGCTGGGGGAGGGGGGGGGGGGGTCGTCTTCATTCTTTGGGTCGTTGTGGCCATGTGTGTGTCTTCCCCCACCAGACCTCGACTTTCCAACGATCATGCAAGTTAAGTCGTATTTTTTTAGTTGTTTAACATAAGGATGTTCTAAGGTTAATATGTGTTCCTCATTAGTTCTCAGCATGGAAAATAAATCTTAACTCAGATTTTTACGGTCCTACTAGATTAAAGATGTTCTACAGTGTATATGCATGTTCAGACTTCAGATGATGACAACTAAAAGTTCATAATTCATAAAGATGTTCTAAGGTGGATATGCATATTCATGTGCATGTGATGTGAGATTTCACCATAACATCAAACAGGAGCACCTTAAATATAGCAACTATACTCCTACTACTCAAAGTAACAACATTGATGTTTGTCAACAACATTCTGCTCATTTAATTAGCAAATAACATTCCATTTTAGCATGAATGTTGGGGTGTAACAAATTACATCAGGAACAACAAACGATAATTACATGAGCTAAATATAACCAGCCCCTTCGACGCCATCTCTCTCTCTCTCTAGAATTGAATAAAAAACTTGCACGTCCATTGCATCAATAGCTTTTGCATTACCATCATTGAATCAAGCACTCCTTGCTGTGTGTGGGGGGGGGGGGGGGGGGGGGGGGGCTAGAGGGTCATAATTAGAGACGTTTGGGCCAATTATAGGAGGCGAATGGGCCACTATGCCAGGGTTTATAGGCTAAATGACGAGGGGAGGATACCAATTTCGACCATTGCGCCACCACCTCCATTTATTCTGACAATTAGAGATTTCAGTTTCGTCATCCCTCCAGAAGATAAGGTGAAACTCATTTTCAGAACACCACCATTGATGTTGCAGTTTGGCCAACGACGTGAGGCCAAACGTGGTTAGTATTGGGTGGTGTTATGGCTGCGTGTTGCATACAGGATAACCATCGATTATATGATATTTGTCTAAGTATGTGCACATTTTTATTTGAGGCCTGCATGCCTTATTGTGTTCGGGCTGAACTTTCTAATAGGTCGTTCCTTGTGTTAGGTTTCGGTTGGGGTCTATCCAACCGAGTTAGGTTTGAGTCACCCTATATAAGAGTCACGCCAGCCTCCATGTATATTAGACAAGAATTTCGAGATTGAGTTATCGTAAGGTTCATCGCCGTATACGTGTGTTTGCTGGTTTTGATTGCGGATCGTACTGATATGTTGTTTGCGCATTGCGTGGGGTTGATTCCATCGATCCAACGTTGCTGTTTTTGGTTCAGGCTTAGATAGTACAACTTTTAACTAAGGGAGAAGAAATGGAGGGTTGCAATCTGATGTCAAACACAAGACAACCTATTTTATTCAGCCTGAGAAGTGGAAGTATTTTCAGTGAGCAAATGTTAGAAGAAACTTAACAAAGTTATGATCATTTACTAGGTTTCTAGAACTCTACTCTACTATGTATAGGCAGTTTTGTTATTGCTCTCTAATACTAGCACAGTAAATAAACTGAGACAAAATTCTCACCGACTCTGTTTTGTTATTGCATAGGAGTAGTGCTAAGCAAACTAAGACAAAATGCTGATACTAGCACAGTAAATAAACTGATGATGAAGAAAGAGGTAACATGTGGACCGTCGAGTTTCACATATACAAATATATCATCCACCACAACAGCGTATCTTGAGACCTGATGCAATCTATGCTAACTCGACATGTTGAGTCTTGAAAGGGAGCAACGCTACCTGATTAGGTTCTTTTGACTTGGATAATGAGTAGGTTAACTACATATACTACTCCTAGATTCTAAATCATCCCCTGCAGAACTAAACACACTGGTCAAAGGTCAGGTGGACCGTACGTACGGTGGATGCTTGACTGGGACCAGGCAACACTCAGGGATACCCTGCGCAAACGAGAGATTCACCGCTTCAGAGAACACCGCATGGAACTTGGGCTCAAACCCGATACTCCATCGCTTGATCACACCACCATAGACACCTTCTAAGTGGATCTCCATGCTGCGGCGCAGCTCCGTTGCGACAACAAACTGCAACGGCTGATCGTCGCCACCGTATCTGCCGTTGAAGAGCACAACATCGTCGCCTATCTGGCCAGTGCGTGCCACACAGCGCAGGTCGATGCCTTGGGAAGGTAGCGTGAGTGGCCGGAGCTCAACGGTGGCCTCGACGCCATCCATGATCATGGCCAGCTTCACACGCATCATTGGGATGGAGTGGCTGTCAACCGATCGAATGGACAGCTTGTTAACTCTGGACCAACGGCACCCACCAGTTGGGTGCTCTGTTACTCCTTGGATCAGCTGCTGGTAACAATTGACGCCATCACCTGTTCTCTTCATCTTCAGGTCAAACTCGAGCAGGATAGTGGGCCTGATGGCTCTGCGAGGGCTCAACGTTGGCAGCAGCAAAACACCCTGCAAAATATATCAACGTGCTTATGGTTTTCACTCTTCTTTTGCTTGCTATGTGAACTAAAACACAAGAGAAGAGATGGAGTCGAGTACATTGTGTGATACAGTAGTCAAAGGGTCTGTCATCTCCCGGTTGAAAATGTAATTCCGCAGTCCATCTTTAAAGTCTCTGACTGCGACAAAGCCAGATACGTCGAGTTCGCAGGAATTATGAGAATCGTCTACAATGAGCTCAAGGGTGTAAACTTGCAGCATGGTGGAAGGGCTACAGTTGCACCACTCCAAACAAGCAAGTGTAGGGTACACATTGCTCTTAGGCTGCAACATTGCTGAATGCAAAGGACTTGTCAGGGTTATGATTCGCGGTAAATAACATCAAAAGGTCAAATATGGCCAGAGCAAAGTAACAGTTAATAAATGAATACTGATGAAGATGCAATGTAGGAAGGGCAGAGCAAGGATGTAAAGGTGCTTACATTCGGATTTGTCTAAGAGGTTCCAGTTGTGAAAGAACGCGGGACGATCTGGGAGCATCGCGTCACGGGTGACTGCTGTGCCTGGTTGATCCATGAAATAATTGCGCCCCCGTGCCGGCTTACTCACTGGTAGTATTATCGGTTCCATGACCTGCTTGAGCTGCTCCTTGCGCCTTTCTTTCCTCTCCCGTATCTCCTCCTCCGTTGGAAACTTGGGAACGTACGGCTCTGACACGTTCGCCCAGTCGTGTTCTTCAGGAGGTCCAAACAGCAGGCTGAGCTCATAGTCTTCTTCTTCAAATGGCGGCCCAGATGGAGAAGTATCAAGCCTTGAGCCTTGGTGTTCTTGTTTCTGATGGTACGCAGCTCCCTTATCTTCATCTGCTTCCACTTTGAACATCGCCTCTGGTTCTGATGAGCCGTCGGCCAATCGACAACAAGGCGGGCGAGGGGGTTTGGGGATCGCCACCGGCGGTTCGGGTTACAGGAAACCACACGAAGCCGGAATTTTCTGGCCACCAGCTCGATCCTGAAGAGGCGGAAGCGCTGCGGCGGCGGTTCGCAGTGGGGAGTCGAGGTGGAGTAGGAGCGAGGCGTTTCTGGAGTATAGCTGGCCAAACGGGCCGTGCTTAACGGGCCGGCCCGAGGCACGCTCGAGATGGCATGGCCCAAGCACGGCCCGGCCCGCTTCGTCACGTGCCATGCCGGCACGAGGCCCACACGGGCTCGTGCCCAGCTTCGAGCTGGGGCACGTGGGCCGGCCCGGCACGGCACGCTCCAGTTCGTGCCCTAAGCGTGCCTCACCTTCATCTCCTCCATCTCCTTTCTCCCTGCAGTTCCTCACCTCCCTCTGGTCCGCCCGCCGCTGGCGAGCCGCCGTTCGTCACCCCCACGCGCTCCTCAACCGCCTCGAGGTCGCTCCGGCGAGCACGACCACCACCGGCCGACGATCCGGCACCTTCTCCTCTTCCTACGCCTTCGCCGTCGCTCCTTCGTCGTGCCGTGCCGAGCGTGCCGTGCCGCCATGTCGTCGACGTGCCCGCCGTGCCGTGCTCCTCCCGGAGTTGGAGCCCGTGTGCCGGCACGGCACGGCACGAATGCAACCGTGCCGCTCGCGTCCGCCGGGCGTGCCGTGCCGTGCCGGCACGTTTGGCCAGCTATATTCTGGAGCAAGAGCAACTCAGGCCAACCCGTTCAAAGTGCCCTCTGACTTGCTCACGAATTACGGAAAATGCCACCGCAAACTACCGAAACGCCAGCTCACCTCGTCCCCGTCCCGTCCAGACTCTCGATTTCTCTCTCTCTTCTCTAGGGGTTCCGGCGCCGCTGCCGCCAGTTTCCCCGCCGCATCTCGCTCCAATCGCCTCCCTCCCGCTCCCGGCTCTACTCAGCAGCCACCCCACCCCTCATAGCCTCCCTCCTTCGATCTCCTAGCAGCGTCGCCTACGCCCCGGGGCCGTTTGCCCGACCGACCTCGACCACGACTAGAGGTAAACCTCGTCCCCGGCCAGAAGTGGAACTCGACCACGGCCGCTGTCTACTTCACTTAGGAGGAGAAATTAGGGCTACCAATTTTTATTGTGTCTCCTTGAATTTTTAGAATGCCAATAGTAGAAACATGGATATGCAAAATAAATTGATGATGTATGTGTATGCCAAGATGCATGTCTATGGCACTTATGTTGTATGCATGAAACCTCAAACCTGTGAAATCAACTTGCGAATAATTCGGGCAAGTAAACAATCCTCTATTATATGATAGTATTGCTGCAAGTTTTATAGCTCGAGGTGAATCGCCGACAAATATGGTCTTTGATTGTAACCTTTTGTATGGAGGAACATGTTTAGACCTTCCTTTTATTTGAATTGTACTCAACACTTCATGATGTCTGAGAATCATTTTCTTGCTCATTTCTGCGGTAACAGTATAAGTAACGTATTATCTATAAAAATCAGGACACAGTTTTACTCCAGGGGTATTATAGACTTTGCACAGATCAACAAAGATAGCAAGCCCAAATTCCACAAGCCTGTTTCTGCAGATGCTTAAGCTCAAAGAAGTAGCCCTTAGTTGCTTGAATATGGCCGAAGGCCTAAGTACCCCCCAAAGCAACATCTGATATCTGATCCGCTGCCTGCCAAACTCCCAAGTCCTGGGATAGATCGCATTGGTAGCTCACAAACGGAGTATCACAGAGACACGCAGATACGTAGCTGGCAGGACCGTCACCGTGGCCGGTAACTTCTACCTGCGCTCGGAACCATTGCGGCCATAGGTGCTCCACTCAAAGGCTTCAGATCTCGAGTGGGGGTGTCCAGTCCGTGATGGCTTCATTCCCCATAGTCCTCCGCTCGGCTGCACTAGCACGGATTGTAGATCCATCCGGACTTGGACTGATTCCCTTTGCTGGTGAAGAACCCTAAATTGCTTAGATTTGTTGCGAGATTTACGTTCTTGTATGGTTTATGTTGTGACCGATCTAACCCTCTTCCTTTGTGAGTCAGTTTGCTCCGGATTTGCTTGCTAGGTCATAGAGCAGTTTTGTTTTGTTAATTATCTTTGGGACTTTAGGTGAATAGTCCGTTACTGAGTAGTTTGGTGGTTGCCATCCATTCCTTGGCAAAAAGTATGCAGATGACTGGGGGTAACTCATTTGATAGTTTATTTTTTTGTTAGACTTGATGATTGCTTGACAAGGATGATTCCTTTGCAAAAGTATGCAGATCACTGGGAAATAACTCATTTGATAGTTTTTTTTTGTTAGGCTTGATGATTGCTTCAAAAGGATGAAATGGCGCCCCGTCTAAAGTTATCTGGTATCCAGAGGCAGGCCTTGGCATTATACAGAGGGTTCCTTCGGACAGCACGGCTCAAGTCTCCAGAGGAGCGCCACAGGATAGAGTCTGTTGTCTCAGCAGAGTTCCGTGAGAATGCAAGAACTGTCGATCGCAGGAACTTTGTGTACATTGAGTACTTGATCAGGAGAGGGAAACGGCAGCTTGACCAGCTCAAGAATCCTGATATTACCGGACTTTCTACTCTCAAAATAAATAAGGTATATGTAATACTGAAAAGATCTAATTTTCTATCGAATCATTTACTGTTATTTGCTAACTACTCAAGCCTTCTAAAGCTAAGATAATCCTCTCACATGCTTGCATTGGTTGTGAAAATTTCCAGGCTTCTATTCCATAAGATGGTGCCGATCATGCTTTTGGTCTTTCTACTGGGATATAATGAAACAGGAAGGACTTGCTTTTGATTGGTGTCCGACATAAAAATGGCAGCATATGAAAGCTCTTTATGGAGTAACCTTCTGAAGCTCCCTCATTGCCCGTAGAAATCTTTAGATTAATTTCCTAGCATCTGGTTGCCTTCTGGGATATCAAAGTGTGCTTCATGTATGGATTGTCCTGGTATCACATAAATTAATTGGACCAGAGTTTATTGTGAGCGATTATTTACATTTGAGCATTTTTTTGTGCTGTCTAAACCATGTGTTTCAGACACAAATGCTATTATGTTTTACAAATATAATTTCACCCCTATCATATATACAGACTTACGCTGAATGAAGTTTAACTCGGAAAAATTGATGTGACCTAACTATGGAATTTACGTTATGTTGAAAACTTATTTGTATTGCTAAATGGTATTTCTGAGTGCATGTTTTCACTCTTATTATCCTCCGCCAGTGGTGCAGATGGTGCAGATAACTAATTTGCTCTAAGGTTTGCTTTAAAATCCAGTAAGTTCATAGAAAATGTATATGTTTTAATAGTTCTTGAAAGTGGAGCTATCTTCCATGCTTTCTGAAATTGCTTGATCTGGTCAGTCCAGAATGATGTTTTAATCTACTGATGTTAGCTCTCTCAGTCTCTCCACATGCCTATCTTAGTCTCATAATTCTGAATCTTCTTGCGAGATGAAAAATATTAATTTGGGATGAAAAGAGTTATATGATGTTATAACAGCTTAGAACAAAGACATGTCCCTTTAAAAAGAATCTTGTCGTTGGATGTACTAATGGTCAGGCAGCTGGGCCTAACTCCCTCTTTTTTTTTAATTTTCTGACTGAACATTTCAAACTTTTAAATGGGGATCAGAGGATGTGGCATGTTGATTTTTTGTGGTCAGGGGCAGCAGATCTGATACTGGGATCACCTCTCTGTTTTCACCAGCACCTCTGCGTTGCCGCTGCATGGCTCAAGCCGCTGCAACTGAATGTCTGTCTGTTGTTGACTTGCTCCAGTTTGGCCGCGCATCGCCACCTCTCCTCCTCCCCATCATTCTCACCTGGACTGGTCAACTAGTTGCACTTGGGGTGGTTGGTTGATGGGTCCATTCGTCCATAGGCCATTGTCAACATTTGTGAGGTGGGTTAGGTTGTTGGGCTATTGGTGGCCTGGTGTGCTCTGTTTACTTTCCTCCCTTTCCATCTTTATTTTCTTGCGCCATTTCCCTCTGTAAACGCTGCCATATGCTCACCCAAAGTGCTTAGGGTGTGTTTGGATCTCTCGCTCAACGTGCCTAGCCAGGCAAGGAAATTCTAACTCGGTCGAGCTATAGCCTGTAGAGGCAATGCTTCTTATTTGGTTTATTTGGCTAGCCACCACTAAAACCACGTATGAATGAGCAGTTACTGTTTTAATAGACTTGCGCTCAATTCTTGCCGACGGAGGCTAGCCGAATTGGCTGGCCTCGCATGAGGATGATTTTCTAGCCCACGCAGGCTAGCTTGCCGGCAAAGCTAGTTTTTTTCTCCTCTACCAAACGGCTATCCTAGCTGAGCAAGGCTAGGATTAGGCTTGCTCGAGATCCAAACGTTCCCTTAGTCATCCAGATGTTGGTCGTCTGGTGCCTTGCCTTACCTTTACTTCATTCAAGCCCTTGTCTCTTACCATTCCAGTAAGAGACAGATTCCACGAACGTTTCATTCGAGTCATTGCTACTTATAGTAGTAAGGTCCACAAGGAAGCAAAAGGTTGTCTGCTCTATTGGCTAACAAGGGGAGGCAAATATTTAGCTGCCTGCTGCCACATTTTGCAATGCTTACACTCGTTGGTACATGGGAACAATTTGTTCAGCCAAATACGTGCCTCCATGCTACAATGCAGCTCAAGGCTCCAACAAGGCTGCCAGAAGAATTGGCAAAGATATGTCTTGCTCTTGTTCCTCGAGGTCACTTCCCTGTCATGGGTGGAGTGTCCAAGAGGTTGATGTCATTTCTGGAGAGCAAAGAATTAATCGTTGTAAGGAAAGAGGTTGGAAACCTTGAGGAGCGTGTGTACGTCTTGACCGCTGATACTGGAACAAAGGAGTCTCATTGGGAGGTTTTGGAGTGCCATGGGCAGCACACCCCTCTTGCGCGTATGCCTGGACCAACCAAAGCTGGGTTTGGTGGCATTGTCCTCTATGGGAAGCTCATTATTATTGCTGGCTATGCTGCTGACCATGGCAAGGAATGTGTTTCTGATGAGGTTTACCAATATGAGTCTTTCCTCAACAGGTATGTTTTCGTTTGGATCCTCACATGCTCAGCTGAATGGTAAAAGTTTGTTTGATTAAAGTTGATCTTATTAGTCTCACTAACTTGAAAAGTCTAAACTTGTTTCCAAGTAATCTAAATAAGCAACAGTAACTCGTCTAAACGTCCCTTGTTAAAATGCAGAATTAATCAAGTCCTCAGCATTTATAAAATTTTGAATTAACTCGTTTATCCTCTAATCCTCCAGGTGGAATGCCCTTTCTAAGATGAACGTGGCCCGTTGTGACTTTGCCTGTGCAGAGGTCGATGGTGTGATATATGTTGCTGGTGGATTTGGTCCCGGTGGTGACAGATTATCTAGGGTCGAAGTTTATAACCCAGAACAAAATAAATGGATGCTGATCAGAGCCTTCGCAGGCCCAATTTGCCCTGCTTTGGGTGTATCCTTTAAGGCAAGATGTACGTCATGGGTGGTCGTGCGAGTTTCACAATTGGCAACTCTCGTTTTTTTTATGTGTATAATACAAGTAACCATGCCTGGTGTGAGGTCAAAGCCTGATGCCATGGCTTGTTGGCGAGAAGCTCTTCTGCATCGAATGGAAGAATCAGAGGTCACTGGCGATTTTCAACCCAGCAGATGATTCCTGGCAGAAGCTCGTGGTGCCGCTTACTGGTAGTTCAAGCACGTGATTTTCTCTTGGGATACATGAGGGTAAGTTGCTGCTGTTCTCGCTGGAGGAAGAACCTGTATATCAGACACTGATATGGTCCTGCTGCATCGATGATCTGAATGGTGCACATCTAAACTCAAGCCATCGGCATTATGCCTCAGCAGTGTGACCATCAAAGCCTGATGCCATGGCTTGTGGTGCTTGCAGGATGATACCATGTGTTACCACGTGCCGCATCTTTCGCGGTTAAGATCAGGCTTTCTTTGGTTTTGCGTTAACCCTTACTACTCACTCCGTCTCATAATATAATATTGGTTGTAATAACATATTTATTTTATGGGACGGAGGGAGTAGAATTTATATTAGGCTGGTCCACCCAATAATAGGATGCTCATGCTTCACTTCATTCGATTGCTGAAAATGAACCTTGTACCGTCTCCGTTGTACTGAACTATTTTATCATAGAACCTTGAGTTCACATTGTTTTGTTGATGGGATTCTGCACCACACGAAATACTAGCTGGATGGTTATGCAGCTGTAGTGGTTGTGGCTGCGCTGACGCTGATTTTCCATTTCGTGGTATCTGTGTGGTGAAAGGTATGATGTACTTAGCTAGATGAAGGGACGGGGAGGTAGATAATGAGGGAAACGAAGTGCCGTCTGAACTATGAAGCAGCTGTTAGTACTAAAAAATTGTTATAAGTTTTGAATAACACTAGGAAGGTTGCGCTACGGAAAATTAGAATTGATATGTATCTATGTCATCTACTGCCTACGTCGTGATGAAAATTGTATTGAGCCGGACCAGAGGGAGTACAGATGATCGATCTGCTAGCATTTCAGTTTGGTACAGGGAGCTCCGGTCCCAGATAGTCTAGACAAATTATCTGACAGATTGGCATTTGTCGTAATCATATAAAGACACTCAATATTATAGTAGCTTCATCAGGTCCATTGGCATAATTATACATATGTACTTAATATTACACAAGGAAGTTTTGCACGGCGAAATGCCACGCCTATGCATGATGATAACCTTAACTTTGTTATTTTAATAACTAGACTGTTAACCTTTTACATAACATTATATTCAGTTCATTAATCCAACACTGTGTCGTGCAAGTCATCGTAGTATAATGCTGAACATTCATACATGAAATCTGAAAGTCCAGCATATGCTATGTACTCCGTCATGACCTGTACGACCAGCACAAAAATATAGGAGGAATGGGTACCCTCATAATATCCAACTGAAACACCATAATATATAAGCTAACGAAAAGTGATAAGAAATTATAAATGAACTTGGGCACAAACCCGATGCTCAATTTCTTCCTCACCCCATTAGAGACCCCTTCCAAGTGGATCTCCATGCTGCCGTGCAGCTCCGTCGCGACCACAAACTGCAATGGGGAGTCGTCGCCAACGAATCTACCGTGGAAGAGCGCAATATCGTCGCCTATCCAGCCGGTTCGTGCCGTGCAGCGTAGGTCGATTCCCTGAGAAGGTAGTGTGAGTGGACGGATCTCGATGGTGGCCTCGAGACCATCCATGATCATAGCAAGCTTCACACGCATCATCGGGATCAAGCGGTGCCATCAGATTGAATGGACAGCTCGTTAACTCTTGACCAAGAGGGTCCACCAGAAGGGTGCTCCGATACTCCTTGGATCAGCTGCTGGTAACTATCAATTCCATCACCTGCTCTCTTCACTTTCAGGTCGAACTCCAGCAAGATATCAGGTTTGATGGCTCTCCAGGGCTCAATGTCGGCAGCAGCACAACACCCTGCACACCAAATCAATCAATATGCTCATAGTTTCACCGATTTTTGTGAGCTGTGTGAAATAAAGCTCAAGAGAAAAGATGTGAGTGCGCACATTCTTTGAAGCAACAGTCAAAGGGTCTACTATTCCCCGGTTGAAAATATAATTCCGCCGTCCATCAAGGAAGTCTCTAATTGCGACAAAACCAGATATGTCGAGTTTGCATGAATGGAGTGAATCAACTACAATGAGCTCGAGGTGTAAACTTGCAGCATTTTGGAAGGGCCACAAGTGCACCACTCCAGACATGCAAGTCTGGGGTACAGATTGCTCTTACATTGCCACGTTGCTGCACTCAAGGAAGTAGTCAGGTTATGATCAGCGACAAATAAAAATGACAAGTCAAAACACATACAGAGCAAACAATTAAGATACCCGACTCCCTATCTAAAATGTATTTATCGGAGCTAAAATCATATGGCGCATCTAAATTGTGATTTCAATCGCAAGATCAATACAGTGATTAAGTTCCATACGTGATAACCACAACGACCAATAATTATAAAACAAAAGGTGCCTATTTAATGTTTAGCTTCTGTATCACACATGGCACTCAACATCTGTAGATAACATAGGTTGGTCTCATAACAAAATAATAATTGTTTACCATTTGGCAAAATAGTAACTGATACCTTGAAGGAAGATGCAGTCCTATTTATCAGTGGTACGGAAATTGGTAGGAGGTTTCTATAGCTTCTGTTTTCAGGAAAAATATCTTCTTATAGACAAGATGCTAAGTACGTAAATTCAGTGATATTGTGTCATTCCTATTGACCAAGAGTAATTACTACTCAGTATAAAACGCAATACAGGAACATATGTGTAAATACTGATGGATATGCACTTTCGATTTGGGTGCTTACATTCTGATTCGTCTGAAAAGGTCCAGTTGTTACACAGTGCGGCATGCATTGGGAGCCTTGCATCATGAGTGACGGCAGTGCCTGGTTGATCCATGAAGAAATTCCAGCCCCGCCTACGTTCACTCAATGGTCGTATTACTGGAGACATGACCTGCTTAAGCTGCCCCATGCGCCTCTCTTTCCTCTCTTGGATCTCCTTATCTGTTGGAAACTTGGGTACATATGGCTCTGGCACCTTCATCCAATCAGATTGTCCAGGAGATGGAAACAACAGGCTGCACTCACCTTCCTCTTCCTCCAGTGGTGGTACAGATAGGGGCAAAGTGTCGAGCCTCAAGCCTTCCTGTTCTTGCTGCTGATGTCCATCGTATTCCTCTAATTTTTCCACCGCTGCAAACATGGCATCAAGTCCCAGCTCCTCTGCTCTGACTGTCACAGCCGCATTCGCCTTCCAAAGCTTCCTTTGGAGCTGCAGAAGCAACGATGTGCATGGTATAGGGCTCTCATAACCAGCCCTCCATTCCAAGATGTGGATGGTCCAGTTCTGTGTCGAAATGTGAGACAAGAACATGTCATCGCTGCCACAATGGATGTCCACTGAGATTCCACTCCACCCTGTCAGAACAATGCCGTCGTCGAGCCGTATCGCGAGCCGGTCTGCTAGGAACTTGAAAGTCACAACCTGAACCCCCTGCGACTGCGGTGCCGCCGACACCATTAGCACAGGCCGCAGCCTTGCTGCAGTCTCCCCTCGTTCCGGGAAGCCCAGGGTGTTGGTGTCCAAATACCCTTCCACGAAACCCACTGGCTCATCAAGGGACGCGCAAGCCGTCAATGGTAGAACAAACCTGGCATCGTCGTCACACGTGGTAATCCTTCGACGCATGTCTCGAGGGCTTTCTTGTTCCCGATAGCTGCATCGAAGTTGAAGCCCATGGGTGGTGTCCAGCAAGAGTTCAAACCTGCGGTGCATCACCTGATCAGGGGTCTCCCACCTCAAATCCTTACCCCAGCCAAGCGGGATGTATTCCAGCGGCTTCTCCTCTTGTATCCTCCTCTCCCGCTCTTCTAACTCGCGCGCCACCTTCCTGTCTCGCTCCTCTTGCTCGTACAACTGGTAGAGTGTTCCGATGAGCTTTTCAAGAGTGCTTGTAATGTCGATGATATCAAGGCCAGCTCTGGCAAACAGCCGCTCCTCGGTCCATTGGGAGGGGACGTAGAACCATCCCTCAGAAAAGGTGAAGGACACCGTTGCGGCAGGCCAGGGCAGTACGAAGAGCTTGTCATGGAGGCGCACCCCCAGCCTTCTGACATTAGATGTGAGGGCAAGAGCGCCGTTAAGGCCAGGAAACCTTCTGATGACTGCCACCAGCCCGGACTCCTCATCGGTGTTGTTGGGCTGCTGCCATGATCCCAGCCGCTGGAAGGAGAGGGCGCCCGGCCGTCCCGAATCCCCAGCGTGCTCCAGTCGTGGCCCGTGTTCATCCACGACGATGCGGGAGACGCGGATGGGGTCTGCCCCCGCGCGCTCGGGGTAGAATCGGGGGTCTCCTTGTGTGACCATGATGCCTGTGATTTCTTGGCGGACAGCTTGATCCTGAAATGATCGCAGCGCGGCGGCCGCCGATCTTTGTTTTTGCCGTCGGCGATCAGGTGGGGGCGCCACCCGGAGCTCCGGGTCGCACTGAAAGGAATCAAAAGGGGGAGTTGATCCAGTAGGCGGCGATATATCTCCTCCTCGTCCTTTTGTTGATCCCAGACTCCTTCATCAGATTGATGCGCCTCCGCCGAAGCTCCCTCCATCGCCGACGGCCGCCAGCGCAAGGTGGAGCTGTCGCGGGAGAGTATAATCCTCTTTTCTCTGAGTGGGCGTGGCCCGTTGTTGCACTGGGCATCGGACGTGCCGGGCCAGCCCGGCCCGATGAGGCGAGCCATTGCCAAAGCCAAACACGGACAGCCTAATCAGAGTTGATCGTTGCTGCATTGCCTCTACTCTGAAGTCGGACTATGTCAAATACTCCCTCCGTGGAGCTGGAAAAAAAGGTAAGTTTTACCTAACCCTAGTACGTGGCTTCCTTCCCCCCACACCCACCACACCACACCCATGACCCACCCCGCGACGGGACAATGTACTTAGAGCATCTCCAACAGCAGCGCTACGCGCCGGCGCGCTATATTTTTTTTGCGGCGCCAGAATTGCGATTTTGCGCGCGCGGCGCGTGTTTTGCTTTAGCAGAAGCGCTATAGTTTAGCGCGGCGTGGCTGCACAATTTTAGCTCCAGCAGAGGCGCTAAAAATTCCACCGCGCGCGCCCAGCGCAAACAACATTCACACCAAACATGCAAACAAACCGAATCAAACTGACACGAAATAAATCAACAATAAATAGTTTAATTATTTATTACAACACAAATAAATAGTTGTTCCGGAACCATAGAACAAATAGTTCATTACACAACACAACAAATGAAACAAACACACAAATTCAACTCAATGTTGTCCATTCCATGTCCACCACTCCTCGATAAGATCCTTTTGAAGCTCATCATGTGCGTCATTACGTCGAATGGCATGGTAGGATGCAACAAAGCGTGCCACCCTCTCAGCCCTCCTCCGCGGTTGCACGGGAACACCCATTAACTCATAATGAGTGTAGTCCAAATCTTGTCCGCGCTCATCCTCGATGATCATGTTATGCATGATCACACATGCGTTCATGATGTACCAAAGCATATCTTGATCCCAAAATCTAGCCGGTCCTCTAACAATAGCAAATTGGGCTTGCAAAATTCCAAATGCTCTCTCCACATCTTTCCTAACCGCCGCTTGAGCATTGTGAAAGTCAAGCATTTTTTTACCTACCGGTCTCTTAACCGGTTTCACAATGTTTGCCACTTTGGGTAGATGTCGTCCGTAAGATAGTAGCCATAGTTGTATGTATGG
Organism: Poa pratensis; assembly: GCA_947311845.1. Lineage (NCBI taxonomy): Eukaryota > Viridiplantae > Streptophyta > Magnoliopsida > Poales > Poaceae > Poa > Poa pratensis. The sequence goes on from CAMZMU010000060.1 coordinate 46,276,157, forward strand.
CCATTTGCTACAAACTCCACCGGACAAGTTTTTCCTTTTGCAATCTTATTCATGAGTGGTGACCGATGAAGAACATTAATATCATTGAGAGCTCCGGGCATTCCGAAAAAAGCATGCCAAATCCATGTCTCATGATCGGCCACCGCTTCAAGAATTATGGTGGAATCCTTCTAATGGCCCTGAAATTGTCCATGCCATGCTGCAGGACAATTCTTCCAACTCCAATGCATGCAATCAATTGATCCAAGCATACCTGGAAACCCTCGAGCAGCATTGAACTCCAAAAGCCTAGCCGTGTCCGCTGCGTTGGGAGCTCTCAAGTATTCCTTACCAAACACTTGCACAATGCCAACTGCAAAGCGCTTGACACACATGATGGCTTGACTCTCGCCCATCGCCAAGTGATCATCCACTAGATCCGCCGGAATACCGTATGCCAACATACGCAAGGCGACGGTCACCTTTTGAAAGGTGCTATGCCCAAGTTCACCGGCGGCGTTCCTCCTTTGCTGGAAAAACCGATCATGTTTACTCAGTTCCTCTGCAATTTTCTTGAACAAGTCAATGCGCATCCGAAACCGACGCCGAAAATAAGACTCGGGGTATGTAGGATGCTCGATAAAATAGTTTCTCATCAATCTATCATGAGCACCCATCCTTTCCCTCCACAATTTTAGGCGACCCATCACTGAACCACCGTGCTTTGGTCGTTTCCTAGCACGGATAGCAAGGATCATAGCCAATTCTTCCTCCTCTTGCATATCAAATTCTTCATCAAATTCTTCATCGGAGGACAAACATGAATCATCACTAGACGAACTCATCTACAACCATGAATTTGTACTAGTTATTTACCTACAAACAAGTTATTTAAACTATCTACAAACTAAAAAATTTAGAGAAAACAACAAACATACCTTGCAAGTATTTTGTCAAACACCTTGCGCGCGCGGAGGTTCGACGATCGCCAAGCGCTATTCGTCGGAGGAACTGCGCGCTGGCTGGTGGCGAGGAAGGAGCTGGACCAAGGATTGGCGACTGCGCGCTGCGGAGTAGAGGCGGAAGCGGCGGAACCAGAGTGGCGTCGGTGGCGCTGCGGGCAAAATCGACGCGGCGGCGACCGGCCCAGCGGTACAGCCGGCGACGCACAGGGGACGAGCGGCGGAAGCGCCGACGGCTGGTCTATTCGTGTGCCATGGTCGCCGGCGAGGATGGGGAAAGATGCGGACGGAGGCGCGCGCGGGTGGAGGATTCAGATCCGCCGACGGTTGGTCAATTCGCGCGAATATCTTTTCGACCGCGCGCGCTGGAGCAGCCGCCCCAAATTCAGCGCAGCGAGTACCGCTTGGGCCAGCGCGCTGGCCCCTTTTTACCGCGCGCGGAGTTTTAGCGCGGCTGCTGGAGACACTGTTTCGGGTGCGCGCGCGCCATATCGGCGGTTTCTTGGGTGCGCGGCGTTTTTAGCGCTGCTGTTGGAGATGCTCTTAGTCCTTTGTCCTTAAGGGCATCGTCAGTCGTTGTGCCCCCAGGCCGAAAAACGGCGCAATTTTGGCCCGCCTGGGGGCAACGGCGCTATTTCACGCGCTGGGAGGCGCCGATTCCCAGTCGCCGAACCTAGGCCGCCCCCAGCCGGCGAGTTTTGGCCATATTTCGCATAAACAAAGGCCAACACATTTAAAATAGTTCGACATACAAATTCACACATAATAATAGTTCAACATACAAATCCACACACAAATAATTTAACAATGCAAGCAAATAGAACAAATCAAACTAGGCATTGGCATTGCCATTGCCTTTGCGCTCCCACAAGTGTTGCACCAGATCATCCTGCAGTTGTGTATGTGCTGCAGGGTCTCGAATCTCCTGGCGCATAGCGAGAAAGACTGCCCATGTTGCCGGCACCTGGTGATCTACATCTGCAAGAGGACCCTGTCGATAGTATGGCTCAGTAGTCTCAAGCACCGGATGATCCCGCTCACTCTCAATGATCATGTTGTGCAAGATCACACAACGGGTCATCACCTTCCACATGTTGGCCTTCGACCAAGTCATGGCTGGGTACCGGACAACAGCGAATCGAGACTGCATCGCACCAAATACCCGCTCAAAATCCTTCCTCCAACCCTCCTGGCACTTGGAAAACCAAGTTTTCACGCTTCCTGGCACAGGGTTGGAGATGCTCTTCACAAATGTTGACCACTTCGTGTAGATGCCATCTACAAGGTGGTAGCCCTTTGTGTACTGGTGCTCATTGATCTCGTAGTTCACTGGAGGGGCATGACCTTCAACAAGCTTGGCGAAGACATTCGAGCACTGCAACACATTGATGTCGTTGTGAGTTCCTAACATACCAAAGAAGGAAGGCCAAATCCATAGATCATGTGTAGCCACGGTCTCAAGAATCACATTGCACTCCTTTGTGGCCTTTGTACATCCCCTGCCATTCAAATGGACAGTTCTTCCATGCCCAATGCATGCAGTCAATACTTCCAAGTATCCCAGGAAAGCCTCTTCCTTCATTGCAAGCTAGGATCCGAGCAGTGTCTTCCGCATTGGGTGATCGCAAGTATTTTGGCTCAAACACTGCCACCACTGCCCGCAGAACTTGTTCAAGCAATCAATGGCAGTGGACTCGGACATGCGCAGATAATCATCCTGCGAATCAGCGGGAGCACCATATGCAAGCAACCTCATGGTCATCGTGCATTTCTGAATTGAGGTAAAGCCTACCGTACCGGTGCAATCCTTCTTCAATTTGAAGTAGGTGTCGAACTCCCGGATGCCATGCATGATGTCGAGGAAGAGCTTGCGGTTCATCTGGAAACGGTGCCGAAACACGGCCTCGTCCTACACATGATGACCGGCGAAGTAGTCAGAGTAGAGGATGCAATACCCTTCGTAGCGCTGTCTCGGCTTGCTCTTGCGGCGGCCGGGCGCCGAGCCACCACGCCGCGGCCGCGCGTCGTTCGCGAGCAGGCCGGCGAGGCACGCGAGGATCAGCAAGTGTTCTTCGTCGTCGACGGCGGCCTGGGCTTCCTCGTCGAGCAGTTCAGCGAGCAGCTCCTCGTCGTCGGAGTCCATGGCTGGGCGAACAAACCGCCGAACACCTAGCAGGCAAGGTGGGCGCGAGCCTTCCCGAGAGCCTTCCTTCCGGCTAGATCACGGCGGAGGGGGAGGGGCGGCGCCGACGGCGTGGATTGCGCGAGATGGTGGGGTTCCTAGCTGCTTGCGTCCGGCGGAGGGGGGGAGGGGTGGTGTCGGCGGCAAGATGGCGGCGACGGGGCGGGATAGAGGAAAGGGCGAGACAGGGGGTGGGAAATGCACTGTCTCCCCGACAGTGCTGGCCCACGCGCGTTTTCCCTTCCGCCGACCCCCCAGGCGCAACCCGACGCGCTGGGTTTGGACTGGGTGCGCCGGCGCAAAAACGGCGCCAAACGGCGCTATTTGGGCTCTTGGGGGCCGACTGGGAGAAAAAACGGCGCTATTTGGGCCAAACGGCGTTATTTCGCGTTCTGGGGGGCGCTGGGGGATGACTGGAGATGCCCTAAGGGCACGTACAATGCTAGCCTCTTAGGTGGGCGCTTAGCTAGTTGGTTACGCATGCAGCAAGCGTCGGACGCCAGGAACTCGATTTTTTCACGTATTAATCAAGCTACAGACGCCTAGGTATGCGTCGACGCTAAAGAAACAGCGGGGAATTGGCCAAAACTGCCGGGATTATTTTCCTAGCGCCCAGGCTAAGCGCCTGCCGCTGTACGTGCCCTAAATACGTCTAATTCTAGGTTTGTGCCAAGTCAAAAACAAAAAATTGTATCAATATTTATGACATTTGTTGTTGAGTTGTCTTCCAAATTCAGTTTGAAAGTTATGCAAAGTGGAAGCTAACTTTTGCTGGAATGAAGGTTGTAATATATACCTCTTATAAGCACCCGCACGTGATAAGTTGAATCGGTTGTAAGTCCGTGGTGGTGTAACCTCCCCAAAATAGTAAAATTGTGATGCATGCTGCCTGTGGTTTTTCCCTCTCCTTGGAGGGTTTTCAAGTCAAAATTTTGTGTCCTCTCGTTCATTGCGTGTCGTGTATAACAACATTAGGACATTAGGAAATTACTTTTTATAGTCTTTTAAAAATGGCGATATGCCGATTAATCGGCTGATTCTCGTGAATCGTGGGGGTAACCGATAAGATTACAGCGTGTCGTCCGAGTTTATCGCCGCTATCGATTTATTACTCTGGTGGCCGTTTAGTTCGAATTTCACCACATATCGGGTATCTCATCTTGATTTATCGGTCTAACAGGCTCGACGGATATTCTTGTAGAACCGTACGTTAGCTCGAATTTTGCCTGTTTTGTTGATCCAAAAGCAAGGGATAAAGATAACCTCATGTCCAATACTCCAATGTTGGTTTTGCATAGCATATTTAAAAAAAATAGTGTTGGAATTTTGAATTTACAAAAAAAATAGTCGATAAATAGGCGACCGATAAATCGATTAATCCATCGAAAAGCGATTAATTTCTAATATGAGTCCGACCGAGTAGTAAGCGATAATGTTTAACATTGCTTTCAATATGCATCTAGTGATATATATATTTCTATACAACTGATAAACTCAATTTTATTTTATTTTTTAAATGGAGGATGAACCCCTGCCTCTGCACACCAAAATTAAGACAAAGTTATAAGTACACTTATTTGGACACCAAGGGAAGGAAGTATACCTGGTGTCCTCCTTCCAAGTTTCTCTATGGGATGTGTAGATTCACGTTGGGGGAGTTGCGACTTTGCGAGGCAACATGCGTTGCACGTGCACGTTCTCCGGTGTCGAGTAATGCACCTCAGCTCACAGCCGATCAGTGCTCAGCGAACTGAGCTGAAATACTTGGCGCACTCCCTGCTTCTACGTCCACATGCCAGAGTAGTAACGTAGGATCATAAAGTTACTATTCGGAGCCTGTAAAAATCCTACTAGCAGCAGTATTTCTTCCTTTTTTTTTACCTGAACAACATGAGTACGCACAACGTGACTTCACTCCCCCGTGCGACGCGGTCCCCCGCGCCGAGACAGCGACGCGGTGGTCCTCCGGCCGGCCGGCGAGCCCGTGCACGGCCGTCACCGTCACAGCCGCTCACTCACTCACATCCACCACCGCGCTGCCGCTGCGTACGTCCAGCCGTCCATCCGGCGGCGCAGGCCGCTCCGCCCGTGACCCTTTGCCGTTCGAATTAAAGCCGCTCAGCGGCCGGCCGGCCATCGGCGGGGCCCGTGCGCGGCGGCAGCGCAGACAGGGGCTCTGATTGAGAGGACCCCGTTCGCACATGCACCCCCAAAGTCCTCTCTATTCCCGCATTTGAGTTCCTCGCTTTATGCTCATCACTTATTTGGAGAACTACTCTAATTATCATCATCATCGGATGACTAAATCTGTTCGTAGGACCGAACGAGGATCTCATCCGCTTTATAAAAATCTACAATCCTTGCTAAAAAAGCTCCAGATTTGATCATTTTCAAATGCCGGACCAGCGGAGCAGCGACGTCGTGGCTCGTACGAGAAATGCTTTTATAATGAGCACGTCCGTACAATTTGCCCGTATTAACAAAACAGTCCACGCAGGCTCGCCCTTCCCTCCCTGTCTCCTCCCATTCTCGCTCACTCTCGCTCCTCTTGGACCTCGGCTTGGTTCCGCGCCCGGATCCGGCGAGCGCGGGGGCGGAGGCCCCAGATCCGGGCCGTTCCGGTGGCTCTGCCAAGATAGTGCGAGGTAGGTGGGTAGTGGGTTAGCTGCTGCCGCCGCCGTTGTCGAGTCCCTTTCTTTCTCTCCTGGTCGAGGCTTTCGAGCTGGGTTCTGGGTCTGTCGGGGTTTGGTTTGCGCTTGCTGGGTCCAGATTCAGCTGCATTGGCCCGGATTTGGGGCGTTCTTGGCTAAAGTTCATTCACTCCTGTAGCTGCATCTAGAGCTAGATCTTCTCCTGCTTCCGCGTCTCCAGCTCGTGCTCCACTCCGTGCTAACATCTCCTGTGGTTTGGTACCAGATTACGTACGGAGGCTCTGCTCAGGCCATGGCGGCGGAGTAGCTGGGCAGGCACAACGAAGATGTGGAAGCAGTTCCTGAACAAGCTGCCCCGCAGCAAGTCCTCGGCCTCCGGCCGGGACGACGGCTTCGACTCGGGCCAGTGCAGCGGCAGCAATGGGAGCCAGATACAGCGCGCCAGCAGCGTCCCGTCCGGCGGCGGAGGGCGGTCCGCGTCCGCCATCAAGCGCATGTCCTCGGCCGTCTTCCCCTCCAGCGTCGTCGCCGGCATCGAGCCGCTGGTCGCCTTCAAGGACGTGCCCAGCTCCGAGAGGCAGAACCTGTTCGTCAGCAAGCTCAACCTCTGCTGCGCGGTGTTCGACTTCTCGGACCCGGACAAGAGCTCGGCGGAGAAGGACATCAAGCGGCAGACGCTGCTGGATCTCATAGATTTCGTGGACACGAACAATGGCAGGTTCTCGGAGGCCGTCATCGCCGCCTGCTCCAGGATGTTCGCCGTGAACCTGTTCAGGGTGTTCCCTCCCAACTACAGGTCCGGTTCGTCTGGCGGTGAGGGCGATGAGGACGAGCCGATGTTCGATCCTGCCTGGTGCCACCTGCAGCTGGTGTACGAGCTGCTGCTCAAGTTCATCGGATCCACCTCCCTGGATGCCAAGATTGGGAAGAAGTACTTCGACCACTCCTTCATTGTCAGGCTGCTCAACCTTCTCGACTCCGAGGATCCCAGAGAAAGGGATTCTCTGAAAGCCATCCTGCACAGGATCTATGGGAAGTTCATGGTCCACCGCCCGTTCATCCGAAAGGCGGTGAGCAACATATTCTACCACTTTGTGTTCGAGACGCAGCGGCATAACGGGATCGCCGAGCTCCTGGAGGTGTTTGGCAGCGTTATTAGTGGCTTTGCGTTGCCTCTCAAGGAAGAACACAAGATCTTCCTTTGGAAAGTTCTGATTCCTTTGCACAAGCCAAAGTCAGTCGGTGTGTATCTCCAGCAGTTGACATACTGTGTGACACAATTTCTAGAGAAGGACCCAAGCTTGCGGGCTCGATAATTATTGGTTTGCTAAGATATTGGCCTGTAACAAATAGTCAGAAGGAGGTCATGTTTCTAAGCGAGATCGAAGAGATCCTGGAAGCTACCAGCATGGTGGAATTCCAGAAATGCATGGTTCCGTTGTTTCGTCGGATCGCTCATTGCATAAACAGTTCTCACTTCCAGGTAACTTGCCCAATGAACGCAACTTAGTCTTAGTTCTTCTGTTTTCATGCTGACAATATGCATTTCCACAATCTATGGAAAAAATTCAACATGCCATGTGAAGATAGATGCCATCTAACATCATTGATATGTAGCTGTATTCATAAATGCACTATACTTCTTTGTACCACTTGAACTAGGCACTTGATCATATAGAACTTAATGTGGTAAAGTCAAAGAAGTTAACTGTCATGCAATGATTCCTGGTAACAAAGTACTCCCTCCGTTTTTTAATATAAGATGTTATAACTTTTGTTCACATGCACATACATACAAATGTATGTAGACACATTTTTGTGTACATGTTCACTCATTTTAGTGTGTATATAGATAACATGTGTACCACCTAAAACATCTTATATTAAAAAACGGAGGGAGTAGTAACGTTCTCTAGCTTCCCCCTATGGCCCCAGCAGCTAGGCTATTTTTGGCCCCTTCATGTAATAATGTGTGGACTGGACAAATGAACTTAGTACCAATTCTTAGCTCTTCTGTTTTCATGCTGACAATATGCATCTCCACAATCTATGGAATCTTTTTTATCATGCCATGTGAAGATAAATGGCATCTAACACCATTGATCTGTAGCTGTATTCATAAATGCACGATACTTCTTCCTACCACTTGAACTAGGCACTTGATCATATAGAACTTAATGTGGTAAAGTCTGAAGCAGTTAACTGCCATTCAATGATTCTTGGTAACAAAGTAACGTTCTCTAGCTGCCCCTATGGCCCCAACGGCTAGGCTATTTTTAGCAAGGGGATTGGTCCCTCATGTGTCTCATGTTTCTAAATTATGATGTGTGGAAATATCAGATGAACATATCTGTCTGAAGATGTGAAGTTCTTGTGGACAAATAAACAACAGATCCCAAGTAGGCCGTCATATTATCAACTAGTCATACTTTGGGTTCTATATTTTTAATACGATGGATAACAGACATGTGGGCCAGCATTAAGCACTGAAATGAGTCCCAAGGTGTCAAACACATTTGTGTCTTATGGTCTGTTAGTCTTTGCGTGGGCTCACATCACATGTGCTCTAAATTTTCTATCACAATGGTTGTTGGCTAATAAGATACTTCCTTCAGGTTGCTGAAAGAGCACTCTTCATGTGGAACAATGATCACATCATCAGCCTGATGGCACAGAACCGCCAGGCGATCATGCCCATCATCGTCCCAGCATTAGAGCAGAACAGCCAGACCCACTGGAACCAAGCGGTCCTGAACCTGACCGCCAACGTGATGAAGATGTTCTCTGAGATGGATGAGGAACTGTTCTCGGCGTGCCTAACCAAGTGCAAGGAGGATGAGGAGAACCAGGTGTCGTTGGAGGAGAAGCGGAGGTCGACGTGGGCGAGACTAGAGTCGGCCGCGGCCCTCCAGCCAGTGACCGGCCACACCGCCGTCCTGGTCGGCCGCCAGCCGTCGGCGAACTTGATCGCCACACTTATTTAGTGCATGCTTGTTTAGTCGGTGGGGGTGTTCTTCCCCTTTTCGGTGAAGCTCGCCCCGGGTGTACAACTTCCAGGGGTTCAGTCGTTTTGCTCTTTTTCTTTGTAAGTTGTAACTATTTCTACTACGTCTATGCTCCAGAGGCAAGCGTACCTGTAAGAGCGAGTGCTGAGTGCCCAGACTCCTTACGTGTAAGCTTGCCTGTTTATTTATGAACAATGTTCCTAGAGCTAAATTCAAGTGTCTAGAGCTGAATTCTCTTGGGCGTCTGGGGTCTCTGAGTGCCTGATTTTTCGCATTGCAACCTGGGTTTAATTCATTTCTTTTACTCTATAGGACGATCCTGCAATCTTGATAGTGACAAGTTTACCCATGGAACTGGGCAGACAAAAGAACAATACATTACCGTTGAAAAGCTGAGCTACCATTTAGTACTTTCTGGGTTTGAAAAATGAGCTTTCCAGGTCTTCTTGATTATTATCAAGGAAAAGAAATTAGCAAAGAAAAATGTAAGGAACAAAAATTCCGTCGCCGGGACTTGAACCCGGGTCTCTCGGGTGAGAGCCGAGTATCCTAACCACCTAGACTACGACGGATTTTGTTGAATTAATCATTCAATCGCTATAAGACAACATAGGTCTGCCAGGAAATCATGAATCAGCACCACACAAGATCGCTAATGAAAGTTTATCCAAAATAACCTACAATTTTCCAAGGGTGGCTTGATAATAAACCACCATCTGGCATGGTAACATAATGCCGAGAAGCTGCTATCATTAAAGATGCCATCACAGGACAAGCTCCTCCGGGACAACAGTACAAGAGAACACACCCAGAAAATTGTCAGGAACTTGCGCACAAGGCAACATGGAAAGACATCTGTGTCCAATACTGCATTGCATAGCACGAGGTAGATGCAACTGGACATATCACATGCTGTTAGTACATCAAATGCCCAGATTGTACAATTATTTCTTCCACTGGGGCAGCCGTTGGACGACAACCTGCAAAAGAAAAAAAGAGCATTTGTTTAAGAAGGGCGCTTAAACCGTAGCAGTAAATTGTGACGGAGGTTAGCGAAAGAATCCTGCCTTGCCGGAGTTCTCCTTGTTTCCTACGATCGTCTGGCAGGTCAGCCTCCATGACTCCGGTTTCTGAAATAGACAGTGAGATGCAGCAGAGTGCAGAGTCAGTTGGCAACTCCACTGATTTGTGTGATGAAGCACGAATGACAGAACGGTAGAAACTTCAGAGGCGGAGGCCCGGGAAAGCAGCAATCGGAAGGTGAATACTGCGTACCTTCTTCAGGTAACGTTTCTCGGTGTCCGTCCTCTCGTTCAGGAGCTCTTTCCCTTCGATTATCTGCACACGAGGTTCAGACTTGAGAGTGGCCATCATGGTGAACGAGACAGCGTGTAGTTTCCAGAATTCCAGTGTCGCAGGATGCAGTCGGTTAAGTTGGGCCGGAGGGCGGGTACGTACCTCGACGATGCAGGTGCCGCAGCTGCCCCCGCGCCGCAGTTCATCAGCTTCCCCTGCAGCGCACGCACTAGAAACCATTAACCGACAGTGGCGGATTCTGAAGAGAAAATAGGACGGCGCGGGAGGCTCACGTACGTATGCCCCGTAGAGCTCGAGCTTGTTCTCGGTCATGATGTCCCGGAGGAGCTTGTCGCCGCTGACCGCCGCCGCCCTGTCCACCGGGTACGACCCGTCGGCGCCCGGCTTCGGCTGCACATCATCCAAACCACGCGCAATCAGCGACTCGTACAGAACAAACAAGAAAGACCGCCCCTGCGACGACTAAGGACCGTCAGAGAAGATGAACTAACCCCGAGGAACTCGAGCTCGATTTGGGGCTTGGGCGGTGCTGGCGCCGGGGCGCCGGGCGACAGGTCGGGCGAGGCGGCCGAGCATCTGATGGGGGACACGCCCGCGGCGTAGCGCGTCGGCCTGTAGTGGTTGCTAGTTCGTGCGGAGGCTGAGGTCGCGGTGTAGAGGGGATGGGGGAGGACGGAGAAGAGTGCCGCGGAGCTCGTGGCCGCCATGCTCTCCAGCTCGCGCTCGTGCTCTTGGTCGGGGACGTGGCCGCGTCGGTCGGTTTGATAGAGAAAAAAAACGAACGAATGGGTTTTATCGCTTCGGACGCCGTCGCGGCGCCAAAGGTGTGGTCATCGGCTGCACTCGATCGGGTTGGCTCACTACACTTGGGTGGAAGCTGTTGGAAACGTCCGGTTTGCTTGATCCCGCGAACGCGCGTGCTCTGCTCGTTACCCGGCGACCGCCGGAGCGCCATCGAATAAGTTCAGAGGTGAAATTTTCTTCTTGACAGATAATGGTGAAGATTGGACGTAAGAACTTGTGCATTTCTCATTGTGCTTTTATCGACCATCAAGCATTATTTAAACAAAAAAAAGCTTGAACTACAAATTGACAGACTAGGATTGTAGTAATGGTTTCGTCTAATAATTTTTTTTGCGATTTGTTAGCTCAATAAGAGCATCTCTAGCAGATAACTTAAACGTCAAATCGTAAAAGCGCTATAAGGTACCCTTAAAAAAGTTTTAAGTGGTAGAGACGGTCCGGGCAGAACAAGACACGCAAAATTAATCCTTAAAACGGAAGATTCCATTTTAGGGAATCTGATCTGGCGGAAGCCGTGAAATATCTTAAAAACGGATGATTTCCGACACTGACAATGGTTCATCACTTGATAATAATCTAGCAAAGTTACCATATTATAACAACAATCTAGCCCATGTGTTTATGCAAAAAAAAATTACAGTTCATATTGCACCTAATGAACAATATGCTGACTATCATGCTTTGTGATGTTTTTCGATGTTACCATGTGTTTATGCACAAAAAAAATCAGAAGCACAAATATAATCTGCAACTGCATGACTTGTTCCAAAATTATTGACAGTCTAGCTTTTAGTTGTTAAAATGATTTTTTTAAATAACATTTTTTTAATGTATTCAAAAAATAGCTCGCGTTTTCAAAAAATTCGGAAAATAGCGCGCCGTCGTCATGGGCCATGACGAAAGCAGTGGTTTCATCATAACCCATGACGAAAGAGCTGTTTCGTCATTGCCCAAGACGAAAGAAGGGTTTCGTCACTGCTCATGACCAAAGTAAGCTGCATTCGTAACATGTTCTTTCTTGTCATGTTTAACTTTTTGATTAAAATAAAAGTTGCTCAACCGTGTCATGATTAGCGATAAATATATATGAAATATATGCAGATCGACGAGTAGGTTCTATTCCTGTGATTGGTTTCGATTTTGGTCGACTCTAACTTCTTAATGTTGGTTCGAAATTCACAAATTGTTTTGACGAATTTTATCAAATTCGTCGCATTCTATCGACCATTTGAAATTTCCTTTATGTCCGTCAAATCAAAAAAAGTTACAACATAAAAGCTATGGAGAAGGGTGAGATCCATCTACTCGTGAAAGTAAATTTCAAACGGTTGACTGGCTGCGACGAATTTGACAAAATTCGTCAAAACAATTTACGAATTTCGATCCAAAATTAAGGAGTTAGAGTCGATCAAATTCGAAACCGATCACGGGAATGGAACCTACTCGTCGATGCGCATATATTTCATATATAATCTATCTTGAAACATGACACGGTTTAGCAACTTTGTTTTAATCAGAGAATTAAACATGACAAGAAACATCACCATACCTGAGTTCACTGTTTACCTTCCTTTCCTCACTAGCCATGACGAAACACTGGTTTCGTGCTTTCCTCATGGCCATAAGGACGGCGCGCTATTTTCTGAAATTTCTGAAAACACGAGCTATTTTTCGAATAATTTATTTAAAAAATATTTTTTTTAAATAAATCGTTAAAATGCTGGTTACTACGGTTTTGTGTAAATTCAATCCTGTGACGACGCTCTGTAGGGGTATCCTTTTATTGCCTTCCTTCCCTATACGGTTTTAAGGACAAATATAATCAGTTAACGTCGACCTGGTGCACCTTACGTCCAATTCTCAGTTTGGCTCCAAATAAACGTTTTGACCAGAGCCGCCCCTGTATATATCTATTCCAAGGTACAGTAACAGTCTAACAGAGACGGTGCCATCCATTCTTGATTGAGCTTACACAGTTGCCCTCCGTGCTTGACCAGCCGTATTTCTCGACACTGACGCCCTTCACCGTGCGCCGGCAGGCTTCGAACATATTCTTTGTGTTGTGCTGATCATACTTGACTCCTGAAATCTGTCGTTTGCTCTGTCAGACTCTCAGTTCGTCTCTGTCTCGGCGCCTTCGCTATATAATACACAAACAGAAATGCCACTCAAACACACAGAGATCTCCAGCGCTCCAGCCTACCTAGCTCGTTTGAGCACTCTAGACTCTACCTGGCTAGTTCAGTTCAGTTTAGTTAGTTACCCTTACATGGGCAACGTTGTGCCGCTGCCATGCACGTGCAAGGAGGCGAGCGTGGTGCAGCCCACCGCCGCCGGAGCCAAGAAGACGAGGAGGATCAAGCAGCCAGCGGTGGATCAGGACGGCGGCGAGGAGTACGCGATGCGGCTGAAGGTGGTGCTGACGAGGAAGGACGCGGCGGTGTTCGTGGCGAGGCTGGAGGAGCGGGCACGCCGGGCGGCCGAGGAGAGGAAAACCAGGATGCGGATGAGGGGTCTCGGCGCCGGCGCCGACGTCGGCGTGGCGAGCCCGTGCCGGGATACGTGGAGTCCTCGCCTCGCCACCATAGCGGAGAAGTAGCTTGCTCCGCGCTCGGGCCTCTGCAATCTGCACGCATGGTTTGACCACGTACTTGGACGCTCTGCAGGTAGCTGTACATATTTGGGATGTTCGCTTCAGTCAGGTGTTTAGATGCTCTTAAGCTTCAGATGTTTTGCTGTACATGACAATATTTAGTGTTTATCTTTAGTAGCGTTATGAACATTTCTTATGGACAACGGGCCTCTCCGTCGATTTCCATTAAAGAAAACACTAAATAATAGTATGGTTCTTTTTTAGTCATCCTAACCTGTTTTGCGAGCTTGTAAGCTGCATTGTTCCGCTCCCTTCTGATTTTAGTAATGCTGCCCTTGTCTCTACCGGTCTCCAAGCATCTTGGATTTACTGGTATATGCCCTCTATTCCCGGAAAGTGTCTTTGACTTCCGAGCACTAATGATCCTGTTGTTTTAAAAAAATCAAATAATATAATTACAAGTTAAAAAAGCCCGGACGTAGCCAATGATGTATGCCATAAACGTGCAAAAGATCAATTTCAAATACTTTTTATTTTCCTTCAAAAAAAGAAATATCTGGTAAATTTGGAGATTTGAAAATATACATATTCAAATCCACACTTGTGTCCATATTTATTAGGCCAACATAAAAAGTATTTGAAGTTGATTTTTTGCAAGTTGTGAAATCGCATCATTGGCTACAGCTTGAGTTTTTTTTTTACAGATTTCCTAAAACACCATAATCACTTGTGCTCGTGACCAGAATCGGCAGTTATCACAGGAGAGCCCTGCGATGCCGCCCACTCCTACTAGCCAAGATGATTGACGCCGGATTCATAACAAATAATATGACATATGGATTATGGAGAAGAGGAGTATCCATGTTTTTTTGTGACAAAATACTCCAGTATGGTTATCACACTGTCATACACAATCAGTTGATGAGATTATCGAGGAGGAGCCGAGTGAACACACAGATTCGACAAGGAGTTTTTTTTAGAAAGCTATACAGTAGGTTTCCCTACTGCTATAAAGAAAAAGAACCAGAGTTTGTACAAAATACAGAAAGATAAAAGCTGACAAGGCATCAGCCAAAGGCCCCAAGCCTCAAGACTAATCTAGGCCTAAATCTAAATGAAAGCTTGTACCCAATTCTTCAAGCCTTGATAAGATTTTCTGGTAGCCTTGGTTCTTCGAGTTGGTTCTCCATATCGACGAAGTATTCCTTTCGAGAAAGCACTTCCTTCTGTTGAACTCTCCAATCAAACACGAAGTTGATTCTTAGGCTTGGAATCAACCCATTAGCCATTACATTCCACTTCATTCCCCCAACCAAACACATCCTTCAAATACCTCATCGGGAGAACGTGGATGGGATGCCACGAAAGATATGTTACGTTTTGGCTAGACCCGATGAAGACAATGATACAAGGAGTTATGTTACCAACAAGGAATGGTGGAGGCAGTACAAAGAAGAAGTGTGGTTCAATATAGGGATGAGCATGGGCCATAAAGGTGGCCGAGGGTTGATGCGGGAGAAGAAGGAATGCACATTCCTTTTGCCTAGCACACGAAAATCATGATGAAGAAACTCTCTTAAAAATAAAATCACAAAGAAGGAAAAAAGAATAATTTCATATAAAATGCCAGCTCATATTAGTATCTCTAGAGGAAAAAAAACCTTGTGTGAAGGTTGGCCCTTTACCTCTGCCTTGGGACTTGGGACAAGCCCTTCTTATCTACAGGTACAGGCCCAGTGGTTCTAAAAGGAAGAAAGGTCTACAAGCCCATGGATCACATGGGCTACGATGGGGATCTTAACACTAATCACTAACCCCAAGCGACGCAATCTCGACCGTCCAATCCATGACCGGAAACTTTTAAAACCACAGCCCTAGGGTTCATTCCTTTGCGCCGTCACCTCCTTCCCCTTCACACCACCACCACACCCTCCTCGGCGACCGGCGGCGACGACAATGGTGCAGGGACGCCAAGGCAAGAGCGTCAGGCTCTACGTGCGGGGCACCATCCTGGGCTTCAAGAGGTAACCACCCATCTCGCCTATCCACCGTTTCCTTGATCCGTGCAGTGGTTGCGAGGTTTCTAACATGGTTTCGCGGCGGCAACCGCAGGTCCAAGTCGAACCAGTACGAGAGCACGTCGCTGCTGCAGATCGAGGGGGTGAGCACCAAGGAGGACGTGTCCTGGTACGCCGGCAAGCGCATCGCCTACGTCTACAAGGCCAAGACCAAGAGCAACGACAGCACCGTCCGCTGCATCTGGGGCAAGGTCATCCGCCCCCACGGCAACTCCGGCGTCGTGCGCGCGCAGTTCCGCTCCAACCTCCCGGCCACCTCCATGGTACATTCCTCGCTCGCCGGTACCATTGGGCTGCATCGTGATTATGTACTAGTGCCCGTTGCTGATGTATGATTTTGGTCGTGCAGGGCAAGAAGGTCCGCGTCCTCATGTACCCCAGCAGCATGTGAGGTAGAATGCTCTACTGATTAGCGACACCTCAGTTTTAGTGCCTGCTTTCTGCTCAGTGATTGTGTCGAGCTCTTTGGGGTAGGAGTTAGGAGTGAGGGCAATTGTGTTTTGATCATATAGATATCTACTGATCATCACAAGTGATGGAATGATGCGATCCTAGGTTAATGTTTTGATTGTGTTTGCGCGTTCAAGGGCCCCATGCCATTTGGGGGAAGCTCTTTTGGTAGCTTCGAAATACCTGCAGGTTCTCTGCGGGGTGCTCGGATGTTGGGGCCCTAGATAAAATGCAGTGGTCTCATAGTACGAGGATGTGCTTTGGTCGATGAGTTCCTCGTCGACCAATTCCTCACAACCTTGCCTCCAATGGCCTCCATATTCGTTACTTAGTCTATTTATACTCCATGTAGTTTTGTATGTGAGTTAACATGTTGTGATTGTGTACTGTTGTTTATTAATATCTGTAGTACTCTATATGTCAATCTTTGTTTTGTTTGATTAATTTATCTTATGTTACTCTTCAAGATCTATTACTCTCTTTAGGATTTGATTGAGACTTATTTTAGTTCTGCATGTGCAGTTGATGTTTATACTGAACCAGATAGTTTTATTGGTTGCCCCACCAGAGTCTTGAAGACACTTGTGTATCATAGGCATGAACTGTTAGGTGTTTAACAGGAAATCAGTTTAAGCCTTAGGCAATCCTAGACATGAACTGTTTGCTTGTGTATCATTGTTATGCACGTTAAAGGGCCTCATGCCACTTGAGGGAAGTTATTTTTTTCTAGCTTCGAAATACCCGCAGGTTCTCCGCGGGGTGCTCGGAAGTTGGGGCCCTAGATTAAATGCAGTGGTTTCATAGTACAAGGATGTGCTTTGGTTGATGAGTTCCTCGTCGACTAACTCCTCGCAGCCTTGCCTCCAATGGCCTCCATACTTTTTGTTGGTGTATCACTTATGCTGTGTAGGGAGTTTTACTTGTATACTTTTTTGCTAGTTAGGTTCTCTAGCCTCACATGGTGCTGTATATATTTTTCTGGCATTAACATTGTTTTACTATATGTGTTTCATTATCTTCCATTTCTGCACAATTGGTAAAATAGCATCTGGTGTTCTTTCGGTGTTTCTCAAGTCTAAAATCGAGAAGCACCAGATTCTTGTTCATGCATGAACTAGATAGCAGTCTGTGTCCTTGCATTTATACAGCGTATTTAAGATCACATTGTGTTTCTATTTGCTGGCTACCTGTGTATTTCTGTTAACTACATCACATGCTAGTATCTTTTTTGCCTGAAGTTTCAGTCATTGCTTTTATTGGCATCACAAGCCCAACATTGTGAACTAACAAAGCTTCCTATCTTTGTAACTCTGCAGGTTACCTGGTTGGTTCCATATTTAGTTGTAGCGGGCTTCCTTGGAGGTTGATATCAGTCTGACGCTCGATTGACCAAGCAGAAGAGTTTTCTCGACGATTTTGGAAGAGTTTAGATGTTAGTATCTTCTTATCGCTGGACAGACTGTGTAACTGCGTGTCTCATAACTTGTGTCAGTCACTGAGTTGCCTTGAAATGAAGTGTATGATGCAGTGCTTGCCGTTTCTTCCGTGGAGTGATACTACCTATTGAGATGAGGCCTTGTGAAGCTTGTGTGCTGCTTCACCGTGTGGTCTCCTGATGTTTGTGTCGAGCGGTCTGTTGATTGTCTCTGTCCTGAAACCACCATATGCGTTGTCATTAGTGCATTTTTTTCGCAGCTTCGGCATTCCAAGTAATCTCAAAGTAGATCTTGCGGCAATGATTTTGTGCTACTAAATAATTACGCTGCTTGTGGCTGGACATGCTGCAGCAGCTACTGAAGCACGCTAACTACCGTTTTACAATAATTTCAGGGCCATCATAATGCGCATATCTCACTACAAGAACTAATCACGTACTAATTGAAATTGTTACCCAGGCCATGCGTAAAGTAAGTTTCTTTTTTTTGGAGAACCTGCAGGAGGTCTGCGCGTCGTTGTATTAAGCAAACAGGGAAGAAAAGTTCAGTTACACGCTAGGCAAAGGCCAACGATACATCCACTCGGCATACCACCTGGCAGAGGCCGCCACTATACAAAAATCACTCTAAATCTCTCATTTGCCCACGTCTACATGTCATCCAAAGAGACATAAAGTAAGTTTCAAATGAACTCGGTCAAATCGAATCAAATACTACAGTTCGCAACAACAACAAAATCGAATCAAATACTCCCTCCGTCCAATAATAACTGTCTCAACTTTGTCAAAAAGTGGATGTATCTATACATGTTTAATGTCTAGATACATCCACTTTGTGGCAAACTTGAGACAGTTATTATTGGACGGAGGGAGTACTACATTTTCGCAACAACAACAAAATCGAGTATGAAGGAAATGTCAGATAATGAAGGCGGTGGACGCGGCGCACACGGCACAAACGCCGCGCCGGTGCTGGCCACCGCGGACAGTGAGACAGATAGGCGGCGCAGAGTTTCTACTCTTCCAACCTCCTCCGCGGGCGCCAACGGCCAAACCACCGGCCGCGGGCCACCAGCACCACGAGCCCATCGTCATTCGCGGAGACAGCGACCGCGCGAGGGAGGTAGATTGATTAGATGGAGACCGCGGGCAGTGCCGTGGGGACGCGATCCACTTGGACTCCTCCACCCGCCCGACGCAGAGCGCCCAGCCTGGTCCGGTGCCGCGCCGTCGCCATGCAGGAGCCCCCGCCGCAGTCCGTCCGCACCGTCGCCATCCCCTTCGCCGACCTCAAGGTGAGCGGCGGCGCGCCTAGTTTTCTTTTGTCCCCTTCGGTTCGCGCGGTGGTTTCGCTCTTCTCTGATGCCGATTCGGGCGGCGGGTGCAGGAGCGGGGGAAGGACCTGAGCTGCAAGATCGAGGAGGGGCTCGGGCCCAACGGCCTCGGCATCATCTCCATTTCCGACGTGAGTGTTCCTGATGACGGCCATCTCCTGTAATTGTGTACGGGCGGTTCTGACAGAGAGTTCCTTCCTCAATTGAACTGAATTTTACTGGCTCGTTTGCTTTTCTGTACATTCATTCAGGTGCCTGATTTCCCAGCACTAAGGAGAACGCTCCTGCGCTTGGCGCCGAGGTACACGTCTCTCTCGGCTCTCGTTTCAGGGCATGACCTGTACATTGCTCGCTAACTCACTTTCTCTCGCTTGCTGTTCGTCAGAGTTGCGAACCTTCCTGAAGATGTGAAGAAACAACTTGAAGACCCAGATAGCAGGTAGTAGCCGGTTATATGTTTTTTTAACAATGATTCGATTATGGCTGACTGCTGCGCTTCATAAATCCTAGTTTTGGTTGATATACAACTTGTACTTCAGTAGTTCATGTTCGGATTTGATATCGATGCTGAGCAGAGTCTGAATATTGATGCTTGAGCCTAGCCTAAATGATTTATATACAGTTCTCATTGCTGCACAGGTATAACTTCGGCTGGAGCCATGGGAAGGAGAAACTTGAATCTGGAAAACTCGGTAAACATTCCTCTATTTTGAAAGCCATACTGAACTTTGGGGATTATTTAATTTCGTTACCTAGTTCACGATGCACCTCTTAAGCATTTCCAGTTCCTCTTTGCACTCTTCGTTTTATGTTAGCTCGTTTTATGTTAGCGAAATGAACTTAACTATTGTGTTTTAAGCAAGTCGATTGGTTTGCTGCTTTTGAAGAACTTGTACACCTTGGCATGATTTCGCTCATAAGGTAACTTCTGATCATCCGCGCAGACACATTCAAAGGGTCATACTATGCCAACCCAATTCTGGATGTCCCAACAACTGATGATGCCCTTCTAAGTAGGTATAATTTTTCAAACATAAAAATATTACCTCGGTTTACTGATGATATTTTACCCTACAAGATTGTCCCAAGTCTAATATATTTGGTGGGATATCATTCCATACTAACTATACGACCCATTATTGTTTGCATCACCTAATATTGTGTGATGTGTTTGCTACTTATTCTGAGAAATTGTAAGGGAAGAGACAAAATAAATTTGTATAATGTTTAAATGTAATATTGCTAAATGTCTCTTGTGTTGCAATATTACATGACTTAGGTTCGCTGTTTCATGATATCTAACGGTGATTTAATCTGCAGGTACCCATCTTATTGCCGACCAAATATATGGCCAGCTGATCATCTGCCAGAGCTTGAAATTGGTACGACTTGACCGCCTGTCCTGGCATCCAAAAGCTTCCTACAATAGTTCAGACTATTTATTCACAGTGCATTAAAAGTTTTTCTCATATTTTTCTATTTATAGCATTTAAAGCTCTTGGGAAGCTAATGTTGGAAGTCGGCCTGATGTTGGCTCATCATTGTGATCTCTATGGTATGTACTGTATAAACATTACTATAACTATGTAGGGTTCTCTGGAGAAATATTTTTTCCGCACAGTATATTTAATTCACGCAAGGCATTTATTGGTTCGAGAATAAGCTATGGAATAAGATTTACTGTTGTAAAATTTGATTGTACAATTCCAAAAGAAAAGACCGCTGAATACCAAACTTTTTATAAGGTAATCTGAATTTGAATAGCAGTTGCAAACTCTGTTGTGACTGGTCAGTAATGAAATTCAATGCAACAATGTATCTAAATAACTCCTGGGATACTTGAATTCTTAAGCTGCTCATGGACAAAAAACATCCATTTGTCTTTGTAAAACCCACTAGTTTATTGCCTGAATTGTGATTGTTTCACTATTTCAACATGGAAGCAACTATCTAAGGTATTCTTATCATACCACATTGTACTAAATATACAAAAGGAAAATATTTGTACAAGATATACGAGTCGCAGATATAGTGTCCTCAAGTATCTTTGGGAAAATGAGACCTCCATATAAATTCTGGATTTTCTATTTGTGCTTTCGTTTTGAAGTTTGGTTTACTATTAGCCAAATGAATCGACATATGTCTGTTTTTCAGTAATGCAGCACGTAGTGGGAACATATGATGGTGAAAGTCTTGAGCAG
Source organism: Poa pratensis (assembly GCA_947311845.1). Lineage (NCBI taxonomy): Eukaryota > Viridiplantae > Streptophyta > Magnoliopsida > Poales > Poaceae > Poa > Poa pratensis. The sequence continues at coordinate 46,297,148 of CAMZMU010000060.1, forward strand.
ACAATTTCTCGTTCAAGGTGTCACAAGGGACGTCTGCTCTACTATTTCCCCAGACAATTCAGGTAATCCAGTTGCGTGAAGAATTAATTCGCTCTAGATAGTGAATAACCTTATAGCCTTCACTTACGTTGGAGTTTAAGAGTATTTAGGCATGTTTATTTTGCTTTGGTGGTTCTGTACTTCCTCTAAATAGCCTACCAAGAATAATAGCATTAGCCAACTATACTATCACTTATGCAAAGGCATATTACACTTGAATCCATGCTTAAAATTCTTTCTCACCCTCTCAATATTGAACCAAGCTTTTCTGTGTTTTAGTTATAGCAATTGATATTAACTTACCTCATCTGACAACGCCTGACAGCACACAAAAAGAAGAAAGTGGTTTTTCATCGTGGTGTGGATGGCATACTGACCATGGGTCTTTAACAGGTAAGTGACATCTTATCTTCATGCGCCAAAAAAAAATCACATCTTAAATTTTGTTTTGAAGTATGTAGCTCTCACATTTGCTATGGTTTTGTCTCAAAAGCTAATAGTTTCGGTCTTTCTTGCAGGACTTACATGTGGCCTGTTTATGAGAAATTCAGAGGAGATCCCCTGTCCTGATAGTGCAGCTGGGCTGTACATCCGGACTCGTGATAACCGAGTTGTTAAGGCAAGTTCCTATGAATCCCAGTAGCTTTCTCGTCAAATATAGATAATAAGCTATATAATGTAAATTATGCAGCCATCTTTATATTACCACATCTGGAGAAAATGATACTTGTTGGTTAAACAATTGAAACCAGGATCAGCTTTACTCCTCGCTGGCTAATTGTTGCATAGACACTATGTTGACACTTGTTGGTTAAACAATTGCACTGAAACCATCTTAACTTTATACTAGCTGGATAAATAGTTGCACCGAAACTATCTTGACACTCATTGTCTGAATCGTTGCACTAAAACCTTGTTAACATCATCCTCACAGCTGTGAGCTTATCTGGTTTTCGTCGTATACTGCAGGTTACATTTGGGGAGGAAGAATTAGCTTACCAAATTGGGGAAACTACTGAAATACTATCAAGAGGTCGTCTATGTGCAACTCCACACTGTGTGCAGGTATTCTGTCCACGAGCTTACCAGTTGAATGTGTAATAGCACCTAGCTTTGTATGGTACAAGGTAATTAGTGTTGCCAACTTCCCATGGTTGTAATGTCTCATACTGCCGTTGTTACTTTCAGGCACCCAGCAGTGAGAATGCTTCAAATGTTGAGCGCTCTACCTTTGCAATGTTCATGCAACCAGATTGGTACGTGCAAATTTCGTACTCAAAATTGCAAGGGAGGTGTACTTTCGAATGTCATATGGGCTTGTTCCTGCGTTTTGTTAGATATAGTCAGTAAGCTCTGCTGCACCAACGCTAGAATCTAACTTCGTAATGAACGCATTTGCGTTTTCACTTTAGACCCGCTAAGCAATTCCAGCACAGCAGGATTTTGTGGGGGCATTAATATGGAAGAGGTTGTTATGAGTTCTTGAACACAGCTTATTGTTCTCAAAATGAACAGTTCTTTAAAAATATGTTGCAGGAACGAGACACTCAAGTTTCCAAGTGAAATTCCTTATCACCAAGAGGTTTGCCAACCAAGCAGAAACTTTGCTTCATTTCTTTTGTTCTTATGGCAATGATAGAAACTTGCAATTGTGTTTTTCTTCTCGAAACTTTACTGTGGATTCCTTTCCATCAACTTATCTTTTTGAAACTCCTACCAGTTGATCACACCAAACGGAGCACTTACATTCGGGGAGTATTCGGAGCGACTGGTGAACAAGTATTACCAAGGAAATACGTGAATGCTCACCATGAGTCCTTGAGGAGAAGCTCCAGTTGAGATACCTTGGTATCAGGAAACGAAAAGTCGGAACTAGTCATGCCCGCAGCCTGTTCCCAAAATACATTTCTGAGTTCTCAGAAGAAGATGAAAATATTTATAGATGTACAATATGACTACCATTGCTATAACATGAGCACATATAGAAATCATGCAAAAGTATGACGACCTGAAAACTGTACAAAATAAGATAAAACTGTGTACACGTTGTTTTCTTGAACTGATGTACATGTAGCTGTTATGTAGTCCTACCTCTCCTTAATTTTGTGCATGAAATTATGTGGTGACTGGACCGGAGACTGAATCTCTGAAGAATTGACACTTTGCTGTCTAAATGTTCAGTTAAGTTCAGTAACCAGTGCCTTCTCTTGTCCCTTTGGCTCTGGGCTTCTTTTCGATTTCAATCTCGAATCCAACGGTCAATCCGGAGACTTACGGCTTCGTGCCAAATTACCACTCCTTGCTGACGTGACGTTTTATCTTCAGTAGACGGCTTTTCTTTCTTGCAAAGTCGTTTTCTTCAGTACTTTTTATCTCCTCTGTGATGACGAAAGAGCATGATTCAGTGAAGGGGGTATGAATTCTCTTTGTGTAAGCCCTAGCCGTCACTGTCCGTGGCATGGCCGAAGACATTCTTTTGTAGTCACCAAAACCCTAGCTGATCTTTATCCAAAGTTGCTGCTACTTTTGTGCCGTTGTCCTCTGAATTCATTGGCAAATCTCTGAATCGTAAGATCCGGGCATGTCAACTGGTATCAACGCCATCATCTTGTGGGTTGGGGCCGGTATAAAATTTCTCCCTATATGTTCCCGATCATCAACTCAGTGAGGTTTGTCTGGCTCTTGGCCACCCTGTAAAACCCATCTCTGAACTCTGAAATTATGGCGAAACCGAGCGATTCCACTGGTACGCTTGAGCTTCTCTGCAACTTGATGCCAGTGGCCATTCTAAAGTCCAGCAAATCTAGCTTTTGCCCGTTTCAAAAAAAAAAAGAAAGCGGGCGATGTCGTTTGCAGTCGTACAGACGAACTCTTCTCTGACGCCCACTCTCTGTATTTCCTGAACCTTTTCTCTCTTCTTCCCTCCGAGTCCCGCCGCCACCGTGCCCTTCACTAGAGGCTATAGCTGCCGCGGTGTCCCGCTTCCATCCCCGCCCCCGGCTCTCACGCGCGCCGCCGCCGCCGCCGTCGCCATTCCCGTCCATCCTCGCCGGGGCACCGCGTTCCTGCTCTTCTTTGAGCAAGCACCCGGTAACACCGTCTAGATCCCCGCCCCTCCGCCCCCTCCCAAATCGAAATGGCGGGGCAGTCCGACCCGCACCTCTCCCTCTTCACGCCCTCCGAGGTAATCAGTCGACCCCGCACCCATCCGTATCGACCTAGGGCTTGTCACCTCGCCGCCGACTCCACTTGTTTCGTTCAAGGATAATCACTGCGGTTGGTTGCTTTCTTGGTTTGTGCAGGTGGAGTTCGTCGCGGAGGACGAGATCGTCGAGATCGTGCCCAACATCCGCATGGAGGCCCTCAACATGATCTGCGTGCGTCCATACCCTCGACGAACCAAGTTTTTACTCATCACTGTTCTCCCAGTAGTAGTACACTAGTTAGTTATGCTACACCAGTAACACCACCACACCTCGATTCAGCCATTTGCTACCAACATTCATGCTGTTCAGTCATATCTAGGGTACTTTTCGTTTCTGCCAACGGCTGCCCTGCCAAACATTAGCTTGCCGGTTATTCGGCGAGAGATTTCTTCACCCTGCATTAGCCAAAATTTTGGCATCGAACTGTGACAGGAGCATCAGAGAATCCATAGGCACTAGGCAACCAAACTTTTGCCAACACAAAACAAGCAATAGGCAAAGTAGCATGACCAATTTTTCTGTGGGGTGACCTGTGGGCATAAAAGAAACCACCGTAAGGGATATTTCGGACCATAATCCCCGCAATTTTTCGGCAACAAACCAAGCAATAGCCGAAATGCGAATTCATCTGGTCAGTTTTGGCTAATATTGTGCTCACCTCCACCATGCAGGGGGATTTCGGACCCTTCTTCCCGCAAATTGCAAGCAAGGTCCCACTTTGGCTAGCCGTGGCGCTCAAGAGGCGTGGCAAGTGCACCATACGCGCACCCGAGTGGATGACTGTTGGTGAGTGCTCACTCTCTCGCTTGTTTAAGTAGCTTAAACTCCTGTTATGCGTGTATCGTAGCTTATAGGATGGAATATGCCACATGCTGGTGCATACATGATAATATCATACAGTACATGGGAGGAGCTCTGTGCCTCTATTTAGTGATGTGTAGAACCAATACAAGGCAAACCGAGTAGCTATTGCACCTTTTCTTAATTCTTGTATGCGTGTGTCATTTGTCTTTCAGTTGCACCATCCTGACACTGCTTATATCTGATATATGCTTAACTTACTATTTTCGCACCTTAAATGTTTGCTACCTTTGTTGCCAGAACGCTTAACACAGGTGTTGGATGCAGAAAGAGAGTCACCTAGAGAATTTCAGCCATTACCCTTCCACTATATCGAAGTATCTAAGCTTCTGTTTGAGCAGTAAGCATACCTAGCGACTTTTTCTTCTCTTTCGTAATAAGAACCTATAAAATTCTGTTAAAGAAACAACATGCATAGCCTAATTCTCTTGTTTTTCTTGTACAGTGCTCGTGATGACATCTCAGATGCATACTTGGTGATTTATAAACAACTTTGAAGGAAATTTGTAGTTTCTAGTTTGCTTTGATTTCTTAAAAGATTCTTACTTGTAGCTTTGATACAGGTGAGATCACTGATTGAGGATATCAGAGATGTCAGGTTCCATAAGGTTGAGACTGGATTAGAGACAATATCTGGACGTACTCATGCTGTGAAGGTATATTATTCCCTGCACTTCCAGCCACTGAATGAGCTATTTTTACTGGCTCCTAAAATTCTTCTAAAACTTTATTATGAAGATGAGTATTATGTCGTATTTTTTGTCAATTACATTGACATCTGTTGTTTTCTCTTGAATTCGTCTTGCAGAATATCGATAGGTTAACGTTTCTCATGTATTTAGTTAACAATACACTTCTACAAAATCTGAACATCTAAGGGTTCGTAAAACATATAAGCGGTTCTGAATTCTGATTGAGCCTGGCATACTGCGTTTCTTGTGCCATACCTGTTTGTTACAGTATTATTTCACATGGTGTATAATTTAATGAGCTTGATCTCGTGCTCACTGCCTTATGCTTATTTTTTCCCTCTGCATTCTGACAGCTCAAAAATCTCTCTGCAATGGAGGTGAATATTGTCCGCCCTTTTATGGTGAGAACTCTGCAGGCATTCTACAAGCATGATAGCCCACAGATGATTCGGCAGGCAGATAATACAGGGAGCAGCAGATCAACACCAGTCACAGACCGTGGTCCAAGAGTAAGCCCTCTCTTTGTTGTAGGCATGATTTCTACACTTCTACAGTCCTCTAGGAAATAGCTGCTGCTAACTGCTCACAAAACGCTCACCTACCGCAAATCTAGTTAAATCATCAAGTTGAGTGGGACTGTATGCTGCGTACAACTTCATCGGATGTTTTGAAGTAGACAGAAGATCAGCACTTCATATCTGATTTCAAGGATATCTTGCTTCTGATAACATATAGGATACAAGGATACAATCTGTGCTTAAATCCATGAACTACTAATAGTGCGATTTGTTAGGAAAAAGCTTGACATTACAGAGTTTCCCTTCCCTTTACCTTGTGCAGAGAGACCTAAGGCGCAGGTAATGAGCATATTTGTGCAGAGACCTAGGCCGCAGGTGAAGAGCAAGATATGCATGTACCTGTAACTTGTATTTGCACAATGAAGGCACCTGATTTGTCGTGATGTGCTGTATGTTCGTAGCCGAAATCCATTTCGTTCCCTTGGCACATGGCTTTTATTCTGTTGTAACCGGATAGCAATGCCACTATCTGTACTCATCTATTAACCATAAGGTTTTAGAATATATTTTTGTGTGTTTTGAGGAAGCCATGGTAGTTCCCTTATGACTGTTTGCGGTTTTTCCGCCGCTGTACTGGATAGTAATGGCATTGTGCTTATATATTAACCATCACGTTTTGGTATTGTCCTACTTGGCTGTTTATTGTTCTGCCGATTAGATGACCATGAGTACATTGATGTCATGTTAAACATTGATATGACGGAGCCACTTCCAAATAGCCAGAACAGTTCATTTGTATGACCCTCCCTCTTTTTTTCCCCCTGAGAGCTCCAGCTCCCATTTGCAGTGATAAAGCAAAGCGATATTCCTGTGCGAAAAAAAATCTGGGGAGAAAATATACAGCACACGCAGGAAATTTGTGCAACAAATTAGGCACTAGGAATAACTCCAGCGGCGTTTAATAAGGCAGAAAAAAGGATTGGGGTGAGAGAGGCTCGAACTCTCGACCTCAGGATCACTCGCTTTAGCTATGAGACCTACGCGCTAGCCAACTGCGCCACCACCCCGTTGTTGTTCCGTCCCAAAACTTAATACAAATATTATTATTACGGTTATGTTTGTTCTTGGAGGGCTATTCCGCTAGTGTTGACACTTGGGTTAGTTTTCCAATGCTGAACATAATATATGTTTCACTGTACAGAAATAGGTATAAAATGATTTTTTGTTTAGCTAAACGGTAAAAGGATAAAGAGTAGTTAAAAAGGGATTGCCATGATCCCCCACAATGTCAACCTTATCCACTTGGCATGTGTTTAGACGGGAAATGATAAGTATCCGGTGATTTGACAGTTAAGTGGTGTAAATGTGATGAACCCATGTTGTTGTTTGTTTGGACGAATGAGAATGAATGCATCCCAACTAATCAACAATTCAGTTATACCTCAATTTCACCTGTAAATAAAGGTCACCCTTGCATAAAAATGAATTCTTACAATGAATATGCAATTACCATTGGGAATATTCTAATGATAACAATTAAGAAGGATAGTTGCCTCAGTTCAACAAAAGACAGACGTAACGGCTCCAGCTTATTTGCGAAGTACTTACAAAACATGGCCAACATATTTCTCGTACTCTCTCTGGTTTAGTTTACAGGCCTGCACGTACCCCTATATCGTTAATTTGGTCAACGTAATACAAGTTACAAAATATATACCAATATAAATTTATTTTCAAATGGTATGATTTTTGTGTTATACAATGTATATTACATTGGTAAAATTGGCGACCTAGTGAGACCCCCAAGCCATGTAAACTGAACCACAGAGTACCATCCCTACGAGGTGTGACCAAATATGGAATGCGTTTAAAGAGATGATGATCGTTCACCAACTCTCATCTTTTGCCAAATATAGCAAAGGCATGTAGGGTCTTGACATCCTAGTTTGCTCGGTTGTCTAATAGAAAATTAGATACAAAACGAGATCATTCTATTAAGCATACAAACATAATACCCGTGTGTTTCTACGAGAACATTTAGGACGTTCAGATCAACGTGGCCCACAAGGCCGTGCTAAAGGATTAAACACTTTCCATGTCAAGCGAACAATAAAGCCTTATGTTTGTAGGGACTGTTCAAATAAACTTCTCGGTTAATTTTAGTACAAAGGTTTCGAGGTGTAGTTGGTTATCACGTCATTCTAACACACTGAAGGTCTCCGGTTCGAACCCGGGCGAAGCCATTTTTTTTGCATTTTTAAAAATTTGCCAATTGTTAAATAGGAAATAAAATAATATGGCCCATGCAGGTCTCGAACCTGCGACCTTCGCGTTATTAGCACGACGCTCTAACCAGCTGAGCTAATAGGCCTCAATTATGAGTCATTTTAAATAAGTTTATTGAAGACCCAAACAATAAATTCAGCCACTTCCGGGCTCTCACAGGATTGCATCGTCTTCCATGCTTGAGCAAACAGGTTCGCAACATGGACCCTCAGCACAACAACAGAGGGAAAAAATGACTCCATGCATGACTAAACCTAGGCTTTTTGCTCAAAGTTCTACGGTGTTAAACTTTGAGCGCCACATCCCACATGTCTGGGCGTTTTCACGAGCGTTGAAAGAGGGTCAATGTCATGGACTTCGGCGTTCATCCTAGAACCATGATTTTTCCCCTCTTGACGATGAGATATCAGATACAACCTCTGTTTTTAAATATAAGATGTTTTAGGTGTTCTATATATTGTTTAGGTGCGTACTAAAATGAGTGAATATATACACTAAAATATTTCTACATACATGTGGCTACATATGAATATGGAAAATGTTAAAATATTTTATATTTAAAAATGGAGGGAGCATGCACCATGTCATTAAGTCAAATGGTTACTTTGGGTACATTTTGGATTAATACATGGCACTTACCCATGCCTACATGACCGCATGGGCGTTGAGAGGTGTGAGTCACAACATGTATCAAGCACACCCAATATCTTTCTTAGAGCATCTCCAACAGACGTGCTTAATAAGCCACGCACTGGAAACCCGTTAATATAGCGCGTGCGGGGCCAAACGCAGCGCTCCAGTAACCGCGGTAAAATCTCACGCGCGGCATCGTGCGCGGTGTATTTCGTGGGTCCGCTCCAACGCGTTGGACAACGAAAAGTTGCGCGTGAGTTGACCAACGGCCGAATCTGAAGACGCGGCACCGGAGCAGTACCCCAAGCAAAAAAGCAATCTCACTGTCCTGTTCAAGCTCGGAAAAGAGTTATAGTCATGTTCCGTCGACGCCGTTCAAGCGAACAAGACGTTTGCTACACACACAAGTCGATCGAAACACACTCTAGCACCGCATTGCGTGTGTGTCGCTGAAATTTCCAACACGCAAGTCCTAATTTCAGTGACACACACTGCATCCAGGAAAAGACTTTCCTGCTACAGTACCAGTTAAAAAGAAAAGGATTCACTGTTAGACAGGTTCCCACCATCATTCTCCGTAATATTTTTGAAATATGAACATTTTGAGCTTCTCTTTTTAAAAATGATCCTGAATCCAAAAAAACTTTTAAAATATTAAAAGGAAAGAAAACATAAAAAAATAGAAATCAAGGATAAAAATGCTACCAAAAAAGAAAAGAAAAGAAACAGCGAAAAACGATAAAAAGAAACAAATGAGAAAAGGAAGAAGAAAGGAAACAGCAAAAAGAAAGAAATTAGAAGACGGAATAAACAGCCCGAATGGGCTAGCGTATGCAGGACGACCTGGCGGGCGAGACGAAACTAGCGTTCGCGCCGAGCGATACATAGTGCCTACGAGCGTCGTCGACAACGTACTCCCTCCGTTCCGGAATATAAGACGTTTAAGCTTTCGTTCCGACCAGGTGAAAACAGCCACAAAAGTCCTTTCTACCCCTCCCCCTCCTTACAGATCGTCTTCCTCCTTGTCTCGCCGAGGCACCCAGGTCTCGTCGCCTCGCCCACGCCCAAATCTCCTCGCGCAGTTCCTCCCCGCCCACGCCCGGATCTCCTCGCGCAGTTCCTCCCCGCCCTCGCCCAGATCCGCTCGTCCAGATCTCCTGGCCCAAATGCTAGCAGCAGCGCCATCAGCAGATCTCGCCGAGCGAGGGGACCTCGCTCATCAGGTTCTCGCCAGCGCCATCGGGTTCTCGCCCAGATCAGCAGCACCTCGCAAAAGGTCCTCGCCCAGGTGCCATCACGTCCTCGCCCAAGTCCATCAGCAGTACACGGCATGGTACCCTGCAAGCAATAGCAATACTCAATCAGAAACAGCACCTCAGCTACAGCAGCAGCACGACATGGCAAGCAGTACAAGTTACAGGCCACACTCAAAGCCTACTCCTAATTAAGAAAGCAGTAATTTAATTAGGCAAGGAGTATTTTTCTTCATCTGCAATCTGAGTGCTACTATCAAACAATACTACTGCAAGCAAACCTGAGTGCTACTCATGCAAATTCCTGGAATAGAGTACTCCAAACCTACTGCAGCAAATCCTACCAAGTTCACATGCAGTAGAGAGCAACAAATACAGAGAACAAATCCTACTCCTGCATGAAATCAAACTTCCAGCACCGTACTACTGAAACTTGCATGCAAACAATGACAACTTGCAAGCAAACACTAAATTACTGAAACTTAAAAGCAACTGGATCAAGTAGCAGCACTTGGACAGAAAAGTGGACCAAAAATCACCACTACCATCCCATGTCATCAGAGTTCCTCTTGTGTGCATTAAATTAAATTAAATTAAATTAAATTAAATTAAATTACTGCAACCAATAATTAAGCATGTACTGCAACCAATACTCCACAAACAACCAGCGTTTATGGTAAAATGCAGTCAAATAAATTTACAAGTTCAAGTTCAGTGGTAAAATGCAGTCAAGTAAATTTACAAGTTCAAGTTCAGTTCAGAACAATAACACTACTGAACATGATTAGAACAACAACTTTACTCCTAGCAAGCATGCAGAATTCTGCAACATTACAGGCAAAGTACTCCTAGCAAATTTCATGCAATACTTGACTGCAAGTTTCCAAGCAACATCTACTGCTGCTACGGAATAATTTGCTACTGCTACTGCTACTCCAAGATCAGTACCGTCAAGAAATTTCTACTGCTACTCCAAGAAATTGCTACTGCGCGCTACCATCGATCAAGAAAAGCTCTCTTTTCCTGGAGTAATTTTGCAAGGAGAAGAGACAGGTAAGAGGGAGAGAGAGAAAGCAGTACCTGAGGCATGGAGAGCTGTGGCACCGTGGCGTGGCGGGGCAGGGCCGGCACTACCACGACGGGGGCGCCGTGAGGAAGACGACGCCGTCTTCACGCGCATTCGCGGCTCCGTTGACCGCCGCTCCACCGCTCCGGCACCGCTCCAGATCCGCCGCTACGTCGCCCATCCATATCTCCTCTCCAGATTGTAAATCCAGCTCCAGAGCAAGCAAATCCAGCGCCTCCATGCCCAACAGCTCGTCGCCGGTGCAAAAAAACTGAGCTTTGACCTCAAACTCTCTGGCGCAGGCGGGGTACGAGGAGGATTAGGGGTGCGAGAAGAGTCCGTGTGGTGGAGAATAAGGCGGTGGAGGGGGGCTGTGAGGAAGATGCCGGCGGCGATGGGGAGTGATGGGGAGCGAGAGGAAGACGGCGGCTATGGGGAGCTAGACGGAGACGGAGAGGGCGACGCGAGAGTGAGAGGATCGAGAGAGGGACGCGATGAGGGGTGGCTGTCGGTGAGAGGAGAGGGACGCATCGCGCGGCCGAGGGTGAGGGCAGAACAGGAAACGCAGAAATATTTTGTACGTGACAAAGTTTGTACGTGAAATCGTTCAACGTCTTATATTCCGGAACGGAGGGAGTACTTGTGATGGGGAGTTGCAACAAACGCTCCCTCCAATTCCCAGTCTGCGGAAATCTCAAAAAAAAAATCCCAGTCTGCGGGCGTGGACTTGGTCTGGCTGCATGCATGCATGCACTGGGGCCATGGGCTGTTAATCACTCCTTCATAAAAAAAAAATTTAGAATAGAAGGGCTCCGCCCCCGATTTCACTTTATTGAAAACGAAACCGATAATACAACATTTTTCCAGGGCCCCTTTGGTTTGTCGCCTCACACACCAAACCACCTACCAGAATCCTAATCTGAACCTACAACCTTACTAAGCTAGAACAAGCTGTTGCCAACCAACACACCACATAAACCACCAACACAGCTCCTGTTTGCCAAGCTAAAAGAAAGAAAACTGAAACTCTACGAAGCTCCCCTACAGATTTCTTCTTCTCTTCACACTTCCCAGCCTTCTTTCGCTTACACAGCAAATCTTCTTGTCAGCGGCGTCCACTTTGCCGACCTACTGAACACCTCCGCTGCAACTCGTAGCAGAGCTCTTGCCCCTCTGGTTTGCAGCTCGCATTGTCCTCGGAACTGAAGTTCGGTCCAAAAACTTAACCAAAGAGCTACTATAGTCACTACACAAACATAACTAGGACATGAGGAACAACTTTATCAAAGTAAGCAGAAATTCTAGTTTTCCATATCGCCCATAATACTACTGCTACACCTACAGCTATCAAATTCCTCATACTAGCTGGAAACTTAAAACCCAGCTGACCAAAACATTAACAGAATTTACATTAACACATAGGTCAAAAGCACATTCTACCACTCTCCACACAAACCTAGCTAACGGACAACTAATAAAAAAATGATTTATGCTCTCAACATTGCTACAAAACACCAGATTTAATCAAAAACCAATTACACCTATCTCGTTCTTCACTAAGCATTACTTCACTACACAAGACCTGTAGCTCAATCCACATCACCAACGTTTCATTTGCTAAAGTACGCCTAAACCTGAAATAAGACCAGCCAGAAATAACAACACTTGCGACTGTAATGCCAGATCTGAAAGTCAAGTTAAACTATCTACTAAACTTTATACTAAGAGGTACACTACTGCTAAACTATCTACTAAACTTTATACTAAGAGGTACACTAATGTTAAATAAAAGATGTAGGTTCTGTCAATAGAAAGATGTAATGATTCTGTCTGTTTTGCAACGTCACAAATGAAACACAAAAGTTAATGCCTTTTTTCTGTATGTGACAGGACGAAACCATGACCCTTTTTTCGCCTCAATGCCGACGATGCATACCACACTCATGGCAGAGTATACTATGAAGAAGATACTAATGTGATGTTTGGCAACACCGTATTTTCATTTTCTTTCCATATGAACTATCATCCGTAAACTACATGTTTAACTACAACTGAATTCCATGATGTTCTAGGCGGTGGTTGAACTTTATGTTTGTCTATGTATAAACAAATATGAACCACAAGACAGAGATGAAGTGTCTTTCTTATATCCTAGCAGGTACATGGATCATACCACAATTTTTTGTTTTGCATTTCGTGTGATATTCTTCATGCAAACTTGGCGTTATGGTGTTGTATGTGTGGGCCTAACTTACAAGAACAGTAATTTTTTGGACCTAGCTGTAATAAGTGTAGTTAAGCTACATCTATCAGAGAGTGGTGGTTTAGTTTTTTCTGATGGATGGAATTCAGCAGTATTTGTTGTAATAAGGGTGATATAATTTTTGCCAATATTATTTGTGGATTTATTCGACCTAGCAAGATCCTTCAAAAAAAAATCGTGCTACGAACTATCAATGGAGCCGGACTGGGGAAGAAGAAAAAAAAGCATGAGACGCAGGGCCAGACTAGGGAAAGAAGAAAGCATGGAAAGACTCGGTCTGTGGAAGGCGGAAGGACTGGTGCCCGCTGGCGGACGAGGGAACGTGGGGCGGAACAACAATTTTCTTTTTTCGGAACGGACAAAGCATGCTACAGTGTTGTTTTCTATTTTTGGGTGGGGCACCGCGTAAGACAAAGCATTGCCCGGGCACCGTGTAGCAACATCCATATTCTATTTGGCTCGTTCCGGGATTCAGTCACCGAGTTACAGTGTTATTAAGAATTCCGAAGTGAATCTGGAGTTCTGGAAATTATATTATGGAGCATGATCTTATGCTGTAGTCTGTGTACAGTTTGCACTCTGGTTAACTTGTAACTGGTTAGTCATTTTGCTTAAAGTGTAATCCTGATTTTAGAAGAACTAAGAACAATTTTCCTATAATGCTGTGTAAGAACTATTTGTAGTTGAAGAGATCGACATGTTCTGTATTAGAAGAGTCTGCTACTCTGATAGAAGTATTGTTTGACTTCAGTTCATAAGGAAAAATGACAAAGTAAGTTATGTCTTCTGTTGATACAAATGACACCTCGAAAGCATTCTTAGAAAACAAAGTTCATGTAAATCGGTAGATGGAACAATAAGTAGAACAGCTGTTATATATTGCCAGGTATCAATGCCTTGAAACTCCACGCTGTCAACAATCTTCACCTATTTCCTAACCTGTTTCGGCGCTGGATAAGTGGGTGATCGAGAAGGTCAACAAGACTAGGAGAAGCTTCCTGTGGGCCGGGGATGAGGAAGTGCATGGCGGGAAGTGCCTGGTAAATTAGGCGCAGGTGGCGGCACCCAAGAAACTTGGAGGTCTGGGCATTAAGTAGGGTTGTTGGCGGCGGCCCGCATCCGGCCCGCAAATCAAAAAATAAGGCAAAATGACATACAAGATTAAGTCTTAATTAAAGCATGGCAAGGACAAATCAGAGGCCCGCAACCCGCGCCGCTTGACACCCTAGCATTAAGTACCTGGCTTGTTTCGACCGTGCCCTTCGCCTTCGCTGGCTTTGGTATGAGTGGGATCACAGCGAGAGGCCATGGCTGGGCACTGGTGTTCCGTGCGATTCGGTTGATCGCAGGCTATTCGCCTCCTGCACCACGATCACGTTGGGAACGGAACTCTGGCTAATTTCTGGTCTGCGCGCTGGCTTCAGGGCGTGGCGCTTTGCGAGATCGCGCCAGATGTGTTCCCTCTAGCCTGGCGGAAGAATTTGTGTGTGCATGATGCTCTGCAGGGGGTCGTTGGACGGTGGGGCTCAGGCACATTTCCATGGCACCCCAACTGGCGCGGGCGAACAGCTCACATGCGACGTTTTCTCCCGCTATTCACTGGAGAACGACGTCATTCGATAAAATAGCTCAGAGACGACAGTTGGAACGGCCCAAATAGCCACGGCCCGTTACTGCTCTTTTAAGCCCTTAAACGGAAGGAAGTGTTAACAAATTTTGATTACGTGACTGGGCTGTTAGAACGCGACGAGTCGACCGTTGCTTCGTGGGATCCACTGCGTGCCACCTCAGACTGGGACCCACCATTGGGACCCACCACTTATCCACGTCAACATTGTCGATTTTAAAAGAGCCAGAGGCAGCCCCCACTCCCGTGCTCGTGCCCTGCCCCCGACATAACCGTTGCCTCCCTTCCCCTATTCTTCCAGTGCCGCATCTTTCCCCGCACCTCCTTCTTCCTCTTCTCCGGCAACGGTCCACGGCGGCGGCGGTGAGGGATGTCCAGCTCCGCTTCTGGCTTCCCAGAACTCATGGTCGCGTTATGGAAAAGTCCCGATTACTAGATGCCCGGACCGCCCCCGCCCAGATCCAATGAAGTGCTTGACATGTGTGCGCTCGACGAGGGGCAATGTCGGTCGGGAATTTGTCAAATGCGAGAGCGCCCGGCATCGTGGGGAGGATGGGAAGGTAGGATTTGTCCTGATTTGTCTCGATTTGGCGTGATTTCGATTTTGCAGCATGGATTTGGGAATTAGGGTTTCCGTTCCCTTTTTCAGGATTTGGAGGAATGCGGCCATTTTGAGTGGATGGATAAGTACATTCGGGATCGAGGGCTTCAAGTTGAAGTGATGCCCCCAAATCAGGCGGCTCCCATCTCGTCTGTTGTGGAGGAGGAGATCTCAAACAGAGCGGATCGTCCATTGGAGAATTTTTTGGTGAATAAGGAGTTGCAGAAATTGAACAAGCACTTGAGCCAGATTGTGGAATTGAAGAAGCAGTCAAACATGATGGCCGGAGCATTTTATGTGTGTATCATTGCCCTTTATTTGGTGTTTCTTTGTCGTTCGTATTAGGAATTTCGATTTAGGAGTTGTTGATTTCGATTTAGGAGTTGTTTGTAAGATGAACTATGTTATGAATTTGAATAAATTAGCTCTAAATGTTTCCAGTCGAAATCGAAAGCGTACATATTCAGGTGGAAATTAGCTCTGAATTCAGTTAACACCTCGAACAGGTTCAGTTAGCCGTTTCCGAACCAGAAAAACCAACAAGTTCATGGGCCCGTTGTTAGTACCGTTGTTGGGCCAAGCTGTGACACGTTGTTGGGCCAAGCTGTGACAAGGAAAAAAGAATTTCGTGTTGGAAAAAAGGTGGCAAAGGTTGGCTAAGTGGATGACACGCGTTCGATCACAGAAAAAGTTTCTTGACACGTTATTGTTGGCTAAAACATTATTAGACGTGTTGGAATATTGGCTAAATGTTTTATGACGTGTTCGACCGAAAAATGATGTACGTGTTGTTGTTGGATAAAAGATGGTGTACGGGTTATTAGACACGTTATTGTTGGATAAAATATTGTGGTGTTGGCTCAAAAAATAACGTGTCAAGTTAAAAGAAATTGCTACATGGCTCAAACATAGATAGCATTAGAAGATAGCATTCACGAGAAATATATAATAAACTAGCAACATGAACTCGGGAGAAACATAAACTCGATTACATAAACTCGGTGACATAAACTCATAAACACGATTACATAAAGTTTACTAAGGGATACATAAGCACATACATAAGATAGCGGGCAAAGCACGACTCGATTGATGACACAAAGTAAACTAGCAACATAGGAAATTTATTTAAAGGGGGCAAACCCTACTCCTACGCCAAATCCAACGTCAACGGGCAACACATCTTGGGCGGTGGGCAGGCGGGCGCTGTAGATCCACTTCACTCCTCGTCCTCGTCGGGGAAGATGTAGGGAAAGCAGTGCATCTGGTTGGCGGTCGGGAAGGTGCAATCCCAGTCGGTGAAGAAGTTGCAGAGGGTGAAGCACATGAACTCCGAGCCGCACCAAAACGCTTGGCCGAGGAGATGGTAGGCGTCGTAGGGGTTGGTGAAGGTGACCTTGAGCCCGCTGCCTCCCATACGGATCTCCTCGAGGGTGAACATGGGCGCAGTGCTCGCGGGGAGGTGCCTAAAGCAGGACCTGAGGAAGAACCGCGCAAAATCGACAGGCCCCCTCCACCCAGAGATGGCCCAGCACCTTAGGGTGTTCTCCACGACCCTGCCCGGTGGGTACTGCAGCTCCGGGACAACGGCAGGACGGCGGAAGGTCGGACCCGTGTACTGCATGGTGGCCGGAGGGCTACGGCGGGGCTCGTGCTTTGGAGAAGAAAGAAGATGAAGGAAGATGGGATGTGGTGTGAGAGTTGGAGATGGATTGGGTGCTCTTTTATGGGCGGGCAGCGTCTTAATGCGATGGTGGGAGGTGAAGTGAAAAATGTGTTTACTGCGACGACGGGTGCTCGTTTCCGAGACGCGTGCACACTGCAAGCCTGTTGGCATCGTCGCAGGCCAGCCCGCCGCCTCTGTCAGCCCAAAAAGTCGAGCCTTGAAAAATAGGGAAAAATTGCCCTTATACTACGTGCGTATGCGTTGGAAGCGGCGTGGGCTGCGTCGAGCTGCGACGTCTGCATGCACTGCCGTGAAAGAAGACCCCGTCGCTGCGCGCGTGCATGCATGGAAGCGGGGCCACTCTGGCGAGCGCATGCAATGCGTCTACCACGGCTCAACCCAACGGTCTGAATGCACCGCTTCCCAGCCAATAAGGTAGCAGAACCGGCTATCCCACGGATCGTGTGTGAGCTCAACAAAACCAGATCGCACGGCCACAATTAAGCAAGACCAGATCGCACGGCCACGCAAGCCCAGATCGCACAGCCAGAAGTGGTCAAACCTAGGGTTTGACCAAAATTCAAAAATGCATAACAAATTCAAAAAACATCAGAAAAATGAAAAACCTGCACACATAGTCTTCTTATGTCATATACTAACTATTACAGTTGATAAACAAGGTATGAGTACATTCAAACGAAAAATTCTCTTGGATCTAATGTGATATCTCAACTCTGTGGTATGAAGTCAAGGGTGGGAGAGAAGTGGTTTTGGGTTTCGAAAATGAAAATTTCAAAAACCTCCCCAAAGCTTCATTTTGAAGTGACTAAGAAGGATCTGGGCTTATTTTTTATTATCATGTTTTAAACTTGTTTAAATGTTGGTCAAACCTAGGGTTTGACCAAAATTCAAAAATGCATAACAAATTCAAAAAACATCAGAAAAATAAAAAACCTACGCACATAGTCTTCTTGTGTCATATACTAACTATTACAGTTGATAAACAAGGTACAAGTACATTCAAACGAAAAATTCTCTTGGATCTAATGTGATATCTCAACTCTGTGGTATGAAGTCAAGGGTGGGAGAGAAATGGTTTTGGGTTTCGAAAATGAAAATTTCAAAAACCTCCCCAAAGCTTCATTTTGAAGTGGCTAAGAAGGATCCAGGCTTAGTTTTTTATTATCATGTTTTAAACTTGTTTAAATATTGGTCAAATCTAGGGTTGACCAAAATTCAAAAATGCATAACAAATTCAAAAAACATCAGAAAAATGAAAAACCTGCGCACATAGTCTTCTTATGTAATATACTAACTATTACAGTTGATAAACAAGGTATAAGTACATTCAAACGAAAAAATGATGTATCTAATGTGATATTCAACTCTGTCGTATGAAGTCAAGCCCTAGAGTTGTTTTTTAGTTTTATAGTTTTATGAAATGACTCCATATTGGTCAAGTACACTATATTAGTGCACTAGATGTTAACCCTAGAGTTTGAGGTCATTTGGAGAAGGTCAAAAAATGGTCAGATTACAAATGGGGTTGTTTGGGCTACCTTTGGGGCTCTTTTTTAGCTCATTTTGGAGAACCGATTGCTTGTTGGAGATGTTTACCCTACCAAAAGGGCTAGGATTGTTCCCAAAACGAGCATAACAACTGAGAAATGACTTGGGAGTCACTGTTAAGCGAAAAGCCGATAAAAATATTTCAAATATTTGGTGAAATTCAAAATTGGTTCAAATTCATATTTACAGCACAACAATTCAAATATCACGCAAGTTTCACGCCTCAAACTACAAGTTAAAGCAATCATTCATGTTTACACCACAACATTTCAAATATCACACAAGTTTTTTCTTTGCACTCGATTTTCTCTTCTTCTTACCACTTGATTGTGCCGGCACACCGCACAAAACCCACACGCTCTTGGTTTTCTTCGCGTCAGTAGCACTAGGCCGCCGCACATCAGGTCCTAGACAGATAGACACAAGTTCTTGTTCGTCTTCAGTTGACACCTCATCAGACGACAGATTCAGTTCCAGAATAGCTTCAGTTCGCACCGCAACATCCAAAACTGAATCAGATGGCACAACATCATCCAAACAGCTTCAGTTTGCACCATAGCATCCAAAACTGAATCAGATGGCACAACATCATCCAAAACAGTTTCAGTTTGCACCACAGCATCCAGAACTGCATCAGTTTGCACACTTCTCTTTCTTCGGCCATTTAGTCTAGCCTTTTTTGTTGCCCAGTAATTTTCAACAACAAGGGGTTCAAAGGGCTCACTTCCACGCTTTCTTCTGAAAAAATAAAACAGAGTATGAAAACAGAGTAGCAATTGCAGGCGAATTTAAATAAATTATCAAAAACTTGAACTTACTTTGGTTTTTCTGGAGTGTAACGGCATTTGGAAGATCCAGCTCGGTGACCAAGTACCTGACACAACTTGCATCTATTTTTGTTACCTTTCTGGCCGTTTTGGTTTATCACTTTTTTGTTCCCCTCTTACTACTGCTACCTTTCTCAAACCAGGCCTTGAATCTGCTCATTTTAGGCCTGCCAGCCTTTCTTTTGGCAAGGGGGGGACACATAGAAAATTCAAAATCTACTTCAGGCCACTGCGACTGATCTGTAAGTGGTGGTATTGGAGATGCATATGCAGCCTTGAATCTTGCTACTGAGTAATATTCATGCAGATAAGGGTGCATGTTTACCTTCGGTTTGGAAGCCAAGAAGAGTATGGCATGCTCACATGGTTTTCAGTGTGTTGTCACTCGAGGCAAGTGCATTCATGTAGTTCAGTGTCAACCACATGCCTTCTTCCAGTCTTGGTATCTCTCACTTCAGCGCCCCACAATGAAGATTTCTCAACTACCAAATGTGTAAGATTTCTGCTCCTGTTAACCACCTGTTGTACCACTGCTGGAAGCTTATCCCCTTGCAGAACATCACCTAATCTTCTTCTCAATTCCCACAACCGCATGATCATGATCCTGATTTGGTCAACCATGTCATGCACAGGCAAGTCTTTCAAATCCTTCACCTTGTTGTTAAAACTTTCTGCCAGATTGTTGTTGATATGATCACACTTGATGGCCGTATTAAATCCTGACCTATACCACAAAAGAGAATGGTATGCTTCCAGCCAGTGCTCAAACTCAGGATCTGATGCAATAACCTTGGCAAGGTGATAAGCATGTGTCTGTTTAGAGTAAGATCTTGCTGCTGGCCATAGTCGCCCAAAATCTTCTCCTCTATGTTTCTTGATCACATTCATCCACATATGGCCGAAGCACTCCCTCTGCTCAGCATGTGGAAATACATTCTTGACAGCATTTTCTAGCCCTTTACAAGCATCAGTGTGTATAGCCAAAGGTGTCACTGGCCCAATGCTTCTTTTCAACTGCATCATGAACCATGTCCATGAAGTCTCTGTCTCTGATTGAAACAGGCCAATAGCAACAGGAAACATCCAGTTGTGTCCATCTAGAGCATTGCATGCTGCCAATTGACCATTCCACTTTCCAGTCAAAAAAGATGAGTCTATGCTCAAATATGGCCGACACCCTGCTTTGAACCCATCGGTGCAAGGCTTTAAAGCCATAAAATTTGGAGAAAAAAACCTTGCCATCAGGTGCAACCTCGGTATCTATCTCCACAATACTGCCAGGTGACCTCTTCTCCACCTCTGCCTTGAAACTATACAGTCCTGAAGGTATTTGCCCAATCACCATATAATTCTTTCATTGCCTTCTGTTTTGCCTTCCACACTGTGGTATATTTCAGCTTAATAGGGTACTGCTTTTCCATGTCTATTTTCAGTCTCTTTGCAGTAGTGTTTGGTGTTTGGGCTAAAATAGGAGTGATCTTTTGTGCAACCCAGGCATGTGATGTCATGGTTGAGGATTCTGTGAACTAGTAATACAAGTATGTTCATGTGGGATTTGATTAATCCTGACTGTACTTCCATCAGGTTGGCGTCTAGCAGAAATGTACCACTTGCAAGCCTTGGCACCCCCATCAAAACCTCTGCACTTCGCATAAAATTTCTTTGTATCTGTCCACAGAGTCTTGGTGTCAAACTGCCTCTTCACTGCATAAGTCCTGAAACACATCCTAAACTCATCCATGGTTGGAAAAAACTTTCCTACTTCAATTACAGGGTTCTCTCTGTCATATACATTTATCATCTCATCATCATTGTCATCATCTACATCATCAGCAGTTTCCTTCATCAATTCTGGATCCACATCTTCAGAACCAGCAGCCGCATTAGCCTCATCCATCTTCTTTTCCTTGTCTTTATCATGTACTGGAATTCCAAACATTTCCGCCATCTCAGTGTCATCCATTGGTGCAATGACCAAATCAGTAAGGTCTTTCAGTTGTACTGAATTCCAGTCAACAACAGCCACATTTGCAGCACCCTCACAACCCTCTTGTGCATCATCAGCTAACACTGTCACTTCGGTTACAATGGGCATTATCTGTCTATTTGCAGCCCAATCATCATCTGCAATCTGCATAGCCAACTTTGATGGCACATATCCTACCCTTGAATCTGAATTCAGATCAACCAGCTCGGCATAAAATGTAGCACGTTTGGTTGTCCAGCCGTCTTGCCGATCGATTTCATTAACAAGTGCTTCGCCATCCTCCAGTCTCACATACTCTTCCTTCCAATCTTCGAACCGTAACAATGCCAATTCTTGCTCTGGACCCCAAGGAATACTCTCCCCTATTTTCTCCACAAAATTCCTCACCGCTTTCTCTTCTTGGTTCACTAGTTCTTGTGGTTCACTAGTTCTTGTGGATCGATCTCTTCAAATGCAACCTTCCAACTAACTAATCTGTCGTGCTCTATGCTCCTCAAGCTACCATCAGCCAGCTTCGCCGTAGATCAAAATAATTTGACAGACAATTCAAAGCTACGCCGGTCATCTCCCCTGTTTTGACAGGGCCCGTTTTGACAATGGTGCGGGAATGTGACGAATTGGAAGCGAACGAGCTCAAATCGGAAGCAAAATGAGCACGAGAGTGATGGATTACCTCGAATTTGCCGGCTCCGCAGAGCTCGCCATCTACCACGTCCTTCCGGGCGCCTCAAATCCGCCTGCCCGCCTGCAAATCGAGCAAAATCGGGCGCGAATGGCTCAGATTCTGGGCTGAATTAAGAGGGGAAGGCGACGCGGGTTCGATTTGACTCACCACAGATGCCGGCAACAAGGAATGCGACGCCCATGAGTGGATAGCTCCGCCGCCGGAGAGGGAGCTGCGGCGCGCACCGTTGGGCTCAGATGGCGCGATAGGGGCGGTCGGTGCGGTCGCTCGGACGGGGCAAGTGGGTCCCACAGTCTCTAAACCTAATTCCACACTGCTTAAGCCGTTTCATCACCATGTGTGGGTCGTGGCTATTTTGCTGCTCACATCCGTCGTATCCGAGCTATTATCGCCAACTGTGTCGCTTCTCAGCCAATTCTCAGGAAAAACGTCGCATGTGAACTATTGGCCCAACTGGCGCAGTTCGTTGATCTTTGGCAACGGGTGCAGGAGGTGGTGCTCACGGACGAAAGGGACGAGATTAGGTGGAATTTGACGACAAATGGAGTCTATTCCGCCAAGAGAGCGTACGAAGTCCAGTTTCTTGCGAGGGTGCCGTGCCCCCATATGGCTAGGTGATGGAGCTTGAAGGTCGAGCAGAAGGTTAAGTTCTACATTTGGTTGCTGCTTCAGAATCACAACTGGACCTCGGACAGGCTAGCTGCAAGGGGATGGCCACACTCTCCCAATTGATGCTTATGTGATCAGGTGATCTGAGTCGGCGGCGCACCTCCTAATCCATTGCCCCTTTGCAAAGGATCTATGGTTGCTCGTTGCCGCTGATTACCCGCAGCTGACGATGATCGCCCTCTCAGCCACGTCGGTAACCTCCTGGTGGAGGCGATCAGATTTTGGGACCTCGAAGGAGCGTACGTGGTCTGGCACATCTGGAAGGAACGAAACAGGCACACGTTTAAGAATAAACAGCTCACGGCGGCTGGGGTGCTACAACTGGTTAGAGACGATGTTTCCCTCTTGAGAGAGGTGTTCTGGGAGTAGTTCTCTTTTTATTTTTTGACTGATCGTTCCTACGATCAGCTAAACTTCTAAAATTCGTTGTATTCTTTCTCTCCTATAATGTAGTGGCATAGCTCCTGCCCGTTAGCCGTCAAAAGAATGTAAAAAAAACTACATTAGGAACCTTACCAAAATCTAGGTACTGAAGTATCTCTTGAGTTTATTTACCTATAACAAAATCTAGGTATGGAGGGGACTTGGTTGATTTCTGTGTGGATAGCTATCAAATTTGAATTGAACTTTCTGTTATCCGTACTGTTTCCGCATACCAATTCCCTTGGCAAGTGCCATGGCCGTATATTCAGTTAACTTCTCTAGTGCATTGAGGGAAGGTGATCATTTAGTAGTACATGACCAATGATTATCAGGCTACTAAAATTTATATCCTAGGTTTGCAGCTGTGGGAACTGGGAAGATAAACATCTTATTGATAGTGATCTTGGGAGAATGTGATGGTGTAGGCTTGATTTTCTTATGTTCAATCAAGCCCTTCTACCTTGGCAAGAATGGATGTTATGTTGACGGTCCCGGACAGCTTATGCGCATAAGTCCTGAAGGTGAAATACTACCCCACATAGCCTGGTTTAGAATACTACCCCACGATTCTGGTTTAAAATACTACATGTAACTCACTATTTTGGGGTTCAGGTGGATGTCAATGCACAGTGACCTCGTGGCGAGTAAACCAAAATCGTCAAAACTCATGATTCGGTCATTTCTGGCCGTTTTCGTGGGCTATAGCTCACTGTTCTGGGTCAGAGGCGGATTTCAATGGACAGTGACCTCGTAACACGAGTCTACCAAAATCGTAAAAACTCGTGATTTCGGACATTTCTGACCGTTTTCGTGAGTTATATCTTAATGTTTTGCGATCCGGGATGGATTTTAATGGCCCGTGAACCTGTGACACGAATCTTTTGAAATTATCAAAACTCGTGATTTCAGACATTTCTGACCGTTTCGTGAGTTGTAACTCACTGTTTTTTGTCCGGCGTGAATTTTAATGGACAGTTACCCCGTGTCCCCGTGACCCACCTATACCCAACCTTCCTCATCACATAGAGCAGTAGCGGTAGAAGCAGAGATGCCGCTGCAGGGCTCCGCAATCACATAGAACGGTAGTGGTAGAAGCAGAGATGCCGTTGCAGGGCTCCGCAATCACTTCCTCAACGTCGGTGGTGGGCTGGTGGCAAAGGAGCTCATCTCCACACAGACCGGGACGCCCCGGCGACAAGAACCCGAGACCTTCAACCATCACCACAGGGTCGGACCCAAACCCCCCATGTGACAGGGAGCCGAATCCGAGCAAGTAGGGGTCAGAGAAGTAGCCGCAGCTCTTGGACGGTAGACGACAGCTGCGGCTTGGAGAAAACCTGCCACTCCCTGCTGTCCGACGAGAAGAGAGAGACGCGAGCTCTTGTGTGTCCCCGACGTCTGCGGCGACGGACACAATCCCCGACGTGTACAGCACTTGCCACGGAGAGAAATCCTATCCGAGTACGGGTAGGTGTAGCCGGCTTTATCTTCCCTTCCGCGTGATCTCGGCGAAGATATATCATGTACAGCGGCAAAAAAGAAGTCTTTGCCTGTGACGCCGGAACCGCTATTCTTCTTCCCTCGCCAAACGGAGGAGGAACTCCAAGACTGGAGGTCCGGCGGGACGCGATTCAGTTTTCCTCTTAAAAGTAAGGAATCCCTTGTTCACCCTTTTTTTTCTCAATCAGATCTTTCTCCAGTAAAAAAAAATCAGATCTTTCTCTTTTCTTATGAACAACCAGAGATCTCTCCTAGATCGATGGACCTTAGTTTTTATTTTTAGGTGAACTTTCGATCTGAATCTTAAAACAATGAAATTCATCGAGGAGGTTCACTAAAAATGTCGATTTTACTGCAGACCAAATTACTCCCAATCGACACTGGAACTGGCATGATGATTGTCAGCAAGAGGAAGAGCGCCGAGCCAATGCCGTCCTGCGGCTCAGCGGTGAGCAGCAAGAGAATCAAGACGGTTACTGCATCCAGCTCCGCAGTATCGTCGCTCCCGGAGGAGATAGTTTTAGAGGTGCTGCTGCGGCTTCCCGTCAAATCCATCGTCCGCTTCCGGGCCGTCTGCCACTCCTGGTCCGCAATGTTCTCCTCCGACGAATTCCGCTGCCTCCACAGAGCGATGTGCAAGGCGGCGCCACCGAAGCTACTGCGTTTCTCACCTACGCCAGGATTTGACTCCACGGCCGTGCACGCATGCTCGCCATCGGACCCCACAGAGGAGCTATTGTTCACCCTCGACCATGCTGGCGGCAACTTCGTGGAGGTGGTGACGCCGGCGCCGTGCCATGGCCTCATCCTTCTCTATGACGCTATTCCGCCGGCTTACTACATCTGCAATGCGGCCACGCGGGAAGTCACGCGCCTGCCGCCTTTCGTCAATACGAAAAACAGGTCCTCTGCGGGACTTGGATTTGATGCCCGGACAAGGAAGTACAAGGTGGTGAGGCTGATCAATGGTATGATCCACGAGAAGGAGATGATCAAGTGTGAGGTGTACACGGCTGGAGGTGGCTCTGGGGATTGCTGGAGGCCATCTGCCGGAGGAGTACCCTTTCGGATATGCAGGTTTCTGCTTTCTGCTGTCGAGAGTGCTGTTGTCCACAAGGTACCACCTGTGTATGCCAACGGATTCCTGCACTGGTTTGTCAACCCTTCATCCTTGGTCAGATGGCCTAGAGCTGCTGTCGTATCCTTTTCTCTCACAGAGGAGACGTTCAAATGTGCCCGAGCACCGCCCTTCTGGGCATCACAAGCGCACCAGGATCCCTGGACCAGGGCACCAGTAGAACACCTTGTGGTGATGGATAACCAGCTGTGTATGGTCCGCGACCTTCGCAGCAATGATCTTGATGGTACTAGCGCTTTGGAGATTTGGAAGCTGCTGGATTACAGCTCTGGCGACTGGTCACTGAGTCATCGAATTGATTTGTCGATAGGGCACCTAGCGAGAGATTTACTCGAGCCTCAGATTGTGAGAGTTCTTGGTTCTACGGGCAATTGCAGGTCAGGGAAGAAGATTATCATGGCTACTAGCAAACACATGGTTCATGACAAGCTCCAGAAAAAGGTTCACTCCTATGACCCTGGGTCCGGAGTTATAGAGACTATTCTTTCCATCACACAGAGACACACATCTCGTGTAAGAAATATCCCTAGTTCAAGGATCGGTTTGTTCGAAGAGAGCCTTGCTCCAGTGCATAAAACAGATAAAGAGACAGCGTTGTCATCTACGCTGGCTAAGGCGGCCAAAGAGATCATGCTCCGCCTCCCAGCCAAATCAGTCATACGGACCAAACTTGTCTGCAAGAAGTGGCTCAGTTTGACTGAGAGCGAAAGCTTTATTCAGTCATACCGTAAACATAAGAACATGGATAAAAGACCAAAGATCATGCTTGTGGGCAAGGGCACTGCAGGACAGTCATGTTTCAGTTTTGCTCCTTTGAATAGTTGTACTGGAGAATATCATAGGCACATTGCACCGCTTGATACAAAGGTGGTCTGCTCCAAGCCTTGCCATGGGCTGAACCTGGTAAGCACAGAGGAAAAAGACTATCTCTACAACCCATGTACAGGTTTCCACAAGGTGTTCGGTAACCAGGGGCAGACTCAAGCTGAACAACACGCTTTTACAGTCGGCAACAAAAATGTCGGCTTGGGCTTCAATCCTTTGACGCGTGAGCATTTTCTTGTGGAAATCTACTATTACCTCAAGGACTTTGAATCTCGTCGATACAGCTGGACATGCTTGTTACGGTCGTGTAACTCTGGATGTCATGCCGTAAAAGACCTTGTCCTACCTCTACCTGTGAATGATATGCCACCCGTTTATCTTGAAGGGATGATGTACTGGATGAGTGAGCCAAGGTTGGGACCGAGCTATGAGCGGACCATTATCTCTTTCGACATCTCTACAAATGCTTTTGGTGTCGTCTCTTGCCCTCCATGCATTGCAATGTGGAATAGCAGATTTCATTGGCATGCATTTGTGGTAGAGTTGGAGGGAGTATTGTGTGCTGTTCTAGCGGATCCAACTAGGAACATTTTAGATATATGGAAGCTAAAGCATGGCCATTGGGGTAGAGCATATATAGTTCACTTAGAAGGATGGCCTGACTATTCCCTTGGGACAAATGTTGTGGTGCCATTAGCTGTTGATCCTGATGATGGAAGGATCCTTCTTAACACCGGAAAGAAATTAGGTTTATATGATCCAGTTGAGCGAACAATCCAGAATCTGCAGTCACTTGATGAGTCTATCGCATGCCCTAGAGACGAACAATCATCCGGGGAACTGAATGGAATGGACAGTGAAGTTATGCCTCTTGTTCCTATGTTATATGAGGATAGCTTAGGTCGTGTGGTCAAAACAAGACATCTGTGAACCTTTCTTTCCCATATTGGCCGGTTATCTTGGGCATCTTCTTCCTAAAACTATTCATAATAGCATCCTAGTGCGTTGGGAAACTGTAACACCAGTTATTCATGATGTTATAGTACGTCTTGTCTTGTTATATTTAGTATGTAGTCTGAACTACTATTTTGGTTTATGAAAGAGGCGGTGCCATGTTCAGTAGTCATCGAGCTAATTTTCAAAACATTGTTTATAGTTAATTGTATTGAGTACTGAACTTCTGTTGATTCATATACTCGATTTGAAACAATGTTAAGTACTTGTGCGCAGGAGCATACTTCTGGCTTGATTCTAGTGTTCTCTATTCCTGCAATTTAGCTTTTACATATCTTGTTTGACGAATAAGGGGATCTCATTTTCATGGTGATCAGGTTTTAATTAATATTACTATGTATAATTGCAGTGGGAGTTAATGTTATGATCAGAGCCTGGTATCCTAAAAATCCTAAAAATCTAGCCGAGTTCAAGAATCTGTATTTTTTCATTTATTTACCCAATTTTTATTATCATTTTTTCAATTGTTTTACTATTGGATAGTGGTAAAACCTAAAGTGGAGTCATGTTGCTTCCCCTCCCTAATCCAGAGGATGGTCGAAGAAGGAAGGAAGCAAGCAGACAACTTGCCGAATGCTGCCTGTAAGCTAGCTTGGGCAATCCTCCAACGAACTGCTGCTCGCGGCCGTCCTCCTGCTGCCCTTCAGCGGATTCGCTTGGTAAGGAACCCCTACCTTACCTTTCTCCGATCTGTTGTTCAGACAGATCTCGTTTTGCTCTTATTTTACCTTTCTCCGATCTGCCATGCTCAAGCTCGATCTGACCACTTCAATCACTGTTTGTTACATATGGTGCGGGGCATCTTCTAATGCATTTTGAGTTCTATTGCCTAAATTTTTTGCTATTATCAACCTTCATTTTATAAAAGTAAACATATAAATTTGGTTGATCTTGCCTGTTTGTTTTTTTTGCTATTATCAACCTTCATTTTGTACTCGAGGTTGAGGACACTTGAGTCAATGACCTGAACTGGGACATGTAATGATGCAGTGTGGAAACTATACGGTATTAAATTGTTCTTCCTGTCTGAGGCCAACTTACTCTGAGAAATAAGATGGTGTTGCTGAATATTTATTTGGCTCGTTTTGGGATTCGGGTCACTAAGTTATAGTGTTATTCTGAAATAAATCTGGAAATAGTGTTCCGGAGCATGATCTTATACTGTGTACAATTTGCATTTTGTAACGGTTAGTCATTTTTCTTGAAATGTAATTCTGATTATTAGTAGAACTAAGAACAATCGTCCTATAATGCCGTGTAAGAACTAATGGTCGCTGAGAATGTAGATGAAGAGATCGGCATGTTCTGTACACTGGACGAGTCTGGTACTCTGATAGAAGCACTTCTGATTTTCAGTTCGTTGGGTTCTGTCGAACTAAATGTTGATGACAGATTCAATACAGGGGAAGGCAATGGTGGATGTGGCATGGTGTTGCGTGATGAACATGGAGCCAGGGATTATCTTGGCATGTCGATTCTTGGATCGGTGAGCTGGAGGGCGTCCTGAAGACCACACAAGTAAGCAGCAAACCATGTCTGATTTAGATGTACAGCACTGAGGCTGTCGCTATGATACGTAAGGATGTGCTGAACCGGTCCGGCATCCTTCATCGTTGAAGAGACCAAGAGCCTTCTGAAGCAAATTAGGTCTATGAGACTAGTTACACCGCGAGATATAAACTCTGGTAGGGCATGCAAGTCACTCACAGCTCACCGAGAATTTTAGCTGGGTTTGATGGATTCTCTATTTCTGTTCATCATATACAAGTCGTAAAGGTGGGTTGTCTAGAGCCAGGAATTTGTCCACAAGTTGCCGCGAGCCATTTCTGTCGTTTTAGCTACCCACTCACGGCCTTGTCAAACAACTCTCTCATTTCTTTAGTTAATTAACTATGGTCGTCGACTAATTCATTCAATGGTTAGTCTACTTGTTATTAAACCTTGTGATCGATAGATGATCCTACATATACTTATTAGATAGTTGAACGAGTTTACAGTACAGTTGTGGCAAAACTAGCATATTTATGTTGAATCTTCCAAGTGATGACCAGCATTAGTGCTTAAAGAAATAGTTCACAGGCTGGACATGTTAGTGCTGAGCACGAACTTGCTATTGGAAATATAGAAAGGGAAAGCTATCTCTCCAAGCCTTCCTTCTAATCTAAGCATTCACTCATAAAACATTATCGTCTTGCTCCTACTCTCACCTCCAAGAGGCCCAATCCACAAACAATGTCTTCAATAAAGTTACAGACTGTGGGGCCACCATTGTCAGGTACAACCAATGAAAGTCAGGCCTAAAAGTTTCACTATGGAAACTAAGGCACATAACTCAAAGAGCACCACGAACAAAGAAGTCACCCTGTGTCCATGCATACTGGTGCATCATGTTGATTTTCCAGCTCAAAGTCATAACATGCACGGTTTAGATGTGAAAGTTCCTGGATATTTGAGTAACTACTCTCAGAGAAATTAGACCATTGCTCCAAACTTACAAGCATGAAGACATCAGAGTAGTCTAGTTGGAGAAAACTAGAACAATATTCAAGCACACTGCTCCTTATCACAAACAATTGACTCCTACTGATTGACCAGTTCTTATAAAGGCACCATCAGCCTAATGTTGATTTCACATGTGGAAAGATGGGAACTCGTAGTACGAAGGCACATATGGGAGATATGCCCCCCGCCATTTATAGTTTCACGGTCACTTTGAGTTGTCGAAGATCCATGTTGTAGCACCTCAATCGCATACCCTGTCCCACAGTGAAAAAGATCAAGTTACAGTCCAGATGAATAACAATCCAATCAATATGTCTAACAAATCTCCCTCCAAATATGAATGAAGTTTCAACACAATGCTTCAAAGTCCATTCTTTGCTGCCATAGTCCTCGAGAACGTAAACTAGTAATCGATCTACACCAGTATCTTTATCTACCTTAAAGTTGGCACAATGCAAATAGCCCTGTGATTGCTGAATAAATCGATTATAACCATCAGGAACACGGAATTGTGTCACTGTTTCCCCATTAGTGTCCACCGCAGCTAGACAACGGAATGACTCCTGGTCATAGACGTGAAAATGCAGATAGCTATTAAGAAACACAGTTGCTGACAGAGGATTAGCCTCCCTAATATCTCTGTTCCATCCATTCTCCTTATGAACCCATCTTCCAGTTTCAGATGAGTAGACCTCCACTCCCCACAAGTAGGTCTCAAACATGGCAGCATCCTCCCCATAATCCTTCTCCATCAACGAAAACACATGGAACTGGGAGGACACCGCGGGATCAAAACCCAAATGTAATCTGTGCCATTTGCAAGGCTGATCCGGGTCCGGCAATATGACCCACTTCTCTGTTGCAGGATTGCGCACGACGTAACGGTTCTCAGTACCCTCGGTAGAGCTGAACCAAACGCAGAGGAGGAGGCCGTTGCAGCTGTCTATGAAGTAGACATCCTGGTGGTTGGGCAGGAAGGCGATAGAGGGGCAGGTCAGAGTGCGGTTGCTACGCATGCCACTGGTGAACTGGAGACGTGATAGGCCAACGCCGTCGCTGTTGTAGAAGAAGCTGACCATGGCTTGGGGGAGCTTTTTGCGGTGATGTGGGTGGTTGATGAGGTCCAGCCAGTGGTAGGAGACACATTTGAAGCGGCATAGCGATTTGGCGGGTAAGCGCGAGAGGATCTCGACAAGGAGGTCGTCGGTGAGTCGCTCGGCCGAAGTCACGCTGGGGGCAAAAGAGGACGAGCTGCACAAACACGTAATACATAAAGAGGTCATGGGGTCAGTGCAGGAGGGAAGGTTCGATCGAATGATCCTGCTTCTTCACGTATGGCATACCTGACAAGGGTGGAACTGCCACCTTCCTCCGACGGGAGAGAGTGATCCGCCTGATTGGACATGCCAGCGGTGGCGGCAGAAGAAAGCTGCGGCGACGGCTCAGCGGAACCTATGGCCCCGGGAATGGGCAAATTAGAGATCGCTCCAGGCGTTGGGCTTGACCACAAACACGGCAAGAATTAATGTCTTTTTTTTTTAATTTGCAAGAACTAATGTCTTTTTTACTAATCAATGATTCTTAGAACGTCTCTTTAGTTACCAAAACTAAACTAGCATATATTAGCAATAACCGACCTATACATGGGAGACTACAAATTGATCTAGCAATTGGACGAATTTAGAGAGAACGGAGGGGGAAAAGAGGAGAAATCGAATTGACAAACTCACCTAAGACTTGCAGAGAAGATGGCCGTGGCAGCGTATACGGATCGATAATGGGTAGCAAGGTGAGAACTTATGATCTGACTATTATGTTTAGACCGAGAAATGACAACTCTTGTGATACCTTTTCGAGGGGTCGTTTTGGAGAACCTTTCTCGAAATCTAGGTTTCGTCAATGGTGGTGGTTTGCTCTGCTGTTGCGAGCATCTCATGACTCCACCTGGGTCCTTTTTCTTTTTCTATAATTTTTTGTTGTGTGCACCTTAATGTCTAGACTAGATTTGAACATTATATTGTTGCTGAGGCTAGGTGTCTTTGGTATCATCTTCTTATTAATATATTATAGTCGAAGGTGAAGAGTAGATTAACTCTGGAGCCTGACGGCGAGCACGAGTACATTCCGGTGGATTCCAGTCTTGTTGCGGGCGAAACCACCAGTAGCTTTGGTGGTGGTGGCACCACCTTAGGGCGCGTCATGTGGATGCTGCAGAAATCCTTGGAGGAGGAGAGCGCAGCCCAGCGGCGGCACACGGCCCGGAATCGGAGAATTGATTTGCTGGGGAGCCGAAGTAGCACCTCCGATATCATGTCGTCAGAAACCAATGATGTGCAAACAGATACAACGGCCTTATTCCTCTTGTTGCTTGGGAACACCTCCGTTGTCATCTTCACAGCCTCGCCGCAGGATTGTGCTGCACTCTTCCTCTTGCTGCTACCCATCGTGTCACCCAAAATGTCTGCTACGTCGTATCATGGAGTCAATTAGTAGTAGTAATTCAGCAAAGATGGTCTGTGGTGAAATCTGGACAAGGGAATATAATTTGAGTATTAGTACAGTGAACGCATCTATTTTTATTACTCGCTCCGGTTCTTGTTACTACGCGTGTTAGGATTATCTTAAGTCAAACTTTGTAATTTTGACCAAGTTCATAGAAAAAATACTACATTCTCAAGACCAAGTCAATATCAATAGAGCCGTAATGAAATATATTTTCATAACTTATCAATTTAGTATTAAAATTGTTAATATTTTTTCCTATAAACTTGATCAAACTCTGAAATGTTTGACTTTAGAGAAACCTAATGTGCGGAGTAAAAAGGACAGAAGGAAGTACTTCAGAAAAAATTGGGTCAGAATTAACCCTAATTTATGTTGGAATAATAATTTTTGCTAGAATAATATACTGACAGTTGTGAGTACTAGTATTAGCTGATCATGGCAACAGACACAACAACAAAAATGTTTTACTCAAACCGAACACAACCTCCGTACCTTGGACAGTACATATCGTTACTGCTTTGAGACGAAAAGGCAAGATCAACCAGGATTTTATTTTGACATTGAGATGATAACATGACTGATCTCGGTAGTATTATATCAAACTAATAACGGTGAAAAATTTAGGGTTTTAGACATCAGAATACAATTGAAGATGCCGCCCGGCACCATGTACAATGTGACCTTGGCAATACAAGGCTTCCTGATGCAACAAAGGAAAGAAACGAGTACACGAACATCAGATCCGAGGAAGGTAGGGTTTCCTTACCAAGAAGAGATCACTCCAATCAAATCCATCAGCTGGTGAGATCAAATCCAATCAAACCTTTGGAAGATTGGCGAAGGTCGGGTTACGGCGGCTCAGCCAAACTGGAGACGGGGCCTAATGCCAAGGGCCTCTCTCGTTTATAGTTTTGCAAGCGGGTCCAACAATAACTCTATCAGACTGTAAAACAAAAACTGTATGACGTAAAACGTGGCCCACCATCCCGTATAAACTTTATAGAGACTCTTTGATTCAAAAGATTTCTAAAGGAATTGCATAGGATCTTCACCCGTAGAAAATTTTCTTATAGAGTCCATTTGATTCAAATGATTGAATTCTCCAAAATGCCTATGGATTGCTACACTACAATCCTATATGATTTCTCACATGAGGTGAGACCTCTTAGATTAATTCCTATGTGTCTATGAAAACTATGAGATGCACTCAGTCTCTATACAAATTTCCTGTATTCCCCGATGTGCAACCAAATGGCACCTGCTATTTTTTTTTTGCGACTTAATACTTCTCATTACTCAATCATCAGGCTTACAATCATTCTGCAAACATCGGAAAATAAAACTAGGTATAAAATTCACCCATATACATCTCTTCCTAAGCTCCGATGCTTGTTTTGCACAAAGGTGTGCTCCTTCATTCGCCTCCCTCCCGATGAATTTGATCTCCAACGACTCCAGGTTGTGACTAAGCTCTTCTATCTCATATAGGATTGGTGCAATCTCCGATCTTTCTTGGCTTCTGTCCTTCCAAAGTGAGACAACTTGTTGTGCATCCGTCTCAATGATCACACGAGAATGACCCCCCGCCAAGGCCATAATGATACCATCCCGAACTGCGATGGCCTCCATGATAAGGATTCCAAGTGTCATGACATTTTATTACTACAATATTCCTATTCCCGCGTTTTTCAAATACTACGATCAAAGAGACCCTATAGTATAAATGCAAAAAATCAAAGTGTTCGTGCCAACATGTGCCTCTTTTTTTTATCGTGCACATCGCAGTTAAAACATTGTGGCACGAGGAATTTTCAGGACTAGTCCCATCCCATGGTCACTCCCCACCGCATCCCTTTAGGCTATAGTATAGATGCATCGCCATGAAGGTCACCCGCTGACTACCCCTATTTTTCTCATGGCGTCCTTCTCGAGCATCTGACATGGATGAAGCAAGCAGCTTGGCGTGAGGGGCCAATGGTGTCAGAATGGCCACCGCTTGTGCTCTCTCGAGACACGCAGCCTTCCGCCCATGTGATCCAGTTCCGGCTTGTGGCGAGCGGGTAGAATCATGGGCGTTGTGACGGTCGTCTTCCTCGCCCTTGGTGAACAAAGTATATCAGCACTGCTGTACCCCGTGTCGTGTTCTCAGACAAGCCTAAGACAGGTTCAACTGCAGACAGCGCCTAGAAAGTGACCAGTCACAACTCACATAAAGGAACACAATGTCTTGATTTATAATCGATCAGACTAGCAATTCAAGCTACACGACACACAAGTGCGAATCCCCTCCTCCATTAGTTCCGGACAAATTTTGACATCATCAGCTCAAAATTTGGCACCGCGTCGCTCACGTTCGTGAGCATGCCTTTCACACGTGTGCTGTGCAGGCAGTAGGAGGACCAAGGATACGAGTGCACTTGCATAATGGAAAATATACTGGTGAGAACGGGCAGAGGCCCAGTGGCAAAGGTAGCAGTGGCTAAACCTGTCAACTAGAGTTCAAGCCCCGTCGGGGACGAATTTCTGGAATTCTCACTAAGGAGCACTTCTTCTATAAAAAGAAGCCACCATGGGCTAGTCCTGGTCGGTCTCATTTTTTTTTGGAAAATATACTGGTAATATGCAACTCGTTCTTGATACAGAGAAGGTACAGCAGAAAGGTGTCCCCTAGATCCTCAAGCACAAGGAGCAAAATCACAACCCACATGGCACGCCTCGACGCTGCTGCGATCTAAGAATGGACCTAGAACGGAAGAAAGAATCAGCTATATATGCCCCCAAGACAGGGGAGAGATGTCACCAAACAAGGAGTAAAGGTGAACACATCAGAGAGCAAGATGAGTCTTGGCCAAAACTATTTGGACCATGCAACGGCATCGATCTCTGCTTGGGCGCTCCGGTATAGCTCCAGCCTCTTGGCAAGGTTTGACCGCCGTTCCATGACCGCGGGGTCCTCGTCAGGAGCTTCGAAAGTTGCCTAATCTGCATACAGATGAGTGTTACGTACTGATATTCCATTGAATTTCAAAAGGTAATCCTTGTAGGGAACTATGGAAAATTAGACACCTAATGGACTAATTGGCTGGCTAAATACTAGTGAATGCATAGACAGAAACAAAGTCATTGATAAGTTAGTTGGAAAGTAAGATTGGAAGGTGTACATGGACAGAATCAAGTGTAACATGCATTAACATGAAAGAAACTGAACTCAAAATTGACATCAAATCTAACAAAAATTCTCTACATCTTAGAATGTGGCAATGCATACCTACCACCAGCTAAAGTCTACAGATGATAAAAAAGGGAAATAACTCTTTGAAAAATACTAAGTAACAGAACCCTAGATCAAATCTAAAGGTAACATACTAGCAGCACCAATCAGGTCACATGTGTATGCTAGAAATCCAGACTCAGAAGGACTTCCACGTGTTTTTCGATAACATTACCTCTCTTGCTCCCAGTTCAGTAAAGAAGTGGTCGAGCAGTGAGCGCTTCGCCTCACGGACTTGGCAGTAGACAATGGATTTCGGAATGGAGTTCCTCAATGTTGAACATACCATGTTAACATATGCCAGAACAGTTGTACCTGAGGTTGAATAGTAAATACAAATAAAAATATGAGCCATCAAGCAATACACAAAATGCGCTAAGTAGAGAACATATCAGGTAAGACTATTGTGGAGGAAAATGGAAAATAGCTGGTTCGAGCTCTAAATTAAGAAGATGAAAAACTTCCACAAGATAAGGTAGCTTTGGTACATCTGTCTAAGTTTGCAGCACTTGATAAACTAAATAATATAATTGCTGTTGAGCAGTTATGGTAGGGTACAGTTGAGTAAATAAAAGGTAGATGCGTTACCAATTCTTCTTAGATAAGAATCATTATATCTGTCAAAAATAGAGTGGCTTGGATTTCCACCCTTCTCAACATCCTGAGGAAGCTTCCTGAAGAAGTCTACAGTTAAATAGCTCGTTTCCATATCAACAAGCTTTAATGTGTTCTTCTTGCTTTCATCCCTCATTCTTTCCAACGACTCAAAAGCTGCATTGCCAACTTCCACACGAAGAGAGGGAAACTGCTTGAGCTCCTGTAGAAAGGTAGTTGAACATTTGTAAGCATTTAAACAGCATTGTTAATTATTATTTAATTAGACAACCTTGTCAAATCCACTTCTCTCTCTACCTACAATCTTGCGTGCTCAAAGGTTCGAAAAAAATCCTGAAATTCTGATGCACGTCCATATCCCGGTAAACAGTTGAATCGATATTCATTTACGAATGGAATGAGCCTGAAAACGGCTCAAATCCTCATCTCATATAAGATAAAAAAAGCTACTCCTATAATATTATTCTGGTTTAACAATGTATTTCTTCCTACTACAGCCAGATAATTACTGATCAACACCAGAGATCACATATGCTCAAGTTTATAGAAGACAATATAACTGCATCACGCAAATAGCGTAAGAAAACTTATTAGGTACTTAGGTAGGAGTAGGAAGACTTACATGTGTTTCATTTATAGCCTTGTGTACTAGTTCCTTGAGGATTCCATGGACCTGCCAATGTAGCAAAAAACAAGTCACAGTCTGAAACACTTAAGTACTGCTAAATAAGTAACAAGCTAAAAGTTCAGTGAAAACAGTGATTGAAAATTTAAAAACTGGCTTGCTGGAAGCTTTAATTGAGCAAATTGATGCATAGACGGCATACCGTGTCGACAGCCGCCTCAGCTGGACCTCTGATACTAACAAGACAAGATTCTATGAGGCGTCGATATCCTTGCTCTGGAGCTATCAAGTGAGGCTGGTATCCATCAGCTTCTGTTATAAGCTTCCTCACATTTTCCATTGACAGTTGCTTATCAAACTGCAACCGTTTGATTGCCACAGGAAATTGATTGTCGAAGACATGGTAAATTTTCTCACCACCAGGGCGCCTGGGTAAAAGAACATTCGATTGGTGACCATGATTGAAAAAAGTAAATAGTACAGCAATCTCACAGAATAACAAGTACACAAGCAAAGTTGCAGACAATGGAAAGGAATGAGAATATGCCTGACATTTTAACATGAAATTGCACATATTAGCAGCAAATTAGTCAGTTGCTCATTTAGCAAAGCAGTTCAAGCGTCATGTGAGAAAGATGTTGGTTATTTCAACATCGGTGAGGATAATGAGGGTAAAAACAACATACAATTGGCTAATAACATAACCATGGTAGAACAGCTACACAAGGTAGTGAGTACAGTATTTGTCTTGTATTTTCCAAGCTTAATTGCATGGTTCCTTTCATATGAAAGAAAAAGGCTGTGGCAGTTGTACATCTAAGCCTGATCAACCTAGGCGATACCATAAGATTATTAAAGAGAAACCGAACAGTAAGTACTTTCTGTATAAAAACACAAGAAACAAGGAATCTATACTAACCAAGAGACTAAATAGCACTCCTATTGTTTCAAAATAAAATTTTCACTTGTGTTGCAAACTTTGCTAGTATTAGAATGCCTTTGCAGATAAGAGAATACACGGAAAGCCACAACAGCAAATTATTCACCATAAAGAGGGACTTTACTAGTATTAGAATGCCTTTGCAGATAAGAGAAAATAAAATCTTAGCATTCAAAATTACAGAAGGCATGCTACATATAGCAAGCATGACATTAAAAAAATGAGCAAATGAAAATTTCGTTTGACACATACACTCCATCCAGATGCTCTTTGTAGATGCCATCAAACATGCGGCATATTTCCATAATTGTGTACAGCTTTCCCTGCATGTCACAAAATATGCGGTTATCACAAGGTATGCAAACTTATTGAGAGGCAATGCATGAGAGTGCTTCATGCTAGGAAAAAAGAAATGAGCACTAAATTCCACACATTACAACGAAAAGAACATCAGTTCATACAGCAGAACTTGTAAAACTGGAAGAATATAAAAAAGATTCTAAAAAGGCATGTCACAGAAATATGACTAATAGGATGGGAGGTGAATATCAAGAGAGAGATTCATAACTTTGCTCCAAGCAGCATAAACTGTAAAACACAGTCCCATATGCACAAAACAGAACAAAGAACTTTAGAAGGATGGCCAATAACAACGCACAAAAATTTATTGGAAGTATATTTACTTCTAGCCAATGAGTGGTTCTAATTAGAGAATAAGCAAACTCCAGACTTACTCCAGCATCGTTAGCAATGGGCTTTCCAAGACGATTAAGTTCAGTTTCCAGCTCAGCGATAGTCTTTGTTATAAGAGACTGGAGACCTGGGATTCTTGATTTGATAACAGATTCCAAATGCTGC
Organism: Poa pratensis; assembly: GCA_947311845.1. Taxonomy (NCBI): domain Eukaryota; kingdom Viridiplantae; phylum Streptophyta; class Magnoliopsida; order Poales; family Poaceae; genus Poa; species Poa pratensis. Next base: position 46,335,812 of record CAMZMU010000060.1, read on the forward strand.
ATATACACCGAAAGGAAGTCAAAGAGCAGAACAGCATAACACATATTCTCCAATAAAGAGAGAAGGCATACCTTTGAGAGACTCTTTGCTAAGTGCTCTGATCCCATCCTATTAGCAAGATGCTTGTATTCTGGTGTGTTAGCAAAATAGTCACGCTCTCTACGTCTAGCAGCAATCATGTCCACACTCTTGTTGATATCTTGCTGGGATCGATTGACAACACCAATCCATGGAAATTGGAGCCGGTAAGATCTTCCTTCCAGTATCTGCACAGCTAAACTCGGTAAGAATATCTGGTTCATAAAAATCTAGGATGGTCGACGACCAGATTAGGAAACCAATGATCAACAACATATGTTATCTGTTTACAACTGGTATACTACTGGGGTTGGTAGAACTGAGTTTGTTCGAACAAGCATCAAGTCAAGGTTGGGGAAGACATAAGAAGTTTCAAAATCCATGGGATTAATAGCTTTAGCTTATATATAGTCATACAGAAAAAGGTGACCAGACAGCTCGCAAGAGGGAAAACTTATAAAAAGGTGCGGAAAAGTGAGATATAATTTCAACAAATACAGATAGTAGTAACAGGCTTGGTTGGTCAGTAGAATACTAAACACCTTACGCAACATCACAGTAAGGAAGATGGCATATATATAACTATTAAAAACTGCACGTATTTAGGGCTTTATTGTTAACTGGTCTGAACTTACATCGACAGCATCGGTACCCTTGTCCATCAGATCGATTTTTGTGAGCACACCAAAGGTTCTTTCACCTGAAGCAACAAAAAGTAAAGTACAAGCTCATAAATGATTGAAATTGCCAAGAGCGAAGTAGATGAAATTAAACGCAATTATTATCTGTGAGTTTGCCTTTGCATCGTTAACGCACGTAGCATTATACAAAAAATTCCAACATCTATCAAACCAAATAGTGATTGTCAATATAATATGGTTGATATCCACAAAGATAGATTGTGAGGTTTAGGTATCAGTAGTAGTTATAGCATGTCTTCTTTTGGTCCAGTATTATGTCTCCACCACAATAACCACGTTACCCAACACGGCGTTCATTGAATCGACTGCAACAAAGGCATACCTTTTGGGTCAACTTCCCGTGAAATCTTGATCGCATCAGAAGTTGCAAGATCCTGATTGGCTGGAGAAACAGCAAGAATGATACAGTTGGGCTGAAAAAACAACAAACAGTTGATGCATGTATTAAGTTATGTGACATCATCCAGTGCATGACATGAAAATTCTAGCAATGATGACAAATAATAATGTGCAACATTTAAGCAGGCTACAGCAAAGTACCTTTTCGATGAATGCTCGAACCATGTTTTCAATGTCCTGAACTATACTGTCCGATTGACCATCTAAGAAGCACAAAGCCAGTTGCAAATTAATGAATGAACATATTAGACAAAAACAATAAATGAACGATGGCTCATAAGTTCTAGTCGCTTACCAACAGCAACTTTAGTGAGCCCAGGAAGATCAATAAGAGTCAGGTTCACAACTGCAATGATTAAAAGTGTTATGACACGACCAAAATTAAGAGAATAAACAATACAAGAAAATTCCTAACAAGGACAGGTACAGTATGGCTATCCTATCAATGACCGAGATAAGTCCGTACTCAACTGATAAACTAAAGATAAATCACAAAACCATCAGCAAGCAACACTTTTTTAAATTCAAGAATGGAGGTACATGACTGTTTTATACTCCTATTGACAAAGCAGAACCATAAAAAACACTCCGCAACGGTACAGATTTACAGACATTTTACCAGCTTTTTCAGCTGCATAGCTTACCATTAGGAGAAAATATGCTCAGGTGGATGGGGACAGATGATATTGCCTTTGAACGACCAGTTTCTCTGTCAGTTTCGTCAGCTATCTCCTTCCTCACTTCGGCTGCAATCACACAAATGTCATCATGTGCTGAGTAGCATCTAGATAAACTAAATAAAATAAAAACTAAACAGAGCACTTGACAAAGAATTACGCCAACAGTTGCAGGTCTTAGCTTATGTTTCCGGAAACTAACAAGCTACAAGTTAGTGCAACAGAATGGATGATAGTAAGTTGTGACATCAAATTGGATGTTTTCATGTGCCGCAGAAACTCATTGCATTCCGCGTATGCCAATATATAGTTAAAATAACGACGATATCTCCTCAATCATGTATTCAATCGTAAGATCAGCATCACAAAGCTTGAAAATAAAAAGAATATTAGAGAAATTACCGAAATCTGTGTATCTTTTCCTGGGTTGATGCAGGAACTCGGCATACTCTCTAGTTCCATCAATCCTATGTAACTGCAGAACCAGGGGCCGACGGGTGACAATGCCTGCAGAACAGAACCAAACAAAACGTTAAATGGACCAAACTGTTAAAAAACATACTGATGGCACCAAAACCTTACGAGCTATTTGCTTGAATAAGCATACCTGAACCCCTGGGCAGGAAATCCTTTCCAACAACGCTCTCCAGCACCGAAGATTTACCCGAACTCTGTCATGTGATCAGAGGAGTTCAAATGTCAGTATTCAGAGCCATATGCCCACTCATGCTCAGATAACAAAACTAGTCGTGACAGCACGAGTTCACACAAAATTGCTTGAAACGCTGTGGTTCTCATTACAGCAACCCAATTCTATCTGCAGACTCCAAGCCCAAGGTAGGTAGGTAATCGCAGATCCAAGCATAGTTAAACCGCGAGTAAATCGCGCGGCTCTACCAGCAGCTCACGAGATCCACACACCCCCGCACAGCTGCGGGCACCAGATCCGGCGGAGGGTTGCAGTGAGAACGAATGGAGGCAGGGCACGGACCTGGCCTCCGACGACGGCGATGGACGGCAGCGCGTCCCAGAGGGTGGGCAGGGCGCTCTCCTCGCCGTGGTCGCCGAGCGCCGTGCAGGCCCGCTGCAGCTTGTTGACGAGCGAGATCAGGTTCTCCATGGCGCGAGATCTGGCCGGATCGGGAGGCGGTGGGCGAGATCGAGGCGGGGAGGGAGGTGAGAGGACGCCGACTGCCGAGCGAGCCGCGTTTGGGTGAGCGTGCGTCGGTCGGGGTCGAGCCTCGAGCTGTGGTCGTGATCTGGTGCTCGGGCGTGTGCGCAGAGAGTTGGTTTGGATTTTGGAACGAGGGCGTAGTGCTTCGTGGAGAAGAAACGGAGCGTCCCCTCCCCTGCAGCCCTTGCTGGGCGAAATACCGAAGTAGCCCCTTGTTTCCTTACCGCTTGCTCGGTTCGAATTTGAACTTGTGGAGTTGGGTAGCCTGGTGTGAAATTCGAAATATGGCTCGATTTTGACAAATTCAACAAAGTAAGCATGTTATTTCTCGTAGTTACCTCTTTGATTTTTCTTCATATATATTTCATTCCTTGGTAAAATTTGCTCGAAAAGTAAAGAACACGTTCGACGACATTTAAGTTTTTTTTTCTGATTAACCGGACAACTCTCTTCCCTTTGATTAATAAAATGAGGCTTAAGGAAAACATTATATGATATTTTTTTATTCAAAAAATTAATACATTCATCCAAGTTTGATTAATGCACCAAAGTTTATTTCAACTAATATTTGATTCCATCCGAATCAAAATTGTCGAGTCTTGCAAATGAATGGCATGGGCACCCATGAAAACATGTTGACTTTGTCTAGGCAAGCAGAAATCAAAATTAAACCCCTTCAAACTATTTCAAATATGTGACATGTGTGTCCATTGTGACTCTTCAAACCCCTCCTCTAGATGGATGGTGACGAGCTCTCGACATCGTCGTGGCATACTTTGTCATCAATGAGACTATGAGTTCTTATTCTATACCACATGTATATCAACCTAAGTACTTGTTGTTGAAGTTAATCTCATATATGTTCAAACAGAACAAAATATTAGGAGATAAAACAAGAATAAAAAATAAGAGATAAGTCTCTTTATATCTTAATCCTAAATAGAATGAGAATTAAGGGGTCAAACACCACCGCCACGTATCTGAGCCATCCATCACGATTAGGCACACTCCAACGTTATTTTGCAGTGGGTCCCCTTGTGTCCTTAGCGCTATATATAAAAGGGAAAAGTCGGCCTCGTTTGAGGTGACAATCTCATTTACTTTTCGCTGATGATTCCCTTATCCTTATGAAAGCTAATATGATTAATGCAACCTCATTGAGACAGGTTCTTAAACAGTACTGTGCTAGCTCTGGTCAAATGGTGAGTCAGGCAAAATGTAGTATATTTTTCAGCCCAAATGTTGATACAGAGGTGAAGGCTGAAATCTGCTCTAAACTAGATATCATGACTGAAGCGTTATCAGATAAGTATTTAGGTTTGCCTGCTCTTGTTGGGGTGGACCGTTCTGACAGTTTTATACATCTGCTTGAGAGAATCATCAAGCGTTTAGAGGGTTGGAAGGAAAGAATTTTGTCCATGGGTGGCAAGGAAATACTGTTGAAAGCAATCATCCAGGCGATTCCCGTCTATGCTATGGGGGTTTTTAAGTTCCCAAAGAACTTGTGCAAACAAATAACAGATGCAATGGTTGCCTTCTGGTGGGGTGACTCGGAGTCTCAGAAGAGAATGCACTGGATGGCATGGTGGAAACTATGTGTTCCAAAAAAGAATGGGGGTTTAGGATTCCGCGATCTCCATGCTTTTAACTTAGCGATGCTGGCTAAACAATCATGGAGACTGATTGCTAATCCGAATTCTTTATGTGCTAGGGTGTTGAAAGCTAAATATTACCTACACTGTAGCCTTCTTAAAGCTGGAGCAAAGAAGGGATCTTCCTTCACGTGGCAAAGTATTATATCCGGTTTACAGACTTTTAAACGAGGATTTATATGGAGAGTTGGGAATGGTGATTCGATCAACATTTGGGAGGATCCGTGGGTGCCTGGAAGTCCTTCACGCCACGTGATCACTCCTAGAGGTAATAGTCTTCTTCGTTCTGTAAGTGAATTAATCAACCAGAGGACAGGAGCATGGAATACTGAGTTGATTGGGAGGGTTTTTAGCTATATTGATGCCGAGAGGATAAAATGCATCCCTCTTAATGTGCACGTACAGCAGGACTTTGCTGCATGGCATCCAACAAGGAACTACATGTTTTCTGTTCGATCGGCATATTATACTGAATGGAATCATCTAAACGGACATAGGCTTACAAGAACGGATGATATTAGGGTTTCGGCAACCAATCCAGTTTGGGATATTCTTTGGAAGCTACAAGTTCCAAGTAAAATTAAAAAAATTCTGTGGAAGGCTCTTCACGGAATTGTACCGGGGATGTGTATTCTTGCTAATAGACACATTCCATTGTCTCCACAATGCCCAATCTGCTTGCTGGATGCGGAGGATATCAGTCACATAATCTTTAAATGTCTGAGAGCAAAGGAAGTGTGGAATTTCTTGGGTGTTCTCTCGATTATTGAAAGCTTTGGCATGGTGGATAGATCAGGTTTGGTAGCCTTGGAAGAAAAAGCATGTTGGGATTAAGGAGGTTTTAGCTGTGGGTGCTTGGTACATTTGGTGGCAACGGCGAGAGGCAGTCAAGGGGGAAAAAGTGGCTCCTCCACCACGTACGAGCTTCGCAATTCAAGCACTCACATTGAACTACAAGAGAGCGTCGAAGGGGACTCCACCGGAAATCCATTGGTCTAGGCCCCGGCCAGGCTCTTATAAAATTAACGTTGATGCATGCTATTTTCCAAATGGTGCAGGAGCTGTTGGCGTTGTGATTAGAAATCACAAAGGAGAAGCTGTAGCTGGTGTAGGGGAGCCCGCGACTAATCTACTTGATGCTGCAACTTCTGAGGCTTTGGCTCTTCAAAGAGGCTTAAACCTTGCGGATGATCTGGGGTGTACTCTCGTGACGGTGGAGATGGACTCGCTGGAAATTGTTGAAGCATTTAATGGAGTGACCGAAATCTGGAGCCCTTATGCAGCAATACTCACGGATTGTTTTCTGACTGCGAGAAGAATCGGCCAAGTGGTAGTGCAACACTGCCCGCGGGAAGCAAATGGGGTAGCTCATAATATTGCTAGGCATTCATATGATTCAAATTCTTCTGTTTTTTGGGAGTCTAGTCCCCCTAGCTTTATTATCCCGGATGTAATGAACGATGTATCTTTGTTTGGTTGAGGCGGCGAGTTTCAGACGCACTCTTTCCCTAACCAGGGTACTGAAAGGGACTGGCAGGGTTTTAATGAGGCGGCTCGCTGACCTAATATATGGTGGTTGAAAATTCAAAAAAAAAAAACAATCTCACACGGTGCTCTCGTACGTACCGGAAATTACACACCGATTTTAAGCTAGTTTACTCCAAGGCGCTCTTCCACACCATGCATGCTTTGTGCACTACCGTTGGTGACCCGATGGCCACCGCTATTCGCTGCTAGAGATTCGTCCTTATATCACTACTCACGTTGACGAGATGGTCTCATCAAGCAAAGCAATGGTTAGACTAGGGGTGGGCGTTCGGTCTTTTCGGTTAGTTCGGTTTGGTTTTTCCGGTCTTTAACAATTTCGGTCATCCAGAAATGATACCCGTAATAAATTTGGTCTTTTCGATTTTCTGTTCTTCGGTCTTCGGTCTATTCGGTCCGGTCTTCGGTCATGACCAAATAGACCAAAATATAGGCGCAAGAAGTGGAATCAGCGCCCGGGACTGGGAAAGTGAGAAGCGATCGACTAGTCTCTCGCGCACGGGAGAATTTACTGTACGCTGAGCTGGGATACTCAGTTGTTGAGCCTAGAGACTAGATGGTATACTTGGTTTAGTAGTTGGCCTATAGACTAGATGTACACATAAGCTGGGCTGGCACACAAATCCGGCCGCTTCCGTACGTAATTCACTCAAAATAAAATGAAATCGGTTTTTCGGTCTATTCGGGTTATTTATAAGTGATGACTGAATTTCTGATCTAATTTCGGTCTTTTCTAATTTGCTACCCAAACTTTTAACGGTTTTTTCGGTCTCGGTCATTTCGGTTTCGGTCTCGGTCTTTTCGGTTTTCGGTCTTCGGTTTTTATGCCCACCCCTAGGTTAGACAATCTATTCCGTACGAGGGTGGCATTTTGTTTAAGACTAATCCTAATCATGTCTACATTATTAGTGCTTACACTCGTAATCCTTCTTCTTGTCGTTTGTATGGTGTGCGCAAAACCGATCATTTGATACGTCAGATTTAATGTTTGTCTTCACCGACTTCATCGTTACATGAACAAATGGGATGGCACGATAGCCAGTTGGTGTGTCTTGGCGAGGTAACAACCTCTTACGATATCACATCCTCTCGAGTCCAAGTACCAAATGAAGCCAGAACTTGACGTCACGAATAGTATCCAAGGACTATCCGAGTCTAGAGCTTAAAATTAAGTGACACATGATAGCTTGAAGCTGCTTCCTTTTCTTACCTGGTTCGCGAGTTCAACCTGCAGGCTACAACTTGACGGCCGCCGCCCCGCAGATGCGTTCCAGTCGCAGGGTTATTACACGTGGTCGTCGGAGGACAAAACGTTCACCGAAGTCGGTCAGCCGGAGTCGCCCGAGCCAGTGGCAGCTGCTCCTCCCAATGGCTGCACTCTTTTTTTTTGAGGTTTAAAACGGTCGTATCCGTCCCAAGCTACTACGGGAGGAGGCGGCACCTGTACCTGGTGCTGGATGACTGGAGGAAGGGCTTCAGCATCCACAAGCTGGACATAGACGGCGTCTCAGACGCTGGCGGCGACTTGGCCTCACGGCCTCCGGTCCACCGTCTAGCGACGTCAACGTCGTGTGGTCTATTCTGGAACTTCGCCGCTCTGGGCAGCAAGATCGTCGTCACGGGACTGTTAATTAGGGGTGATTACGTCGCCCACGTGTCGTACACGTAAGACCGTCCGCTAGTACAGGTATTTGAAGAGCCTCGGCGTCCTACATGCTCGACTGGATCCTCCGCTGGTATAGGGAGAAGATACTCGGCGCCACCGCCGCCGCTGCTGCTGCCGGCGAGCTGCTGCCAGACTAGGCGCCGAGACGTATCCTGTGGAGGGTGCGTACGTGGATACTAGGACTGCCGCAGGAACTGATCCAATTTCATTCCAACTGTGCCCAAATCGCTTGTATGACTGAATTTCTACACCAGTTCAACTGCAGGTTCTAGTGTGCAGATTCAGAGGAAAGATGTTGGTTAGGTGATGGTATCTGCTAGTCGAGGAAGCGGAGGCAATGGCATGGCTGAATGCTAGCTTATTGTGGGATGTACTTAGTGAAATTCGAGTGATCAAAATGGTGAGAGAACCAAACAATTTGGCACATGAGTTAGCTGTATATATTAGAACAGAGTTGTGGATGATGTATTCTGCTGTAACTGAGCGTGCCCCATTGTTTCATGAATAAAGTTATCTCTATGAATTTTTGTCACAAGGTCTGGAGACAACTTTGTTCTTTTTTCTTTGTTTGGGTGTGCGTGTGACATGTGAATTTCTAGTATGAATATACAACGAGATTGGGATGCACTTAATTCAGTCTCAGTGGCCTTTGCATGAATGCTGTCATTACGAACTTTCCAAATCCTCCAAGTTAACATGAGGATGATGCTTCTCACTTGTTCAGTTGCTGATTCCAGCATATTGAAGATCCATATTGTTGTGTGTTAAAATATCAGAATGAAAAAATTACACGCATTGCTGTATTCGAAATTTGAGGTGTTATATTTGCCTTATGTAAGGCAGATGTACATCAGATTCTGTTTGTGACTACCAAATAGGTTAGTGAATATACAACAAGAGGTTTGGTTCACAGATACTCTCGGCAGTAGTGTAGTGCACAGATTGTTGCAAGGCTATAGATACAAAATCCTTCAGTTTTCAGTGAAAGAAAGCAACACTAAGACTGCAATTTCTAGTGAAAGAAAACAACACCAAGGCTGCAGTTTTCAGTGCAAGCTTAAAGAGAATGTGAAGGCAATATCCAATTATTGTCGTCTCACATATCATCTCATGTTCAAAGGAGCAATGATATATTCATTTGCAACTAGAATAACAAAAAAGAAAGCTCTAATCTGAGACAAACAGTTGGACAAAATAAAATCATGATCCACCATCTAAATGCATGTCTTGCACATTTGTGGCTTCTTTTTCTGGACCCTTTTTTGTTGGGCAATTGCGACTATCATGAAACCCTACTTGGTGGCATGTCTTGCACAAGCGTGCCACCTTGGCCTTGGCTTCTTTGTGCTTTCTGAATGAAACGGTTGAAAAATGAATTTGCACTTTCTGACCTTGAAGTTGTTCGGAGAATTCCTGCCAATGATACGTCCATAAAATAGGCTGGTATCCATGACTCTCGAAGACTGAACCTTGTAGTAAACCAGTCATTATCCTCCAAACCAAAGTCTGTAATTACAGAATTCCACTCTAACTCAAACTCGGTCGGGGTTTCTGATCCCCATACACATGCATTCATCCTCTTCCAAAATTCAGGTTCTTCTCTTATCACCGGTCCAACCTTCTCTGGAAGTTTATCCATAATGTGCCACATGCATAACCTATGTATGATGCCTGCAAAAACTTTATCAATTGCATTCTTAATGCTGCGAGCTTCGTCGGTTATGATGAGCCCTGGCGCTTGACCTCCCATTGCCTTCACGAAGGTCTCAAACAACCAAACATATGACTCCTCCTTCTCATTTAGAAAGAAGGCAGCACCAAAAAACACACTTTGTAAGTGATGATTAACCCCCGTAAATGGTGCAAATATCATGTTATACTGATTAGTAGTGTATGTAGAATCAAAGGATACCACCTGCCCGAAGTGTTTGTAGTTCTTCCTACTTGTGGCATCTGCCCAGAATACATACATCAAATTTCCTTCATCACTCACAACAAAATCATAGAAAAATGCTGGATTAACTTGCTGCTTTCTTGCTAGCTGGGCCACAAACGGTAATAATTTTGCAAGTCCCTCTTCATGCATCTAATATTTTCAATCCTACCTTCACTGACTTGGAGGAGTCTATATGCCTGGCATGTGCCAATGCTTGCTTTGTTGCATGTGTATAGTGTGTTCTTTACCCTCTCACTAACTTGACGATTCGATCTGATCAAATGACGCTTATCAGGTGACACATGACCATGACTATGGTGCTCTACCCATGACTCTATCTTGTAGGTATTATTACCAGACAACTTCACAAAGATATGTGCATCACAACCACATCTTGTGGCCGTGTTCTTACGCCTTTTCTTTGACGGATCTTCAATCTCTTTACCCTTTTCAGACTTGAATCCTTCCCTGCTACACACGAATCGTTTAGTGCGGACTACTTCATTATCTAACTTTTTTTGCTGTCCAACACGAACTTCAAAACCAGATTCATGTGCATAGTACTTGTAGAACTTCTCCACAGCCTCTAGTCCTTCAAATGTCATGCCTACTTTAGGCTTCAAATTCTCTTCACAATCAGGTGTAAAAGACGAACACTTCAACATAAACAATGAATCAGTAAGCACCACAATGTATGAAAAACTGAACCAAATACAGCCATGCTAAGGGGAAGCAGTTGACTTACGAACAGAGGAACGCTTGCTTTCTTTACGGGTGTGCTAAATCTTTCCTCGTTGAGCTGTTGTTGTAAGCCACTGATAGATTCCATCGCTGCACAAACATGTACATATATAAGCCTTTTTGCCTAATCAGCTCATGGATGGTGGTGATAACTGAAATCATGGATTTTGCATGCATGTGTTTTCCTGTTGCGTCGTACCAAGCTAGCTACCTTTTTCTAGTTCCTACGTGAGGCACCAGCACTACTGAGATCGCGAGGCGTATTTGCATCAGGAGACAATCGATCAGGTTGACATCCCTACCTCGCAAGGAAGTAGACCACGGCCGCGTCCGGAGATCGTGCTGAGGCCAACTGGGATCGATCGGGGTCTTGTGCCGTCGAAATTTAGGGCGTACGCGAGTTCTCCGCCGTGGGTCGCCGCCGTAGCGATCTATTGGAAACTGAACTGCGATCGATCGAGGCGTGGCGTGGGATTCGACAGGGGTGTCCGTGCAAATTAGCAGGGTAAACAGAGAGAGATCGCGGGCGTGTTTTTGGAAGATTACGGTGAAATCAGCTCTAACGCTACGATTTAGATCGGCCAGTCGTAAACACTTCGGATGCACGGATACAGAAAAGAAGCGGATGCATAAGATACGACGCCAACAAACAGATTTGTGGTGTTTAAAAGGCTGTGCGATCAGGTATTTTGATAGTCTATTTAATTCATCCAGGTAGCACTACGGTGTCCTCACGCGTGAGCAGATGCCACCGCCTCTAGCTTGTTGGGAACGTGTGGACTTTACAGGATTACGTGAATCGGTGAATGTTAAGAAAAATCTTGGTTTCCAAACAGCCCTGGAAACATGAAATAGGACGCCAGGATTGCTTTACGCCTATATGTCCCGTAATTAAGTGTCAGATTTGCTAAGAAACCCGGGTAAATGCAAAAGAAGGAGGTAGATTTACGAGTGAGGCCTTTTGGAGCCCTTTAAAAAGCTAACTTGCTACAGTGTGATCGAGCTACAGTTGAGCTAAAACCTAATTTATTGAAATTGTTAGAAAGGCATGAAGCTAATTTCCGACGCAGCGAAAATTTATTTTCTCGAAACCTATAGGGGAATACCTAAACTAAACTTCAGCGACACACCAAAGATCATCTCGACCAACCTTCGATTAACTTTGAATCGAAATTTCCAGGTCTTTCCTAAACCACAAAGAATGGTATACGATCGTTCGACAATAATTATGATGCCTTCATCTAGGGCTTTCGTTCTTAAAAATAAAGTGCAGACTTTCTAATGGCTTTTCTACCACCATAAGCGGAAAACCAAATCGATCTCATTATTACTTGTTAACGATTTTAGACCGATAATATGTGTGTCCATTGTGTCTTAAAAAATTCCATGGCATGCTCGCAGTTCTTTTTCACCTTTTTCAGAGTCATGATTTTGTGTTTTTTGTGTAACCTACTATGCAATATATTTTCGAGAAAAAAACTATGCAAATATGTAATAACATCTATATGTATCCACGGATTTGTTTCTCTTTTTTTTTGAAACTTCAAAATAACATTTTCATTTAAAAAGAAATATCAGCATCATGGAGCCGGGGAGCCAAAAATCCTCTCTCCTCATGCATCCCTCTCATCGTTTGCATTTATCTTGGATGCTGGTATGGTATATAACCCCAATTTCTTGGGAAATGTGTTATGCCTACCCCAATTCCTTGTAAATCTCTTTTTCGAATGGTAGGCCTACACACAGCTCGAGCTCCACGTCTTGACGTCGTCTTTTTTTTTTGAGGATCGTCACCGTTAAAATCGGAAATGTTTTATCTCTACGAATGTTACATAAGGGGCCTTTGCCAGGTTCGGGCCGGTTACGGCCGGCCCATTTTCCTTTCTCCGTCTCTAGCCCTGAATTCTGTGCATGCCTCCGCACAGGATCGCTACAGCAAAAAAAACACAAGGCGTACACGGTATATCGGCTGGAAATTGATCTCATCGCCAAAATACACAAACCCTAGTAGTGTCGCCTGTAATAACGTTCGCCGTATTAGAGATAGGATTCCTATACCGTGTCATACATGTAATACGACTCCTAGTCGAACTCATTGTAATACCGGCATTGTGCCTAATATAAATATACACGACGAGGGGCTCGGTAGAGTATCCGAGTAGCCCTAAACCTACCTGATCATACGTTTTACATGGTATCAGGCCGGCTCTTCCGCCGACAAAACTGATCGCTAGCAAACTCGAAACATATCCCCGTCGCCGAGAGTTCAAGATCGCCCGAGCGCCATGGCCTCGTCCAGCAGCCCGGCGATCAACCTCGGCAACCCGCCGTCCGACAAATTGACGCGGAAGAACTACACCATGTGGCGCGCTCAGGTGCTGCCGCCGATCCGTGGAGCTCGGCTCGTTGGTCTACTCGATGGTACCGACGCCGCCCCGGACGAGATGCTGGTTATTGCTCCAGCCGACAAAACCACCAAGGAGCCAGAGAAGACCGTCCCCAATCCGCGTATGATGCCTGGATCTCTCGGGACCAGATTGTTCTTGGCTACCTTCTGCAATCGATCTCACCTGAGGTCCTTCCTCATGTCCATCGGATCGAGCACGCCGCCGGAGTATGGCAGGCAATCGGGGAGATGTTTGCCTCCCAAAGTCAAGCGAAGGTCACGAACCTGCGCATTGCTCTCGCAAACACGAAGAAACTACAGCTATCTACATCGGCGTTCCTCACCAAGATGCAAGAAATTGTTGATGAACTTGCTGCTGCCGGGTGCCCAATTACAGACAGGGAACACGTCTCCTTCATCCTTGCTGGACTCGGAGGAGGCTACGACGCCCTAGTTGCTGCACTTGGGGTGGTGACCACCCCGATCTCGCTGGCATCCCTATATGCGCAGCTTCACGCCTATGATCAGCGCCAAGAGATGATCCACGGTGCCTCGGCCACAGAGTTTGAGACCTCGGCCAACGTCGCTACCTGAGGACGTGGACAACGCTACAACAACTACAACAACTACTCGCGCGGTGACCGTGGTGACCGCGGCGACCGCCGTGATGGACGACGTGATGATCGGCGTGACGATCGGCGAGATGATCGCCAACCTTGGCGAGGCCGAGGTGGTGGCCGCGCGTCTTCTGGAGGGGGACGTGGACGTGGCCGTGGTCGTCGCCGTACTTCGCCGTGGGTTGATGTAACCTGCCAAATTTGCAATAAAGAAGGACATGCCGCCAAGGACTGCTGGTGGCGGTTCCAGGATGATGATGATGACTCCTATGGCGACAAGGAGGCTCAAGTTGCTTCCTATGGAGTGGACACCAATTGGTACTCCGACACCGGTGCAACACACCACATCACCGGCGAGCTCAACAATTTGACGGTTCGTGACACATACAAGGGCTACGACAAGGTCAACACCGCCAACGGTCAAGGTATGAATATTTCCCATGTTGGTCATTCAATTGTTCGTAACCCTGCTCAAAATTTTCATCTCCGCAATATTCTACATGTTCCAACCGCCTCCAAAAATTTGCTATCTGTTCATCGCTTCACATATGATAATGGCGTGTTTATCGAGTTTCATCCCTTCTTCTTTTTGATTAAGGATCAGGTCACGCGGAAAATCATTCATAGAGGACGTTGTGTTGGCGGACTTTACCCACTTATTTCGTCTTTGGTGCCATCTCCATCCACGAAGCATGTTTTTTCTGCCACGAAGCCGTCACACGCCAAGTGGCATAGTCGTCTTGGTCATCCTTCATCAGTCATTGTTAGGCAAATTATTAGCAAGAATAAACTTCCTTTTGTTAGAGATTCCAGTTTAGAGTTAATTTGTGATCCCTGTCAGCAAGCTAAAAGTCATCAACTTCCCTACCCCATATCCACCAGTGTATCTACAACCCCTCTTCAGTTGATCTTTTCTGATGTGTGGGGTCCTGCACCTACTTCTGTTGGTCGCCATGACTATTATGTAAGCTTTATTGACGATTATAGCAAGTTCACTTGGATATATTTGCTTAAGAAAAAATCAGATGTCTTTTCTGCCTTTGTGAACTTTCAAAAACTTGTTGAGCGTAAACTTGATAAGAAAATTCTTACTGTTCAATCTGACTGGGGAGGAGAGTATGTCAAGCTAAACACCTTTTTTCAGTCACAGGGAATCTCACATCATGTGTCGTGTCCTCATGCTCACCAACAGAATGGCTCCGCTGAAAGAAAACATCGCCACATCGTCGAAGTAGGACTAGCTCTTCTTGCTCATGCTCATATGCCTCTCAAATTTTGGGATGAAGCTTTTCTTACCGCCACATATCTCATCAACATGCTTCCAAGTAAAGTTATTAAAAATGATACACCCATTCATCGCCTTCTAGGAACACGTCCTGATTATTCCTCTCTTCGTGTTTTTGGTTGTGCATGTTGGCCCAATCTCCGCCCATACAATACACGAAAACTTGCTTTCCGTTCAAAGCAATGTGTCTTCTTAGGGTATAGCCCACGTCACAAGGGAGTCAAATGTCTTGAGGTTGCTACGGGTCGTGTCTATATCTCCCGAGACGTGGTTTTTGATGAAGTTGTTTTTCCTTTCAAACATCTCCGCCCAAATGCGGGCGCCCTTCTCCGGAAAGAAATTCTCTTACTTGATCCACATCTTCGAAATTTTGAGCAAGGAGATGAACACATTGATGACTTACACATGGTTAATATTCCTACCACTAATCCCTTGTCTAGATCTACTTGTGCTGTTACGCAGGAAACAGGAGGCAGAAATCAAGAAACTGCTGAAAATTTCGCCCCAAACGGAGGTCAACCGAGCTCAAACAGCTCTTCTGAAATTTCAGCCGGGCAGGACAACAGCGCTGGACATGAGAGCGATTCATCTGCATCGGGATCAGCGACGGAATCCACGTCGGATCAAGCGTCATCCAATCAGGCTTCTCCTGGCGCGTCCCCTGGCGAGTCCCCCGCTGCATCAGACGCGCACAGTCCGCATGTGCCAAGCCCGCCTGGGTCCCCTGCTGGATCTTCTGGACACAGCAGTCGTGTGGCGAGCTCGGCTGCCTCTCCTTCGCCCACACGATCGGCCACAGGATCTTCTGCGCCGTCTGACCGGTCCCCGTCCGTGGCCCCTACAGAATCTCCTGCGCATGTCAGCAGGGACAGCAGAGCGGGATCTTCTGCTCCACCGCCTCCTAAGCAACACGGTACACGTGCATCCAAGGGAATTTCCAAGCCTTTTAAATACACCGACGGTACAATTAGATGGTGTTTGACCTGTACATCTGACGAACCTGCAAATTTGCAAGATGCCTTGGCAGATCCGAATTGGAGCAAGGCTATGAATGAGGAATATGACGCTCTCATGAAAAACAAAACGTGGAGGTTGGTTCCACAACGACAAGGTAATAATGTTATTGATTGTCGATGGGTATACAAGCTTAAACGCAAGGCAGATGGCTCTATTGACAGATATAAGGCTCGTCTGGTAGCCAAAGGTTTTAAGCAACGATATGGTATTGATTATGAGGATACC
Source organism: Poa pratensis (assembly GCA_947311845.1). NCBI lineage: Eukaryota > Viridiplantae > Streptophyta > Magnoliopsida > Poales > Poaceae > Poa > Poa pratensis. The sequence continues at coordinate 46,351,911 of CAMZMU010000060.1, forward strand.
TTCAGTCCAGTGGTTAAAATTGCAACGGTTCGTCTTGTCTTGGCAATATCTGTTTCCAGGGGATGGAGTCTGCGACAGTTAGACGTCAAGAATGCGTTTCTTCATGGTGTTCTGGAAGAGGAGGTCTACATGAGACAGCCACCAGGTTATGAAGACAAAGGGAAACCGAATTATATTTGCAAACTTGATAAGGCTCTTTATGGATTAAAACAAGCACCTCGAGCGTGGTATTCTCGTCTAAGCACTAAATTGATTGAGCTTGGTTTTGTTGCTTCCAAGTCAGATACATCATTATTCATATATCGTAAGTCCAATATCACCATGTTTATGCTCATTTATGTGGATGATATCATAGTTGCTAGCTCATCAACAGCTGCAACCGATGCACTTTTGGAGGATCTTAGGAAGGAGTTTGCATTGAAAGATCTTGGTGATCTTCATTTCTTTCTAGGAATTGAAGTTAAGAAAGCACATGATGGAATAATCTTGAGCCAGACTAAGTATGCACAAGATGTACTTACACGTGTTGGGATGCAACATTCGAAAGGTGCGCCTACTCCCTTATCATCTTCGGAGAAGATCATGACACATAGGGGAGACGCATTGGGTCCAGATGATAGCACCAGATACCGCAGCTTGGTAGGTGCATTACAGTATCTCACGCTCACCCGACCTGATATTTGTTATGCGGTAAATAAAGTTTGCCAATTTTTGCATGCTCCTACTACTGTGCATTGGACTGCTGCCAAACGCATCTTGAGATATATCAAACATACGGTTGATGTTGGATTAACATTTATGCGATCCGGTTCTACATTGGTTAGTGCCTTTTCAGATGCTGATTGGGCAGGATGTCCAGATGATCGTCGATCAACTGGAGGATTTGCTGTGTTCTTTGGACCAAACCTTATTTCTTGGAGTGCCAAGAAACAAGCCACAGTGTCTCGATCAAGCACCGAAGCAGAATATAAGTCTGTGGCCAATGCCACTGCTGAAATAATTTGGGTACAATCATTGCTTGAAGAACTTGGTGTTAAGTTGTCTCAACCACCGTGTTTATGGTGTGACAACTTGGGAGCCACATACTTGTCAGCAAATCCAGTCTTTCATGCAAGAGCAAAACACATTGAGATAGATTTCCATTTTGTTAGAGAGAGAGTTCTCAACAAACAGTTGGAGATTCGTTTTGTTCCATCAAAGGATCAAGTTGCCGATGGTTTCACGAAGCCACTTGCCACTCAGAATTTTGAAGCATTTAAACATAATCTCAACTTATCTAAGTTGTGATTAAGGGAGGGTATTAGAGATAGGATTCCTATACCATACATGTAATACGACTCCTAGTCGAACTCATTGTAATACCGGCATTGTGCCTAATATAAATATACACGACGAGGGGCTCGGTAGAGTATCCGAGTAGCCCTAAATCTACCTGATCATACGTTTTACACGCCGTCGCTAATCTGTCGCGGAAGCCGCCGGCGCTTGCACGGCAGAAACGATGCTCCGATCGTTCCTCGCGCGTCCTCACCTTGGTCTCCTCTCCCGTCTCCGTCACCATGAGTGCCGCTCTGTGGCTGTGCTCGGCCGCCGCGCAGATGCGATCCTGTCGCAGCGCTACTACACGTCGTCGGAGGACGAAACGGACACCGACGTCAATCAGCCGGAGGAGCCCAAGCCAGCGGCAGATGCTCCCCACTACTGCGGCAGGAGGCGGCATTTGTATGTGGTGCTGGACGACTTGATTATGGGCTTCAGCATCCACAAGCTGGACATAGCTATAGACGACGGCTCGGACGGCGGCTATGACTTGGCCTCGCGGCCTCCAGTCCACCGCCTAGCAGGGTCAACGCCGTGTGGTTCTGACTGGAGCTTTGCCGCCCTGGGCAGCAAGATCCTGGCGGCGGGCCAGCTTTATTCGCGGGGCGATTACGTCGCCCACGTGTACGACACGGAGACAGCTGCGCTACACATCGTCCCCGCTCTCCCGCCGGCGTTACAGCAGCCGTGCTCATGGCACCTCGCCGTGGCTACCAGAAACGGGTTGTACGTGTACAGTCCCAACTGGAGGCCCAACGAAGGAGAAGGAGGCATGCATCGCTTGGAAGAGCTTGAAAGTGACGAGTGGCTGTGGGTAGGTGGACCACGCTGGTCGTGGAGCAGCAAGCTGTCACCACCCCCTTTCACCATCTCCCGTTGCAAGTCTATCGGAGTGCATCCGGAGGAAGAAGGGAGCACCATTTTTGTGTCCCTGAATCTTATAGGTCGAGATTTACCAAAGGACCGTGATCTCTCGGGCTCCCCCACCATCGCCCGCACCTACACCTACTCCTATGACACGGTGAGCGATGACTGGAAGGACCATGGCGAGTGGGATCTGCCGTTCTGTGGCCAAGCCCACTACGACAGTGAGCTCGACACCTGGGTAGGGCTCCACAGCAAAACTGGACACGCCAGCCACTTACCGGATGGCCACATCTGCTCATGTGACATCGCGTCTCCCACTGGGAGCCCCACGCGGCCAGCTTGGAAGCTATGCAATACGAGGTTGTTCGATCCTGACGATCAGAGGCACTTTAGTGCTAGTCTTGTGTACATGGGTCGCAGTACCTACTGCCTTATCGAGGTCGTGCTGCGAGACGGATTCAGGAGGAGGCGAGACCCCCCTAGAGGCAACAAGTGTGTGATCCGTTTAGCAACGTTCCGCCTCAAGTATGGCAAGAACGGTGAGCTCGCAACCACCAAACTCTGGCCTGATCGCTTCTACCCCTTTTCGAAATACGATGTGAATTATAAGGTGCGGGCATTCTAGATGTGATCAACTTGTTGGCCTGGTTGAAACAAACTTGAACCCCTTGCCAAGTTGAGTACTTCAATATTTCCAAGGTTGGTTGGTCGGTGATTGTAAGTGTTTAAATTTCTAGAGTTACATTTGTCCCAGCTAGATACGCTCTAAGTTGAACTATACAAACATAATTTGTGGTGCTTAAGAACATGCGAAACTTATTCTCAGCTGCAATTAGGAAACAAGTTATTCTAAATGAAATAACCAGAAGATGTGAGTACTGATTTCCTTCTTTTTGCAAGTCACGCAATGCGTAGCAGAAACGATGTTGATTTAATAATCTCGATATCAACATGATAGTAGTCAAATCATATGCATCAACAAAAAGATGGTCTAACAAATTGGTAAATGAGTAAGATCTGAGACAAAACAATTAGATGAACAACTCATCGTACACATGTTCTTTCCTCACCATGCTAATCTTGAAAATCAAATTACCTATTGGTCTCAGAGAGCTGATTGCTACGGCGTGCTGGTACGCTTGGTGGGAGAGAAGAAAGGTCATCCATGGCGAGGAGATTTCAGAACCAGCCAGGTCGGCACAGTCCATAGCGGCGATTGCCATGAATTACTACCAAGCTGCGAAACCAGGCCGTGGTATTAAGAGAGAGGGATGGAAGAACCTTCGTAGGGTTTTGTGAAACTTAATGTTGATGCTTCCTCCTCAGAGCTGGACAAAGCGGGTGCAACTGGCGCCATTATCCGGGATGAACATGGTGTTTTAATTCCCGGCAGTTGCTGCGGTATACCCCATGTCGCAGATGGGCCAATGGTGGAGGCTAGAGCCTTGATAGACGGGTTAATTCTTGCCGGTCAGATCGGCTTTACGAAGATCTTAGTGAACAACGACTGCATGGAGGTAATAAACACGATGAATGATGCAGGAAACTCCATCGGACCAGCAGCTGCGATTTATGAAGAGTGTACCTTGCTTGCCAAGGGTTTTAGTAGAGTTATTTTTGAATTTGCATCTAGAGAAAGTAATAGAGCTGCATATGCCCCTGCTGGTAGTGTGGAGGGTACTTCGACCATTGTTTGGTACGAGGACCCCCCCCCCCCCCCCCCCCACCCACATTTTTTACGGGGTATCCTGTCAGATGATGTAAGCTACTTTGTTAATCAATAATAAATAGATGGTTCAGTTTCATACAAAAAATGTTCACACCCGTTCTGACAAAAAAAAAACGTACCCGTTAGGTCAGGTTGGGCCGAAACACGTACACACTCAAGGGCTTAAGGCCCAGAAGTAATGGTCTTGTCAATCTTGGATGACCAACGATCCAACGGAGACCGCAAAAGGACGATGTACATCGGCCGGCCGGATCAACCCTAGTTCCTTCGCGTAGCTAATTAATCTGCCCCGCGCAGCCAGACATACACGATCGATGCTGCGATCTTTTCTTGCTCGTCGACCTCACCCGCTCCTCTCCCACCATCTCCGTCGCCACGAGTGGCGGCGCTGTTCCGTGGCTCACCTGGGTCACCGCCCCGACTGGATGCTGTCGCGGAGTTTCACTTCGTCAGAGGACGAGGTGGGCAGCGATGTCGATCGGCCGGAGGCCAAGCTCATGGCAGCTGCCCCTGCTAACCGCTACGGCTGCACACATCTCCACAGTCCCGACCACAGGCGGAGACACCTGTACGTGGTGCTGCCTGACTGGAAGAAGGGGTTCAGCATTCACAAGCTGGACCTGGACGACGGCTCGGACGGAGGCGACTTGACGGAGCGAGCGCCGGTCCTCCGCCAATCAAACGGGCATGGGTGCTGGAGCTTCGCCGCCCTTGGCAGCAAGATCATCGCCGCGGGAAGGCTAAAACCAGGGAAGGAAGATTGTGTCACGCTTGTGTACGACACGGAGACGGCGGCGGTGTCCATTGTCCCACGTCTCCCAGCCCCGCTGTGTTACGGCTGGTCTCTCGCCACGGCTGCCGGAAACAGGGTGTACACGGTGGTGAATGGGCTGCGCGATGGATGCATGCACTGCCTGGAAGCCGCGGCACCACCAACGACATCCATGGACGCGCACTGGTCTTGGAGGAGCATCCCATCACCTCTCCCTTTCAGAGTCTCCCTTATGGACTCAATCGCGGTGCACCCAGAGGGAGGATTGTTTGTCTCTATGGGTCAGAAGGACGACGACTTCTACCTAGTGCTAGAGGCTGAACACTTGGGTCAGGACATGCAGTCCCGCACCTACTCCTACAACGCAGAGAGTGGCGAGTGGAGAGGCCATGGCGACTGGGGTCTGCCGTTTTATGGCCAAGCCCATTACAACACGACGCTGGATGCGTGGGTGGGTTTTCACAAGGGTCATGGACACTATGGCCACTTCCCGAACCGCTACATCTGCTCATGCGATGTCGTGTCTCCCACGGGGAGCTCCGTACAGCCATCGCCGAAGCTATGCACGGAGATGTTATCCAGTTCAGGTGGTAGTCTTGTGTACATGGGTGACATCACCTACTGTCTTGTCGAGGTCGAGGCACTCGAGAGATTCAAGAACAGGCGTTGCGCCAGTACCGGCAACAAGTGCATGATCCGTTTGACCATGTTTTGCTTAGAGCATGCCAAGAATGGCGAGCTCACAATCACTGGGCGACGGTCCGATCGCTCCTACTTCTTTTCTACATACGAGGAGCGTTTTGAGGCGTGGGCATTCTGGATTTGATCGATATTGTGTTGCACAACTTCCTAGATAGATTGAGCAACGAGGTGTGATCGGACGTCTGACCATATTTTTCAGGTTGCATGGTTGGTCGGTGTTGTTTAAAATGTGTGGAAATCTCAGAGCATTACCTTTGTCCACCTAGACAAATTTCAGTTGGACTATACAGATTTGTGGTGTTCCAAAATGCGTGGAGTTTATATGCTTTATTGCAATATTTCGAGAAAACTGCCCTAGCAATAGAATTTACTATACACACAAAAACCAAATGTTGTGAATAATGATCTCCTTATTTGAACAAGTCATGCAAATGTATCGGAAAATAGGCTGCGATCAACATGTCAGTAATTAGATTCTCTCCATCATCAGAAAATTGATACAAGAAACATGCATGAAAGTTTAGTTTAGTCAGAACTTATAAGCAAAGTTTACAAAAAGCAAAGTTACTAAGTACAAATTGTCTAACTCTGACGTGAGACCGAAACCCATGGATCCGAGCATGTTTGTAAGAACTTGTCGATCTAACACCACAAGGAAGACAAATAAATTGTACGGGTAGTTTCAGTGGACGGAGAAGTTTCTTAAAAAAAGGGGTACAAAGAAATTCTTTCAATGTAGTGTGACACATGTTCTGTTCAATCCAACCAAATCCTTATGACAAGTTAGCATGTGTCTCACCTTGTTGCGGCTCGTGTGGGCTCCAAGCTGAGAGGTGAAGAAGGTAGGATGACCAATCCATCTCGTAGAGCACAGAGTTGTTGTATGGACATCGGGTGCAGCTATTGTATCCTTCACATGTGGAAGCAGAGCAGAGCTGTGTTGGATAGGTGGATCCCCTGAGCAGCTCGATCACCTTGCTCTCTAAGTCAATACATAACAAGCCAAGATAACATTTGACGAGTATGGCGCCTGTGCTCTCCGCGAAACCAATGATTTTAAACGGTGTGAGTGTGAGTGGCCTCTTAAACATGGACAGATTGTAGTGTACCCAGTCTTCATCAACATCATTTTCGTCTTGGCCTCGCTTGGTCCAAAGTATAGCGTGTTAATTCTGATAAGAACGAGCGACAGTTTTCCTCCTTGAGTGATGCATGGGAACGGCGGTTGCATCTGCAGCAGTCGCATGAGCTATTCGTCTTCGAGCGGGATGGGTATCTTGGTCAAGGAGACGCGCGTCGCGTCCGCGCTAACATCGAGGGTGTAGAAGCATGTGTCGTCCCTGTATATCCAGTGCGTGGTGCCGTGGCCGTCAACGATGCCGGCACGCGGCCCCGACATGGTGAGGTGCCGGAGCTGCGGGGGGCACACTATGGGCGCGCTCCAGCTTCCCGTGGTGGAGGAGTAGGAATGGCGTACACGATATCGTCGAGGCGGACGGCCGTGAAGAGCACCCGGAACGCGAGCCGGCGCTGGCGGTGATCGTGTAGAGCCTCGCCGCCGTAGCCCGTGAGGAGCGCGTAGCCGGTCACGTCTCTCCCGAGGAACGGGGGGTGCAAGTGCACGGGAGGCGGTGGAAGATGGTGCACGCCACCGATGAGAGGGTGGCACACCGCGAGGTGGAGCTTCCAGTAGTCGAGTGGGAGCGGCACGGGCATGACGCGCATAAGGAGGAGTCCGCGTCGCGACGCGAGAGGTTTGGCGAGCCCGTCCTGTTTTCGGTGGATCGAGAAGTGGCCGGAGCCGCCGGGACGCGATAGGTAGCCGTATAGTCTCCGAAACATTGGGAGGCAATCGTCGGATATCTTATTCACCGTTGCCGCTGGTCCGTGTACGAGATGGTCGTTCTTGTAGAAGGCGCCAAGGAGGATGGTGACGTTCCGGTTCTGGCGCAGGCCGCATGTGCAACGGCAAGGATCCGGCGGAACCACCGTGTGCACGTGGCGGCGCATAGGAGAAGGTCGACTGGGTCCGGGGGTAGGCGCAGGAAGATCTCCAGGAGGAGCTCGTCTGGGAGGTCGCCGGCGGCGTCCCGCATGTTGGTGGCCATCGATCCGGTCTGTCAACCTCTAGCAGCGGTGGCAGGTAGAAGTCGATCGATCGATCGAAGCTAGGAGGCTCCTTGAGTTCAAAAGTCAAAACATGGTGGGAGGCAGTTTGCACGTTCCACGTATCAGTACCCACGATCCGTGTACTTCACGAACATATAATGCCTCTACCTTGTCTGCTACGAAGTTCTGACAACGTCTTATTTTTTTCTGGAAAGGGCTCGTCTACACAGCACCTGGGTCGTGGGCGCTGATAGCAGCTTCACGCGCACGCACCCTGTTTAAGCAGACAACTAGCTGAATATATGTGCGTTGCCACTAGGTTTCAATTTTGGACCGTGCTAACAAGGGCACGTGCCCTAGATTAGTTTCCGTGGGCACGGATATAATAGGATAGTTTTGCCATGCATGCATGAAGCCCCGTATAGATTCATTTTGATTTTTAAATTTTAAAATGTTTTATCTCTTTAACCGTAATTCCAAATTTAAATCCGTTTTCACGGTTGGCTTTGTTGCGACTAAATCTTCAAAACTAGATCTCATCTTGATATATTTTGACAACTTTTATGAACTGCGGTACTCACCAATGTAATCCTTCTGTGACGGTAATCCCATGCTTTACGTGTCTAGACTGGATCAAAATACTCACTCTATGAACATGTAGATCATGGTTATGAAAAAAAAAACATGTAAAAAGTACCTAGTAAATATGAATTATTTGAGTGGTAACTGCTAACTGGTCATATTGCAACTAGAGTCTAATAACCTGGCAACTAGCGATGAACAAAAAAGTTCGTCAAAACATATTAAGATGGGATCTTGTTTTGAAGTGCTCGTCGAGACGAAACCAGTAGTGAAAACGGATTGTTAAGGATTTACGGTTTAAAAGATAATTTATTTTGAATTTTCGGATCATAAAAAGACTCCCCACATGCATGTAGTCATTGGTCTCTCCACACTTAACGACATGCATGCACGCCCGGACGGAATCAAGGGCACGTCTGTTTATTAGAATAACCGTTCAATTTTTACGACAAGTTAATATTGGTACATCATACAAAAATACAAAGGTACTAATTAAAGTGTCAATCCGAACCATGTCATGAGATGCTTTTACCCCCCCTCCTACTCTTGACCGGCCACACTGTAACCATATAGTTAGATGAGTAGGGGTTCGACGAATTGTATATGGGCGTGCTATCTAAATTTGTAAGCAAAACGATATCAAGGCTAACCACCATGGAGCTCCTCGTGAAAGGGACGTCAGCGACCATCTGGTGCCGCATGAGCACACCGACATGGCAAATCCACATGCCGGACTACCCCTCCCCCCAAGACCTACTAATATTTTTTTTCGAAATCGTGCGCATCTACCCACACAAGTAAATAATAACAACCAATCTAATGATGTAAATGCATATTGGAAAGATACTTAATAATCTATAATGGCTACTAATATCTTCAACGAGAAAATTGCTAGTACAACTTCAAAATTATAGAGCAGGTCAAGGCAAACAATGCCGTATATTTTAATTAAACAGACGAACAGATGTAAGCAGCACCACCTAATGAAATGTTTCAAACATAATTAAGAGCTTATACGCCTAGAATTATCAGAGAGTGGAAGTATACATCTGAATTTAGACATTGTCACTTAAAATACGAAGCCATAGAGAAGACACACTAATCAATTTCAAGTGAGTTGCACATGACAATTAACTGTTATTATACCAACATAAGCTACATTTGCTACAAAAGGAATACAAAACGTATATTTAGGAAGGAATCTAAAGAATTCAGGAAGAATTAAAAAAAATTGACGCTTCAGAAATATACAAGAGAGTATAGAACTTGCTGAAAATTTGTTAGAGGGGCCCGAAGGAAATGAAGGTGCTAGATGAGTTGTGAGCCAAGAAAATGAGGTACATCTTATGGTGACACAACAAATATGAGAACTGTGAAAAATTGAGTCCTCACCCATGAGCCATGACTGACTTGTAGATTGACCAATTTGCTTTCAGTTTCACCCACCAAAATAACACTAGCGGATGGTTGAACAACATCCACGGTGAAGCTGCTTCTATGAAAGTAGCTGGTATCTTTGGTGAAGGAGAGGTACAACGCACCATCCAGCAGATTGGCATAGACATGATCGGCATTCTGGATGATAGACTAGTATGGGCCACTAACACAGGATCATCTGTCAAGAAGCGCTTCGGTGCCAACAATCTCCAATCTCCTGAGGATTCATGTGGATGCAACCAATGTGAATGTTCAGGTGAAATTCTTTCATCTGAATGCATGTTCCGCAACGAAGGGACACCTTGTACAACTTCCAAACGAAATCAATGGAGAACTTGGAAAACCTTCAAGCTTTTTCTCGAGGTTTGAGACCCTCGTGAGCAATATGTTCCTCTGAACTCTAAATTCTTCAAGTGCAGGTAAGTTCACAATTTTTCCACATTATCTGATCTATCCGCAAGCTTGTCAGTGACGTATAATGCTCGAGCCAGCGGGGCAGTGAATCCAAGTTGTGGATCCTGGCTGGCGTCAGGCATCTTGTTTCAAAAGAATTGGCGAGTTTTTCTTAGACAAACACTTGAAAACTACATTTTTACTGTGTACGCGACAGTGTTGCTCTTGCAAGGAGAGTCATTTGACATATAATGGGCCAGCTGACTCGGTTTGGCCTATAATGCAGTAATTTCAAGGGCCATAATAAGTAGGCGCCGGAGGCATTCGTGCCTGTGAAACGACCCAATTCATCCGAAAATAGATGTAGATCGGCCGGAAAAACCGATCTCATCGAGGGGCACAACCCTAGCTAGCTAGCACGATCTTCAGCTAATCAACCGCACCCAGCCGCCGCGTGCACAGTAGTCAGTAGGTTACGATGCTGCGATCGTTAGCTCGCCGTCACCCTCTCCTCTCGGATCTCCGTCGCCACGACTGCCGTTCATCGGCTCTGCTGGGTCGCCGCGCAGATCAGATCATCTCGCGGAGCTACACGTCATTGGAGGACGAGACGGGCAGCGATGCTGATCGCCCTCCGGAGGCCAAGCCCGCCGTGGCACCTAACTCCTACGGCCGATCGTCACCCAACCACAAGAAGGGGCACCTGTACGTGGTGCTCGACGACTGGAAGAAGGGGTTCAGCATCCACAAGCTGGACCTGCACGACGGGTCGGACGGTGGCGACCTAACCCTGCGGCCTCCGGTCCACCGCCAGGCGGTAGAGCCTCTTCTTTACTGGAACTTCGCCGCCGTGGGAAGCAAGATCGTCGCCGCCGGGGATATAAAATACGTGGAGGCGGGCAAGGAGGGTGGTGTCACCCTGGTCTATGACACCGAGACGGCAGGGCTGTCCATTGTTCCTCATCTCCCAGGGGCTGTATGTGTCCGCTGGTTCATGGCCGCCGCTGCGAGGAATGGGCTGTACGTGCTCGAGGACATGTCCAAGCGGAATACGGAGTACAACATAGCTATGCACCTCCTCGAGGAGGCGCCGAGCGACTATTGGTCTTGGAAAAGCATCCCGTCACCACCCCCGTTCAGCACCTACGGAAGGGGGACGTATAGACATTCCATCGCGGTGCACCCGGAGGGTGGAGAACGCACTATATTACGACGTCAAAATCGTACACTAAACCCACACAGTACTGGGCATACCTACTCTTACGACGTCGAGAGCGGCGAGTGGAGAGACCATGCTGGGTGGGGTCTGCCGTTCCATGGCCAAGCCGAGTACGATATGGAGCTAGACGCGTGGGTCGGGCTGCACAATGGATACGAAGCCGAAGGACGACACTCAACTTTCGATGGCCACATATGCTCTTGCGACGTCGTATCTCCCGACGGCTGCTCCCCGCCGCCGTGTCAAGTGCGTGGAGCTGGAGTCATTCAAGAGTAGACGTTGTGTAACAAGAACGGAGAGCTCACAATCACGGCGCGCCAGCCGGATCTCTCCTACCTCTTTTCAAGATACACCCAAAATTTTCAGGTGCGGGCATTCTGGATGTGATCGAGGACGTCATATTTGTTGGAATTTACTAGCCCAAGATAAATTCAGAAATTCTCATTGACACATTATTATATTTTGTTAATTGGGAAAATTAATGAGTCATTGATTAATTAGTAACGGTCACGGTTATTACGGCCGTTTCTAATTCATTAAAAGACACGGTTAATACAGCCGGTCACGTTTATTACGGCTGTTTCTAATTCATTAACAAACACGGTTAATACAGACATTTATTCACAAACACGTTTATTGTGACCGTTTTTAATTCATAAACGGACATGTTTAATACGGCAGTTTATAAATCATAAACAGACGCGTTTATGAGGGCTGCTTTGACTCCCAACCTGCACTATATAAAACCGAACCAAGCCAATTTTGGCACATATACGCAACACATGGTCTCGCACCACCGTTCCAAAACCTTGCGCCGCCGTCTTCCAAGTCTTCTCCATCCCGTCTTCCGGCGTGCACGGTTGAAGGGACAGTAGGCCTCCGGAACCCCGCCTCTTGTGATCCTGTACGGGAGAGGGGCGATCAGGTTTTTGGGGAGCGCACTCGCGCGACTACTGGCATCGAGTTCTTCCCCAACGACGACTTCTTCCCCGACATCGACAGCCTCTTCATCGACGACATGGGCGACAACAGCAACGCCAACGCTTCGGCTGCCGCTGCACCGTATGATTACTTGATCTTCCTGTTTACGATACTGCTACAGTTTCTGCTTGTAGTAGTTGCTTTAGATTCGTTCTATTTATCTACTATTCAAGTAGATCGCATGATTAGTATAATTCTGGTTATTCTAGTCATAAACTATTTACTGTTTTCGCGGATTAAATCAATAGCTAAATTGCTTATATATTCAACAATCCAAAAACCTGATTATAGGCAATTTGCTGCGCCTGGCTTTCTCGCGTCTATGAGGCCGTTTCCCTTCAAAGGGGTACAGTATAAACGGTGGCGCATGAGAGCAGTTTACTGGTTTCAAAACAGTAACTGCTATGCTGCCACCAAAGGCAAGCCTGAGGGCGATCTCAATGCTGAACAACTGGAAGCTTTTGAGAAGCTCGATACCCTTTTCAAGGGTGCCCTTCTGAGTGTTCTTGACGACTCCATTGTGGACTCGTATATGTCGTTTGATAACGGCAAGGACATGTGGGATGCGCTCGAGGCCAAGTTTGGTGCCTCGGACGCTGGCAGCGAGCTGTACGTCATGGAGCAATTCTATGACTACAAGATGACTGATGAGCGCTCTGTTGTACAGCAGGCTCATGAGATACAGTCACTCGCTAAGGAACTTGAGCACTTTAAGTGTGGACAAGTTTGTTGCCGGTGGCATTATCGCCAAGCTTCCACCTTCGTGGAGCAACTTTGCTACTTCTCTGAAACACAAGAGACAAGAGTTTTCCGTTTCGGATCTCATTGGGTCGCTTGATGTTGAAGAGAAGGCGAGAGCAAAGGATACACGTGCTCGAGTTGCTGAGGCTGGTTCTAGTGCCCATGTGGTACAGAAGAAGAATTACCAGCCGCCCCACAAGCCCAAGTTTAACAAGAACAAATCGGGGTAAAGGCAAGTCTGACGATAGGCACAAGCCTTCACAGTCTACCAACTTCAAGAAGAACAACAATAAGCCAAGGAAGGGAGCATGCCATGTTTGCGGTGATCCGAATCACTGGGCACCTCGCTGTCCTAACCGCCATGAGCTTCGCACATCGGAGAACAGCGGCAAGACTGCCAATGTTGTCATCGGCGACACTGAGATGAAGGAATCTGGGTACGGTATATTTCCTACCATTCTTTCAGTTTGTCATTCTCCTGAATGGTTGATTGACACTGGTGCCAATGTACATGTTTGTGCTGATGCTTCCATGTTTTCTTCTTACCAGGTCACAGGGACTTCTCCCGTGCTGATGGGGAACAACTCACATGCTTCTGTTCGTGGTGTTGGTACGGTCGATCTGAAGTTTACTTCGGGGAAGACCGTGCGCCTGAAGAACGTTCATCATGTGCCCTCCATCAATAAAAATCTCGTTAGCGGATCTCTTCTGTGTCGAGATGGTTATAAGTTGGTTTTCGAGTCCAATAAAGTTGTAATATCTAAGTATGGACAATTTGTTGGTAAAGGCTATGAGTGCGGAGGCTTGTTCCGCCTATCTTTGTCAGATATTTGCACCAAAGTTATTAATCATATTTGTCACGAATTTGAATATAATGTTTGGCATTCACGACTTTGTCATATTAACTTTGGTTGCATGACGCGGCTAGCTAATTTGGATTTAATTCCGAAATTCACTACTGTCAAAGGTTCCAAGTGTCAAGTGTGTGTGCAAGCTAAGCAACCTCGCAAGTCTCATACGGCTGCGGAGGCAAGAGACTTGGCGCCACTGGAACTTATACATTCAGATCTTTGTGAGATGAATGGCGTGTTGACAAAAGGCGGAAAGAAATATTTCATGACGCTTATTGATGACTCCACTAGATATTGTTATGTGTATTTTCTGAAAACAAAAGATGAGGCTTTAAACTACTTCAAAAACTATAAAGCTGAAGCAGAGAACCAACTTGATCGAAAGATTAAAAGGCTAAGGTCTGATCGTGGTGGAGAATATTTTTCCAATGAATTTGATTCGTTTTGTGCGGAACATGGTATAATACATGAGAGGACGCCTCCCTACTCGCCTCAGTCAAATGGAGTGGCTGAAAGAAAGAACCGAACTCTAACTGATTTGGTTAACGCCATGTTAGACACTTCGGGACTGTCTCAGGCATGGTGGGGGGAGGCTCTATTGACAGCTTGTCATGTCCTAAACCGAGTTCCCATAAAAGATAAAACTGTTTCTCCATTTGAGGAATGGGAAAGGAAAAAGTTGAAACTCTCTTACTTACGTACTTGGGGCTGTTTGGCGAAAGTCAATATTCCAATTCCCAAGAAGCGCAAGCTTGGACCAAAAACCGTGGATTGTGTTCTTCTGGGCTACGCTTTTCATAGCGTTGGTTATAGATTTTTGGTAGTCAAATCTGAGGTATCCGACGTTCATGTTGGTACGATTATGGAGTCGAAGGATGCGACTTTCTTTGAGGATATCTTTCCCATGAAGGGTATGCCTAGCTCATCAAATCAGGAGATACCTAGCACATCTAGTCAGGAATTAGCTGTTATTCCTGAACCTACCATTTCGATAGAACACACTGATAACCCTGTGGAGGATGACAATGAAGCTCCTGTTAGGAGCAAGAGACAGAGGACTGCAAAGTCCTTTGGTGATGATTTCATTGTGTACCTTGTTGATGACACCCCTAGTACCATTTCAGAAGCCTATGCATCTATTGATGCTGACTACTGGAAGGAAGCTGTTCGTAGCGAGATGGATTCCATCTTGGCTAACGGAACCTGGGAAGTCACTGATCGTCCTTATGGGTGTAAACCTGTAGGATGTAAGTGGGTGTTCAAGAAAAAGCTTAGGCCTGATGGTACTATTGAGAAGTACAAGGCGCGGCTTGTGGCCAAGGGTTATACCCAGAAAGAAGGTGAAGACTTCTTTGATACTTACTCACCTGTGGCTAGACTGACCACGATTCGAGTGCTACTTTCATTGGCTGCCTCGCATGGGCTTCTCGTTCATCAAATGGACGTGAAGACAGCTTTCCTAAATGGAGAGTTAGACGAGGAAATTTACATGGATCAGCCCGATGGTTTTGTAGTACCTGGTCAGGAAGCAAAGGTGTGCAAGTTGTTGAAGTCCTTATATGGCCTTAAGCAAGCTCCTAAGCAATGGCACGAAAAGTTTGAAAGAACTTTAACTGCTGCAGGTTTCATTATAAACGAATCTGACAAATGTGTGTACTATCGCTATGGTGGGGGCGAGGGAGTTATTCTCTGTCTGTATGTCGATGACATACTGATCTTTGGAACCAACCTTGATCTAATCAAGGAGGTTAAGGATTTCTTATCTCGTTGCTTTGAGATGAAGGATCTAGGAGTAGCCGATGTTATCTTGAACATCAAGCTGCTGAGAGATGGTGATGGTGGGATTACACTGCTTCAGTCTCACTATGTGGAAAAGGTCTTGAGTCGATTCGGGTATGACGACTGTAAGCCTTCTCCGACACCATATGATCCTAGTGTGTTGCTTCGAAAGAATCAACAGACTGCTAGAGATCAACTGAGATATTCTCAGATTATTGGCTCGCTTATGTATTTGGCTTGTGCCACGAGGCCTGACATCTCTTTTGCTGTGAGCAAGTTGAGCCGGTTTGTTTCTAATCCAGGAGATGATCATTGGCATGCGCTCGAGAGAGTTATGCGTTATTTAAAAGGCACTGCGAGCTATGGAATTCACTACTCTGGATACCCGAGGGTACTGGAGGGTTATAGTGATTCAAATTGGATATCTGATGCTGATGAGATTAAGGCCACGAGTGGTTATGTGTTTACACTCGGTGGTGGAGCTGTTTCCTGGAAGTCTTGCAAGCAGACCATCTTAACGAGGTCAACTATGGAAGCAGAACTCACAGCGTTGGACACAGCCACTGTTGAAGCAGAGTGGCTTCGAGAGCTTTTGATGGACTTACCTGTGGTTGAAAAACCAATACCCGCTATCCTTATGAACTGTGATAATCAAACTGTGATACACAAGATTAAAAGTTCTAAGGATAATATGAAGTCATCAAGGCATGTGAAGAGGAGATTGAAATCTGTCCGAAAATTAAAGAACTCCGGAGTCATTGCGTTGGATTATATCCAAACGTCTAAGAATTTGGCAGATCCCTTCACAAAGGGTTTATCACGTAATGTGATAGATAGTGCATCGAGGGAGATGGGTTTGAGACCCACGGTATGAGTTGTCCACAGTGGTAACCTACTCTATGTGATCGGAGATCCCGTGAATTAGAAGTGGGAGACAAGCTGTTGGGCAGCTGAGAGGAGAGTATCCTTATATTATATTTCCCACTCCATGAAGATGCAATACTCTTCTATTCTGTATGGCAGGTTGATATTATCTTAATGTATTCCAAGTGGCTTACTTTTATAAGCGGAGATGTTGTCCTGCAGAGCATCTCTTGAGGAATACACCTATATGAGTCTGACTGTTAAACGTCGCAGTCCGTGAGAGTTGGGTGCTCTTTAATAAACTCATGAAAGGTCTTGGAGTATGACGCATAAGCTCCACCCGCGGGGAAGCCTTGCGGCAGCTCAGTATTGGTCAAGGGCTTGTGTGAAACTAGTCGCAACAAACTTGTAGTTCAAGGCATAGTCCACTATCCAAGTTGTGATCTAGTGTAGCATAAGTTTCTAAGTGGAAGTTCAACTTAACAGTCTCCACAGAGTACCGGTATATAAAACAATGTTTTGGAACTGAATGATGAGATATGAGCCAATGAGACTTTGTGGGGGATTGTTGGAATTTACTAGTATTTACTAGCCCAAGATAAATTCAGAAATTCTCATTGGCACATTATTAATTTCAGAAATTAATGAGTCATTGATTAATTAGTAACGGTCACGTTTATTACGGCCGTTTCTAATTCATTAACAGACACGGTTAATACAGCCGTTTCTGATTTTGGAAAAATTAATGAGTAATTGATTAATTAGTAACGGTCACGTTTATTACGGCCGTTTCTAATTCATTAATAGACACGGTTAATACACTTTTTTGATTCATAAACACGTTTATTGTGACCGTTTTTAATTCATAAACGGACGTGTTTAAAACGGCAGTTTCTAAATCATAAACGGACGCGTTTATGAGGGCTGCTTTGACTCCCAACC
The DNA here is from genome assembly GCA_947311845.1 of Poa pratensis. NCBI lineage: Eukaryota > Viridiplantae > Streptophyta > Magnoliopsida > Poales > Poaceae > Poa > Poa pratensis. The sequence goes on from CAMZMU010000060.1 coordinate 46,369,199, forward strand.
TGCACTATATAAAACCGAACCAAGCCAATTTTGGCACATATACGCAACGCATGGTCTCGCACCACTGTTCCAAAACCTTGCGCCGCCGTCTTCCAAGTCTTCTCCATCCGTCTTCCGGCGTGCACCGGTTGAAGGGACAGTAGGCCTCCGGAACCCCGCCTCTTGTGATCTTGTACGGGATAGGGGCGATCAGGTTTTTGGGAGCGCACTCGCGCAACTACTGGCATCGAGTTCTTCCCAACGACGACTTCTTCCCCGACATCGGCAGCCTCTTCATCGACGACATGGGCGACAACAGCAACGCCAACGCTTCGGCTGCCGCTGCACCGTATGATTACTTGATCTTCCTGTTTACGATACTGATACAATTTCTGCTGTAGTTGTTGCTTTAGATTCGTTCTATTTATCTACTATTCAAGTAGATCGCATGATTAGTATAATTCTGGTTATTCTAGTCATAAACTATTTACTGTTTTCGCGGATTAAATCAATAGCTAAATTGCTTATATACTCAACAATCCAAAAACCTGATTATAGGTAATTTGCTATGCCTGGCTTTCTCGCGTCTACGAGGCCGTTTCCCTTCAAAGGGGTACAGTATAAACGGTGGCGCATGAGAGCAGTTTACTGGTTTCAAAACAGTAACTGCTATGCTGCCACCAAAGGCAAGCCTGTGGGCGATCTCAATGCTGAACAACTGGAAGCTTTTGAGAAGCTCGATACCCTTTTCAAGGGTGCCCTTCTGAGTGTTCTTGACGACTCCATTGTGGACTCATATATGTCATTTGATAACGGCAATGACATGTGGGATGCGCTCGAGGCCAAGTTTGGTGCCTCGGACGCTGGCAGCGAGCTGTACGTCATGGAGTAATTCTATGACTACAAGATGACTGATGAGCGCTCTGTTGTACAGCAGGCTCATGAGATACAGTCACTCGCTAAGGAACTTGAGCACTTTAAGTGTGGACAAGTTTGTTGCCGGTGGCATTATCGCCAAGCTTCCACCTTCGTGGAGCAACTTTGCTACTTCTCTGAAACACAAGAGACAAGAGTTTTCCGTTTCGGATCTCATTGGGTCGCTTGATGTTGAAGAGAAGGCGAGAGCAAAGGATACACATGCTCGAGTTGCTGAGCTGGTTCTAGTGCCCATGTGGTACAGAAGAAGAATTACCAGCCGCCCCACAAGCCCAAGTTTAACAAGAACAAATCGGGGTAAAGACAAGTCTGACGATAGGCACAAGCCTTCACAGTCTACCAACTTCAAGAAGAACAACAATAAGCCAAGGAAGGGAGCATGCCATGTTTGCTGTGATCCGAATCACTGGGCACCTCGCTGTCCAACCGCCATGAGTTCGCACATCGGAGAACAGCGGCAAGACTGCCAATGTTGTCATCGGCGACACTGAGATGAAGGAATCTGGGTACGGTATATTTCCTACCATTCTTTCAGTTTGTCATTCTCCTGAATGGTTGATTGACACTGGTGCCAATGTACATGTTTGTGCTGATGCTTCCATGTTTTCTTCTTACCAGGTCACAGGGACTTCTCCCGTGCTGATGGGAACAACTCACATGCTTCTGTTCGTGGTGTTGGTACGGTCGATCTGAAGTTTACTTCGGGGAAGACCGTGCGCCTGAAGAACGTTCATCATGTGCCCTCCATCAATAAAAATCTCGTTAGCGGATCTCTTCTGTGTCGAGATGGTTATAAGTTGGTTTTCGAGTCCAATAAAGTTGTAATATCTAAGTATGGACAATTTGTTGGTAAAGGCTATGAGTGCGGAGGCTTGTTCCGCCTATCTTTGTCAGATATTTGCACCAAAGTTATTAATCATATTTGTCACGAATTTGAATATAATGTTTGGCATTCACGACTTTGTCATATTAACTTTGGTTGCATGACGCGGCTAGCTAATTTGGATTTAATTCCGAAATTCACTACTGTCAAAGGTTCCAAGTGTCAAGTGTGTGTGCAAGCTAAGCAACCTCGCAAGTCTCATACGGCTGCGGAGGCAAGAGACTTGGCGCCACTGGAACTTATACATTCAGATCTTTGTGAGATGAATGGCGTGTTGACAAAAGGCGGAAAGAAATATTTCATGACGCTTATTGATGACTCCACTAGATATTGTTATGTGTATTTTCTGAAAACAAAAGATGAGGCTTTAAACTACTTCAAAACTATAAAGCTGAAGCAGAGAACCAACTTGATCGAAAGATTAAAAGGCTAAGGTCTGATCGTGGTGGAGAATATTTTTCCAATGAATTTGATTCGTTTTGTGCGGAACATGGTATAATACATGAGAGGACGCCTCCCTACTCGCCTCAGTCAAATGGAGTGGCTGAAAGAAAGAACCGAACTCTAACTGATTTGGTTAACGCCATGTTAGACACTTCGGGACTGTCTCAGGCATGGTGGGGGGAGGCTCTATTGACAGCTTGTCATGTCCTAAACCGAGTTCCCATAAAAGATAAAACTGTTTCTCCATTTGAGGAATGGGAAAGGAAAAAGTTGAAACTCTCTTACTTACGTACTTGGGGCTGTTTGGCGAAAGTCAATATTCCAATTCCCAAGAAGCGCAAGCTTGGACCAAAAACCGTGGATTGTGTTCTTCTGGGCTACGCTTTTCATAGCGTTGGTTATAGATTTTTGGTAGTCAAATCTGAGGTATCCGACGTTCATGTTGGTACGATTATGGAGTCGAAGGATGCGACTTTCTTTGAGGATATCTTTCCCATGAAGGGTATGCCTAGCTCATCAAATCAGGAGATACCTAGCACATCTAGTCAGGAATTAGCTGTTATTCCTGAACCTACCATTTCGATAGAACACACTGATAACCCTGTGGAGGATGACAATGAAGCTCCTGTTAGGAGCAAGAGACAGAGGACTGCAAAGTCCTTTGGTGATGATTTCATTGTGTACCTTGTTGATGACACCCCTAGTACCATTTCAGAAGCCTATGCATCTATTGATGCTGACTACTGGAAGGAAGCTGTTCGTAGCGAGATGGATTCCATCTTGGCTAACGGAACCTGGGAAGTCACTGATCGTCCTTATGGGTGTAAACCTGTAGGATGTAAGTGGGTGTTCAAGAAAAAGCTTAGGCCTGATGGTACTATTGAGAAGTACAAGGCGCGGCTTGTGGCCAAGGGTTATACCCAGAAAGAAGGTGAAGACTTCTTTGATACTTACTCACCTGTGGCTAGACTGACCACGATTCGAGTGCTACTTTCATTGGCTGCCTCGCATGGGCTTCTCGTTCATCAAATGGACGTGAAGAAAACTTTCCTAAATGGAGAGTTAGACGAGGAAATTTACATGGATCAGCCCGATGGTTTTGTAGTACCTGGTCAGGAAGCAAAGGTGTGCAAGTTGTTGAAGTCCTTATATGGCCTTAAGCAAGCTCCTAAGCAATGGCACGAAAAGTTTGAAAGAACTTTAACTGCTGCAGGTTTCATTATAAACGAATCTGACAAATGTGTGTACTATCGCTATGGTGGGGGCGAGGGAGTTATTCTCTGTCTGTATGTCGATGACATACTGATCTTTGGAACCAACCTTGATCTAATCAAGGAGGTTAAGGATTTCTTATCTCGTTGCTTTGAGATGAAGGATCTAGGAGTAGCCGATGTTATCTTGAACATCAAGCTGCTGAGAGATGGTGATGGTGGGATTACACTGCTTCAGTCTCACTATGTGGAAAAGGTCTTGAGTCGATTCGGGTATGACGACTGTAAGCCTTCTCCGACACCATATGATCCTAGTGTGTTGCTTCGAAAGAATCAACAGACTGCTAGAGATCAACTGAGATATTCTCAGATTATTGGCTCGCTTATGTATTTGGCTTGTGCCACGAGGCCTGACATCTCTTTTGCTGTGAGCAAGTTGAGCCGGTTTGTTTCTAATCCGGGAGATGATCATTGGCATGCGCTCGAGAGAGTTATGCGTTATTTAAAAGGCACTGCGAGCTATGGAATTCACTACTCTGGATACCCGAGGGTACTGGAGGGTTATAGTGATTCAAATTGGATATCTGATGCTGATGAGATTAAGGCCACGAGTGGTTATGTGTTTACACTCGGTGGTGGAGCTGTTTCCTGGAAGTCTTGCAAGCAGACCATCTTAACGAGGTCAACTATGGAAGCAGAACTCACAGCGTTGGACACAGCCACTGTTGAAGCAGAGTGGCTTCGAGAGCTTTTGATGGACTTACCTGTGGTTGAAAAACCAATACCCGCTATCCTTATGAACTGTGATAATCAAACTGTGATACACAAGATTAAAAGTTCTAAGGATAATAAGTCATCAAGGCATGTGAAGAGGAGATTGAAATCTGTCCGAAAATTAAAGAACTCCGGAGTCATTGCGTTGGATTATATCCAAACGTCTAAGAATTTGGCAGATCCCTTCACAAAGGGTTTATGACGTAATGTGATAGATAGTGCATCGAGGGAGATGGGTTTGAGACCCATGGTATGAGTTGTCCACAGTGGTAACCTACTCTATGTGTTCGGAGATCCCGTGAATTAGAAGTGGGAGACAAGCTGTTGGGCAGCTGAGAGGAGAATATCCTTATATTATATTTCCCACTCCATGAAGATGCAATACTCTTCTATTCTGTATGGCAGGTTGATACTGATAGCCCTCAATGGCGTAGGTTGAGACCCCAATAGCAGAGTGTGTAGTACGGGCAAGACTTGTTTTCCCCACGAAGGTGACTCGAGGGTTTATATCGAACTCTCGGGGAATCAGTAGTGGAAGTTTTACCTCCTTATCCTTCCCTTGGAAACTGCAAACAAAGATAAATTGTTTTGTGCCCTCAACCTCACCAAGTGGTTGTCAAGCACAAGGTGTGAGAATGATAAAACAAAACAATAAATAAATATGCAAATAAAATATGCAAGGATGATGGAAACAATGATAAATGATATTTTTGGGTTTTATATGATGTATGCAAGATGCAAAAGTATTTTTGTATTTTCGGATTTAATTATGGCTGAAAATGAAAAGTGGATGAAAGTTGTTGGAAAGGTGTTTCTTATGATTAAAAATGGACCGGGGTTCATGGTTTCACAAATGCACTCTCTCTTTAATGATGTGGTGGACAATGGAACACAAAAGTTACATATGAGATTGCAACAAAGTTTCATGACAAGTTATAATCATATGGGCATCACGTCCTAACATAGAGATCTTTTGGTTATTAATCTCTCTTATACTCCACTAAGATGCGAACTAAATCATAACACCTTAGTATTAAGATAAATCAGAGCATAGCAATAAGTTTCATGACATGAAGTTGAAATAAGAACATGCTAGATCTAGTCATGGAGTAGTGGCATGGTCACACCCACATCTCCGGTAGCAAGGTATTTCTTTTTATCCCTAGTGAGGCAACAAAGTAAGGTAAAATACCCAAGTGGATCGCAGAACTTTCTCTCACGTTCACCGCACTAGCCACCCCCCGTTACTCCATCTAATGCACACGTTCCCCCTCACACGCTCTCATAAACATGCTTGATCAAAACAAGTAAACAAGAACGGGGTACATAATATGCATCTACTTTCATAACTGAAGTAAAACAATTGCAATCTCACACATATATTAACTCATAAAGATCCACCACAAAGGTATTACATAGATGACCGTAATCATGTTCGGCAGCTCATACGGTGCTAATTAGTGAAGCACAAGAGAGAGATACATAAGTTACTTCCACAAACCCATAGTCCAGGGGTGGACTACTCCCTCTTCATCATGGAGTGATGGAGATGTCGTTGGAGAAGGTGGAGACCTCTCCGGCAGCGCCCCGCCGGAGTTTTCCCCCTCCAATCTGCAGCTCCTGATCTCTGTTTCGTGGTTTCTGTGTTTCTGCGGCGCTCCTCTCCGAAGAGCCTCGGGGACTATTTTTATAGTCGGTTTTAGGTCAAGACGAAGCTTCTGGAAGAAAGATCGACGGCAACGGAGCGTCGAGGGCCAGATGGGGGTCCCACGCGGCCAGGTACTGTGGCCGTGGGCCCACTCTTTTGGTCCTCGGACCTCCGTTTGTTTGCTTCCTTCGCTCCCAGTCTTCTTCCTTCCAAATATTGATGCTCCAAAATTGCAAGTCATTTGGACGTCGTTTGGGTCCCTGAAACATCAAAATATAGAAAATAGGGTTTTCTGCCTGCGCAGGGTTAATTCCAGAAAAATAGGGGAACTTGTGAATTATTCCCAAAATCATTATAAATCAATGATATAACCCTTATATGATGCAAATATGATGGGAATATGAAGAAAATAATGCAAAGTTCATGTATGCATTTTACATGCATCAGCATCCCCAAGCTTAACCCATGCTCGTCCTCGAGTATGAAGGTGATAAAACTAACATGGACTTTGCATTTCAATACTATCAATGGATATCAAAGATGATTACTATTGCTACATAGAGTCAAATGGTTCATTCTTAATAAGATGTAACAATATGCAAGATAGTTTATGAAGTGATATCAAATATTCAATGTAAGGATGTTCAATGATAATTCACAAAGTGTAACATAAATGAAAAAGTACTATGGACCACAAGTATGCATAATGATAAGTAAGAACATCCTATAATGGTCATAGAGTGTAGATGGAAATCTGAATAAGGTGGACACTTTGGAAAGATATTTGAGTAGAGGTAAAGCATGAATAAGTTCATCTAACTTCCAAATTTCTACTTAAGTTAATGATTGTAATGTGGTACTCCTTGGTGTCAAGCTCTCATTGCCCCTATCATAGCATCTTGAATGATTAAGTTTAAAGTGAAAGCAAATATGAGTATGTGCTTGACAAAGTATGGGTTGAAAGTCTCATGCCCCTTGAATACGAGTACCTACACCATGTGTTACTCAACTTGGGAAACAAAGCAAGTTCAATTTAAATATCATTGTAAGTAAAATAGTATCATCAAGAGCGTCAACTGGGGTACCTCTTGTCCCAGGATATGGAACAAGCCCATATCAAAATGACAAGACAAACAAACATAATGAACAATCTCAACACCCTTTTTATTTACCATTGGATAGCTTTTTATTGTAAGGTGTATCACAGACGGTTCACCATAGCATGTAAGTAAATTTCCACCATGAATGATGCATGGCTTAGATTAGCGGCCCAGGCGTCTCTCTAACCATTATACAAACTCATTTAAACCTACTCCATTTCCACATTTATTTCACCATGATAAGCATCCATAAACAAAAGTACATGACATCAACTAATATAATGAAGTGCAATGTTGAAAGCGTTCCATGTGACAGCACATTTCTGCTAACTCTCAACCAAAGACTTTGTCAAGCTCATAACATCATAATTTTAATCACAATGGGTCATGTTCATTAAGTGCAATAAAAGTAAAGTGTGCATCAAGTTCGTGAGAGCTATAACCAACTTTTCCCATAACAATCAACAACATAAGCATTTTAATTCAGAGGTATAATGATACAAAATAACATGGTAAACATACTCGGAATAGCATAAAGCTAATAGGTAGATATGGTGGACTCACTGGAAAAACTTTGGTTGAAGGTGTTGGAAACAAGTTTTTACTTGTTGGAATTTTTGGGCTAGCAAGAGGGAGAAAGTTGACCGTCTAAATGCATGCATGAGTGTCCATAGAACTAACTAATTCATGTTAAACAAAGTAAAGTAACATTCAGCATCAAAACATGAATAAAAGATAGCTCTTGATAAAACACTTGCAAATTATTACTCATTAACAAGCTCATGAATCATGCAACTATATGTATCTTTTAAAATCAACTCAAACATCCCTTTTCCCAATCTTATAATGGCATCCAACATATTTCAACCCATATTTCCAGTAGCTCTCTCATATATAAATGATAATGTGGTGGTCTCTCAAAAATAAAAATCAAAACAAACAAAAAACAAAAAGACGCTCCAAGTTTATACGATAAAGTGCATTGATCGAAAAACAGAAGTTAGACGTGTGCAAACCGAGAGTGTGTTGGTCCAGTGGGTTGTCTTCACATCCCCAAGCTTATGGTTTTCACCATCCTTAGATACTCTTGGTGCATCTCCTCTAATCCCTGTGAAAAAACTTCAAAACACCGTTTCTCCCATTTCTTTTCTGTGGGGTGACATTAGTAGTGATAAACAAATAGTTTCTTGCTGCATATAATCCTTAGACAAAAATTATATGAATGTCCAGTAAGTGTATATGTTGTATGCCTACTCATAAACTCAATTGGATCAAAAAGATTCAAGTTAAAAGTTCTAAGCATGCATCAAACAAAATGGGACAGAATCTGTCCAGAAAAACAGCAGTAGCAAAACGTATTTTTCTACCCTACTTAACTTTGTCAAAAATTCTGAAAAATTCATGCATACAGAGGATGAAAAGTTGCTTCTACAGTTTAAATATCAGCTCATTCGGAGTTACAGAATAGGAATTAAAAATCAAACCGTGCACAGATTCGTGCTGGAATAATATCTCCGAATGCTATAAGCAACTTTTTCAAACCAAAATGGGTAAAACTTGGCACTTTATTAAAAATTCCAGAAACAAAACTATAAACAAAGTCTCTTGTTACAGCAAGAGGACACAAAGAAAATCAAAATAAAAACAACCGGGTTGCCTCCCGTAAAGCGCTTTCTTTATAGCCATATAGCTAGGCTTCTTACTTGATAGTTATAGTGGACGAAGCTCATGAGGGAGCTTGAACTTTGGTGTGTCCCTCTTCCTTGGGAAGTGTTCCATGCATTTCTTGTGTGGAAACTGAAACTTCACATTCCCTTCTTTTGAATCAATGATAGCACCTGTAGTACGAAGAAAAGGTCTTCCAAGAATAATTGGACTAGAGGTTTTATTCCCCATATCCATGATTAGAAAATCAACAGGCACAAATGTCATATGTAACTCTACCATAACATCACTTACTCTTCCTATAGCATGTTTAATGGAATCATCAGCAAGTGCAAGTTCAATAGAGCATTTTTCAAGATTCTTTAATTCAAGTACTTCATATAGTTCTTTAGATAAAAGAGACACTAGATCCTAGATCTAATATAGCATGGTGTGTCTCTTTTCCAATGGTTACAAGTACTTTGGGAATCCATACATCCCCAAGCTTAGGTGGTATCATAGCTTCTTGTTGTACCTAGCAATCTTTTCTTTTAAGACATGATTAGCAATATAAGAACCAAAACCAGCTTGGTTAGCATTAATAGAAGGATCACTTGCAAATTTTTGTAAGATAGATATTAATTCATGCAAGCTACAATTCTCTAAGTCAAGCAATGGTTCCTTGACTTCACTAAGCATTTTAACTTCTTCAACTTTCTTTTCTAACTCAATCAACAAAAGAGTTTCATCATGTTCAGTTCTTCTTTTAAACCAACAAGTTGAGACATAAATGGCAACAAATATTCAGGATAGTTTAATAATTCATTAAGAGTGTCCTCCAAAGTAAGAGGAACATTTTCAGCAATATTAATAGAATTCATTCCAACCACAGGTGGTGCTTGTGGTTTCCCTGCAGACATACTCAATAAAGTGGCTTGGTTATCAGCTAGTTTTGACAAGCTTTGTCTAGTCTGCAGTTTGGAGTTGTAAGCCTTTAATATCAGAACTAATAGAAGCAACAGACTTATTCAACTCTTGTATCATGGTATTATGACTAGCAACTTGTTCCATAAGAATTTTATTAGCCTCAAAATTATCATTACGTGGTGGCATAGGCTTCCAATTATTATTACTAGCATTAGGATATGGAATAGATGGACGGTTGTTGGGAACATATGGGGGTTTATTATAAGATTATAATTGTTATTACCATACCCATTATTACCATAGTTCCTAATGAAGTTGACATCAATATTTTCAGATTATTACCAACTAGTTCTTGCAAAGGCACATTTTCATATTTTGTTTATTAATGAAAGCAAGAATAGTGTCCATTTTAGATGACAAATCATTTGTTTCTTCTATGGAGTTTACTTTCTTAGATGAAGTAGGTGCTCTATCAGTGTGCCATTGACTATAGTTTTGCAAAATGCTCTCCAATATGTTTTTAGCTTCACCTACAGTTTTTCCCATAAACGCACCTCCAGCAGCAGAATCAAGAATATTTCTAGACATGTAGTTTAGACCATTGTAAAAAGAGTGTAATATGGTCCATTCATTAACCCCATGTGATGGACAAGTTCTAAGCATAAGTTTAATCCTATCCCAAGCCATGGCAACATGTTCATTTTCATTTTGCCTAAAAGAAAGAATATTGTTTCTATTTTGCAAAATTTTAACAGGAGGATAGTATTTCTTAATGAAAGCTTCTTTTAGATCATCCAAGTTTTAATGCTATCAATAGGTAATGAATGCAACCATTCTTTAGCTTTTCCTCTAAGTGAGAAAGGAAATAATTTCAGTTTTAGAACATCACTTTCCACATTTTTAAATTTTTGCATGTCACATATTTCAACAAAATCATGAAGATGCATAGAGGCATCCTCCATAGCACTACCGCCAAATTGTTCCCTAGTTATCAAGTTCAAAAACTAGGACTTACTTCATAGCTATCAGCTTGTATCTCAGGTGTGGCAATGGGCCTAGCAATAAATTGATCATTTGGAGTGTTTGTGTAGTCACACAACTTAGTTCTGTCTCCCATTTTCCAAGTTTTTATGTGTTTTTTAATTTTTTATGCAAAACTGAAAATAAAATATGCAACACAAAATGCAAGACAATAACAAAACAAAATAAAATGTTTGCAAGTAAAGATGGTGCTCACGTAGGTGCAACCTCCCCAAGCTTAGGTGTTTGCACAACTTGATGATGAAGTTGACTTGTTGTGAGATACCCTTGGATAAAACTTTCAGCAATGATTACCCGGCAACGGCGCCAAAAATAGTCTTGATAGCCCTCAATGGCGTAGGTTGAGACCCCAATAGCAGTGTGTAGTACGGGCAAGACTTGTTTTGGCCACGAAGGTGACTCGAGGGTTTATATCGAACTCTCGGGGAATCAGTAGTGGAAGCTTTACCTCCTTATCCTTCCCTTGGAAACCTGCAAACAAAGATAAATTGTTTTGTGCCCTCAACCTCACCAAGTGGTTGTCAAGCACAAGGTGTGAGAATGATAAAACAAAACAATAAATAAATATGCAAATAAAATATGCAAAGATGATGGAAACAATGATAAATGATATTTTTGGGTTTTATATGATGTATGCAAGATGCAAAAGTATTTTTGTATTTTCGGATTTAATTATGGCTGAAAATGAAAAGTGGATGAAAGTTGTTGGAAATGTGTTTCTTACGATTAAAAATGGACTGGGGTTCATGGTTTCACAAATGCACTCTCTCTTTAATGATGTGGTGGACAATGGAACACAAAAGTTAACATATGAGATTGCAACAAAGTTTCATGACAAGTTATTAATCATATGGGCATCACGTCCTAACATAGAGATCTTTTGGTTATTAATCTCTCTTATACTCCACTAAGATGCGAACTAAATCATAACACCTTAGTATTAAGATAAATCAGAGCATAGCAATAAGTTTCATGACATGAAGTTGAAATAAGAACATGCTAGATCTAGTCATGGAGTAGTGGCATGGTCACACCCACATCTCCGGTAGCAAGGTATTTCTTTTTATCCCTAGTGAGGCAACAAAGTAAGGTAAAATACCCAAGTGGATCGCAGAACTTTCTCTCACGTTCACCGCACTAGCCACCCCCCGTTACTCCATCTAATGCACACGTTCCCCCTCACACGCTCTCAAAACATGCATGATCAAAACAAATAAACAAGAACGGGGTACATAATATGCATCTACTTTCATAACTGAAGTAAAAAAATTGCAATCTCACATATATATTAAATCATAAAGATCCACCACAAAGGTATTACATAGATGACCGTAATCATGTTCGGCAGCTCATACGGTGCTAATTAGTGAAGCACAAGAGAGAGAGATACATAAGTTAATTCCACAAACCCATAGTCCAGGGGTGGACTACTCCCTCTTCATCATGGAGTTGATGGAGATGTCGTTGGAGAAGGTGGAGACCTCTCCGGCAGCGCCCCGCCGGAGTCTTCCCCATCCAATCTGCAGCTCCTGATCTCTGTTTCGTGGTTTCTGTGTTTCTGCGGCGCTCCTCTCGAAGAGCCTCGGGGACTATTTTTATAGTCAGTTTTAGGTCAAGACGAAGCTTCTGGAAGAAAGATCGACGGCAACGGAGCGTCGAGGGCCCAGACCAGGTACTGTGGCCGCGTGGGCCCATTCCTTTTGGTCCTCGGAGCTCCGTTTGTTTGCTTCCTTCGCTCCCAGGTCTTCTTCCTTCCAAATATTGATGCTCCTAAAATTGCAAGTCATTTGGACATCGTTTGGGTCCCTGAAACATCAAAATATAGAAAATAGGGTTTTCTGCCTACGCAGGGTTAATTCCAGAAAAATAGGGGAACTTGTGAATTATTCCTAAAATCATTATAAATCAATGATATAACCCTTATATGATGCAAATATGATGGGGATATGAATAAAATAATGCAAAGTTCATGTATGCATTTTACTTGCATCAGATACTTATCTTAATGTATTCCAAGTGGCTTACTTTTATAAGCGGATATGTTGTCCTGCAGAGCATCTCTTGAGGAATACACCTATATGAGTCTGACTGTTAAACGTCGCAGTCCGTGAGAGTTGGGTGCTCTTTAATAAACTCATGAAAGGTCTTGGAGTATGACGCATAAGCTCCACCCGCGGGGAAGCCTTGCGGCAGCTCAGTATTGGTCAAGGGCTTGTGTGAAACTAAGTCGCAACAAACTTGTAGTTCAAGGCATAGTCCACTATCCAAGTTGTGATCTAGTGTAGCATACGTTTCTAAGTGGAAGTTCAACTTAACAGTCTCCACAAAGTACCGGTATATAAAACAATGTTTTGGAACTGAATGATGAGATATGAGACAATGAGACTTTGTGGGGGATTGTTGGAATTTACTAGTATTTACTAGCCCAAGATAAATTCAGAAATTCTCATTGGCACATTATTATATTTTGTTAATTGGGAAAATTAATGAGTCATTGATTAATTAGTAACGGTCACGGTTATTACGGCCGTTTCTAATTCATTAATAGACACGGTTAATACAGCCGTTTCTGATTTTGGAAAAATTAATGAGTCATTGATTAATTAGTAACGGTCACGTTTATTACGGCTGTGTCTAATTCATTAACAGACACGGTTAATACAGACATTTTCTGATTCACAAACACGTTTATTGTGACCGTTTTTAATTCATAAACAGACGTGTTTAATACGGCAGTTTCTAAATCATAAACGGACGCGTTTATGAGGGCTGCTTTGACTCCAAACCGGCACTATATAAAACCGAACAAGCCAATTTTGGCACATATACGCAGCGCATGGTCTCGCACCACTGTTCCAAAACCTTGCGCCGCCGTCTTCCAAGTCTTCTCTATCCCGTCTTCCGGCGTGCACCGGTTGAAGGGACAGTAGGCCTTCGGAACCCCGCCTCTTGTGATCTTGTACGGGAGAGGGGCGATCAGGTTTTTGAGGAGCGCACTCGCGCGACTACTGGCATCGAGTTCTTCCCAACGACGACTTCTTCCCCGACATCAACAGCCTCTTCATCGACGACATGGGCGACAACAGCAACGCCAACGCTTCGGCTGCCGCTGCACCGTATGATTACTTGATCTTCCTGTTTACGATACTGATACAGTTTCTGCTTGTAGTAGTTGCTTTAGATTCGTTCTATTTATCTACTATTCAAGTAGATCGCATGATTAGTATAATTCTGTTTATTCTAGTCATAAACTATTTACTGTTTTCGTGGATTAAATCAATAGCTAAATTGCTTATATATTCAACAATCCAAAAACCTGATTATAGGCAGTTTTGTACTTACTGGCACTGTCACAATTTGTATTTCGACTAATATATAGCCTACTAGCCAAGCACGTCCATTTAGCTACATGAACATGTCAGAGTATATTGTTGATACAATTTTTGTTAGAACAATTTTCTTGATTTTTTTATTTTTAGGGTAACAATATTGTTGATACAAATGAGTCCTTTAAAGTTCCACGCCGTTAGGTCAGTTCAGCCCATAATACACATTCAGGGCCCAGAAGTAACGGAGCATTGCAGCATTCGTACGTCGTTTTCGACGGATAACGATCCTACCCTAGCAATAGGATCCTAGTAGCTAATCTGTCATCGGCGGCGCGTGCGACGATGTTGCGATCCTTGCTCGCCCGTCCTCGCCCTCTGCTCTCCCATCTCCGTCGTCACGACTGCCGTCCGGTGGCTCGTCAGCTAGGCCGCCGCGCAGATCAGATAATCTCGCGGAGCTACACGTCGTCGGAGGACGAGACGACGGACAGCGACGCCGATCGCCCGGAAACCAGGCACGGGCGCCAGCATCTGTACGTGGTGTTGAATGACTGTGTTAGCGCATATCTGCTGACCTGGTCGCCCACTCCCTCTCTCACGTTCCCACGTTGTACTCCTAGCGTGCTCAACTGCTCGCACGATTCACTGCCACTTCGGTGTGCACGATGTACATGTAAAACACTATATAAGCTGATCAATACGATGCCAAGCACCCAAGGTGCATAGCTCAATCTGTCTTCATGGTATCAGACGCTCCCCGTTCCTGAACCTCTCCACCAAAACTTCCGCTGCTTCACTCTGGCGACCACGATGGCCACTCCTCCCCCAGGCTATGTCCGTGACCTCGCTGGGGCATTCAACCAGGCTGGCGCGTCTGCAGCAAGCGCCGCTCCCGGCGCCAGCTCCGCCCCTGCCGCTCCCCTGCCTGTCGCATCTGCACCTCCTGCGGCGCCGGCCCCAGCTCTGGCCGTGCCGGTTGCGCCTCCTCCACCGGCCTCGGCGGCACTCTTCATCCCCCCTGCGCCCATGCCGCTCTACCAGCTCGGCGCTGCCCCGGCTGCACCGGCGCCTGCTCCGTCGCCGTTGGGCGCGGTCTACATCAACCAGCACGTGCCGGTCGTGCTCAGCCTCAACCCGTCGAACTACTCCCCGTGGCGCACCATGTTCGAGCTAGCCTTCGCCAAGTTCGGCGTCATGGAGCACATCCTCGGCCCGCCACGCCCCACCGACGCGCAGTGGGTGCAGGACGACGCGTTCATCACGTCGTGGCTGTACAACCGCGTGTCCCCGGAGATCCTCTCCCTCGTCCACCAGCGGCACCCTACCGCGGCGAGCGTGTGGAGCGCCACTGCGTCCCTCTTCCTCGACAACGCGAAGACGCAGGCGGTGTTCATTGGCACCGATTTCCGTCGCCTGGAGCAAGGCGACATGTCCATGCTGCGCTACTTCGCCCGGCTCAAGGAGTACGCCGACCAGCTCGCTGACCTCGGCTTCCCCGTCGACGACAAGGCGCAAGTGATGAACATGTTCCGTGGTCTGAATCCCCGGTACTTCTATGCCATTCCCATTCTGACGATGCAGGCCCCATTCCCCTCGTTCCTGCGGTGCCGTGCGTTCCTGATCCTGGAGGAGTCACGCCTGAACATGGCGTCGCCGCCGCCGTCTGACACGGCGCTCCATGCTGGTCGTGTGCCACCACCTGCTGCCCCAGCCCCGGCACCCTACCACAACACCGGCAACGGCAACCGCAATGGCAACCGGAACCGGAACAGAGGCAAGGGCAAGGCCGCCCAGCAGTCCAACGACGCTGGCAGTTCCTCAAGCGGCTCCTCGTCCACTAGCGGCCAGACTGTCGGGCGTGTCGTCCAGCTGCCTGCTCCCGCCACCAACCCCTGGACGGGCATGGTGCACGCCTGGCCCATGCCATGGCGCCCTCACGCTCCAGGATCGAGCCTCCTCGGCCCGGTCCCCGGCACGCCATCGCCGTTCGCCGGACATGCTGCTCACCACGCCCTACCAACGCAGCCGCCGGCTGCACCCCACTACAACGGAGGGGCCTGGAACCAGTCTGCGCTGATCCAAGCGCTGAACAACATGTCTCTTCAGCAGCAGCAGATGCCGCCGCCGCCGTCAAACGAGTGGCACCTCGACACCGGAGCGTCCTCGCACATGTCCTCCTCGCCCGGTATGCTCTCAGACCTTGCTCCATCTTCTTCTCGCATAGTTGTTGGTAACGGCGACACGCTGCCAGTCTTGCACTCCGGCCACCTCGCCATTCCCACCTCCACCTCCCCAATTCACCTTTGCAACGTGCTCGTTTCCCCCTCTCTCATCAAAACCCTTATCTCTGTTAAATCTTTGTGTCGTGATAATCCCGTTAATGTCGAATTTGACAATCTTGGTTTTTCTGTTAAGGACCGGCTAACCCGGAGGGTGATCCTCCGCTGTAACTCCACCGGCGATCTGTACCCCGTCAGCGTGCCCTCGCCCCACTACAGCCTCCACGCCAGCGCCTCCATCTCCACCGACCTCTGGCACCAGTGCCTAGGCCACCTGGACGCGACACGCTGGCCCGTGTTCTTCGCTGCGCTCCAGACCCGCCGTCACATACTTGTCATGCATGTCAAATAGGAAAAAAATGTTAGGTTTCCCTTTTTAGAATCGCAGCATGTTTCCTTTTTTCCTTTTCAGCTTGTACATTGTGATGTCTGGACATCGCCCATATTAAGTTCATCAGGTTTTCGTTACTATTTGCTGCTCCTTGATGATTACAGTCACTTCTCGGGGACGTTTCCTTTGCGGTATAAATCTGATGCTCTAGCCACGATTCAGAAATTTCATGCGCTAGTTCAGAACCACTTCAACCTCCCCGTTCTAACACTCCAAGCTGACAACGGGCGCGAGTTCGACAGTCACGCCGCCCGTGCTTTCTTCGACACCCACGGCATTGCCTTCCGCATGTCCTGTCCCTATACATCCGCCCAAAACGGCCGCGCCGAACGAATGCTGCGCACCCTCAATGAAACAGTCCGCGCCATGCTCACCCACGCCTCCATGCCGCCCACGTTCTGGGCAGAAGCGCTCGCCACGGCCACTTTTCTTCACAATCGTCGGCCGTGTCGCGTTCGTCGCTTCCTCTCTCCGTTCGAGCTCCTATACTGCGCCCCACAAGACTACAGCGGCGTTCGCGTGTTCGGCTGCCTCTGCTACCCCAACACTAGCGCCACTGCCACCCACAAGCTCGCGCCGCGCTCTGCCGCATGCGTGTTCTTAGGTTACTCGCCAGATCACAAGGGCTACCGCTGCCTAAACCGTGCCACGGGGCGTGTTCTCATCTCTCGCCACGTCTACTTCGACGAGCAGCAGTTCCCCTTTGCATTTGTGTCGCCACCATCTGAGTTGCTCCCTGCCCCCGATGACGTGACGCCACCGGCGCCATTGGCATGCTCTCGCATGGCCGCACCATCATCGTGCTTGTCGTCCACGCCCCCGGCACACTCCAGCCCACCCGCTCTCACGCCGTCTGCGCCCCCGGCACGCTCCAGCACACCCGCGCCCCCGGCGCGTTGTCGCCCACCCGCGCTCACGCCAATCGCGCCCGTGACGTGCTCTCACACTCCTGTCGCCAATTCGCCTGTGCGTTCTGCGGCTACACCACCCACCCACGCTCACGCACCCTCTCCACAAAATCCAGCACCACGTAATCCTGCACCCGTCCCGACACACACCATGATCACCCGTGCCCAGCATGGCATCTTTCAGCCTAACCCGAAATATGCCCACCTCGCCACCGATACACCATCCATCTCACCAATTCCAAAGTCTGTGCGGACTGCGCTGCGTGATTCGTCGTGGCTAACAGCTATGCAGGAGGAGTACAGGGCCCTGATGAGCAACAGGACGTGGGAGCTGGTGCCGCACCCGCCGAACGCCAACATCGTCAGCGGCAAATGGTTGTTCGCCACAAGTTCCGTGCCGATGGCACCCTGGAGCGCTACAAGGTGTGCTGGGTCATGCGTGGGTTCTCCCAACGCCCCGGCATCGACTTCTCGGAGACCTTCAGCCCGTCGTCAAATCGGCCACCGTGCGCGCCGTCCTCGCCATCGCGTCCGCCCGCGACTGGCCCGTGCATCAAATGGACGTCAACAATGCGTTCTTGCAGGGGCACCTCCGCGAAAGCGTCTACTGCCAGCAGCCCGTGGGTTTCGTCGACGACACTCGACCCGAGCACGTCTGCCTCCTCGACAAGTCGTTGTACGGCCTCAAGCAGGCGCCTCGCGCTTGGTACGAACGGTTCGCGCAGTTCCTTGGTCGCATCGGCTTCGTCTCCAGCAAATCTGACACCTCGCTGTTCGTACTACGGCGGGGTCACGACACTGCCTACCTGCTACTCTACGTGGACGACGTCGTGCTCACGGCATCCTCCCCTGCGTTGCTCCGTCATCTGATCGAACAACTCATGGGCGAGTTCTCCATGAAGGATCTCGGGCCACTACACTTCTTCCTCGGCATCCGCGTCACTCGGGACGCCTCCGGCTTCTTCCTGTCACAACAGAAGTATGCTGAAGAGCTTCTTGATCGTGCCAACATGGTGGACTGCCGGCCGGTGTCTACGCCGGTCGACACGCACGCCAAGCTCTCCGCCAACGCCGGCACCCCCGTGGAAGATGCCTCGGAGTATCGCAGCATCGTCGGCGGCCTCCAGTACCTGACGATGACGCGCCCCGACCTCAGCTACGCCGTGCAGCAAGCATGTCTCCACATGCATGACCCGCGCGCGCACCACCTCGCCATGGTCAAGCGCGTCCTGCGCTACATCCGTGGCACCGACGACCACGGCCTGCATATCCACCGGTCGCCCACTCTGGACCTTATCGGCTACTCCGACGCCGATTGGGCTGGCTGCCCCGACACTCGCCGCTCGACATCGGGCTACGCGGTCTACCTCGGTGACTCCTTGGTGTCCTGGTCATCCAAGCGACAACCGACAGTCTCCCGCTCCAGTGCGGAGGCCGAGTACCGCGCCGTCGCCAACGTGGTCGCCGAGTGCTGCTGGCTCCGCCAACTCCTCAGTGAGCTTCACGTCGCCGTCCTGAAGGCCACGGTGGTCTACTGCGATAATATTTCTGCCGTCTACATGGCGGCGAACCCGGTGCACCATCGTCGCACCAAGCATATCGAGCTCGACATCCACTTCGTGCGGGAGAAAGTCGCGCTCGGCCAGCTTCGCGTTCTTCATGTACCTACAACGCAGCAGTTTGCTGACGTGATGACAAAAGGCCTGCCGACAGCAGCCTTCCAGGAGTTCAGGTCCAGCTTGTGTGTCCGGCCTCCAGACACAGCAGCTGCGGCGGGGTGTTAGCGCATATCTGCTGACCTGGTCGCCCACTCCCTCTCTCACGTTCCACGTTGTACTCCTAGCGTGCCCAACTGCTCGCACGATTCACTACCACTTCGGTGTGCACGATGTACATGTAAAACACTATATAAGCTGATCAATACGATGCCAAGCACCCAAGGTGCATAGCTCAATCTGTCTTCAGACTGGAAGAAGGGGTTTAGCATCCATAAGCTGGACATGGAAGACGGTTCGGACGGCGGTGATTTGACCCTGCAGGCTCCTGTGCTCCGCCAGTCGACGGCAGATCGTAAGTGGAACTTTGCCGCCCGTGGGCCGCAAGATCGTCGCCGCCGGGATGATAAAACCCATTGAGGATGATTATGTCACGCTCGTCTACGACACCGAGACGGCGGGGCTGTCCATTGTCCCTCGTCTCCCAGGGGGGCTGCAGTGTTATGCCTCTCGCCATTGCTGCCGGGAACCGGCTGTACACGTTCGAGACAGTGGCATACCGACGGCTGCCGAACGGATTCATGCATCTCCTGGAAGATGCGCCAGCACCTGCAGGCTGCGATAAGTACTGGTGGGGAAACAGCGACCACTGGTCGTGGAGCAGCATCCCGACAGCCTTCCCTTTCAAAATCGACGACGTCGAGTCAATCGCCGTGCACCCAGAGGGAGGAGGTCGCACCTTGTTCGTGTCTACGCGGGAGTGGAACGGGATCGTGGATATTGAAGACAACCAGGACACATGTGTCGACAGAGCGAGCACAAAGGACAGCTCCATTGGCACATCACGGACATTCGCATATGACACGGAGACCGGCGAGTGGAGGCGCCATGGTGACTGGGATCTACCGTTCTATGGCCAAGCCCACTACGATGCCGAGCTGGACGTCTGGATCGGACTCCATAAGGTATATGAGCGACTCCATCACAGCCCACACGATCA
This sequence comes from Poa pratensis, assembly GCA_947311845.1. NCBI lineage: Eukaryota > Viridiplantae > Streptophyta > Magnoliopsida > Poales > Poaceae > Poa > Poa pratensis. The sequence continues at coordinate 46,389,408 of CAMZMU010000060.1, forward strand.
CCACACTACTGATGGCTACCTCTGCTCGTGCGATGTTGCGTCTCCGGATGGGAGCCCCGTGCAGCCTGCCTGGAAACTCTGCGCGGAAGGGTTATTGGACCATTATGCTTTCCGGCCCGTTGCTAGCCTAGTGTACATGGGTGGTAGCAACTATTGCATCGTCGAGATAATGCCGCTGGAGAGGCGCCGCGGGAACAAGTGTGTGATGCGCGTGGCCAGGTTCCGCCTCAAGTACGGCAAGAAAGGCGAGCTCCTAGTTACCGACCGCCGGCCTGACCGCTCCTACCTCTTCTCTAACTTTAATAATAATTTTGAGGTGCAAGCATTCTGGATGTGATTGGGGGCGTGGTGCAAATACAGTTAAACATCCTTGCAAATTGTTAAGGCCGTTAATTCATTTGCCAAATGTGTATTACCAAGTGTAACACTAGGCAAAGAGAATGCCGAGTATGGAATGACTATAGCCGAGTCTTTTTTTTATACTCCGCAACATTTGCGTTTCCTGTAGTGCGCAATGGCCTAGCCATGTGTGGAGCGGGCATGGCCTTTAGAGTTAGCAATGTGATTTGTAGTATAGTCACTGAAAAAAAAGATTTATAGCGAAGAAAGATAAGTCTTTTCTCGGAACAAGTGACAAGTCAGTATACTCCAATTAACATTTGGTGCGGCTAGTTCAGTTCGGCCCGTAATGCACATTCAAGGCCCAGAAGTAACGGACTTTGCCCTTTGCAGCTTTCGATCGTACTCTTCATCTTGGATGGCATGCGATCGTACCATCGGGAGGCAACCCTAGTAGAAGCAGCTCCTGATCTTCCTCGTAGCTAATCAACCGCGCACAGCCGCCGCATGCACATCAAGTCACGATGTTGCGATCTTTCTTCGCTCGTCCTCAGCCTCTCCTCTCCATCTCCGACGCCACGATCGCCGTTCCGTGTCTCAGCTCGGCCGCCGCGCGGATGAGATCCAGGCACGCGGTTACTCGTACACGTCGTCGGAGGACGAAACGGACAGCGACGTCGATCGCCCAGAGGCCAAGGACAGGCGCCAGCATCTGTACGTGGTGCTGGACGACTGGAAGAAGGGGTTCAGCATCCACAAGCTGGACCTGGACGACGGCTCGGAGGGCGGCGACCTGACCCAGCGGCCTCCTGTCCACCGCCAGTTGATTGGGGATCGCTTCTGGAGCTTCGGGGCCGTGGGCGGCAAGATTATCGCTGCTGGGAGGGTAAAATCCAAGGAGGATGACCATGTCACGCTTGTCTACGACACGGGAACGGACTGTACACTTTCGATAAATACCATGGACGTATGCATCTCTTGGAAGATGCGCCAGTACCTGCAGATGACAAGCACGGTAGCGAGGCATTCTGGTGGGGAACCGCAGACCACTGGTCCTGGAGCAGCATCCCCACACCGCTCCTTTCAACGCCTGCTTCGTGGAGTCAATCGCCGTGCACCCAGATGGCACCTTGTTCGTTTCTGTAGGCAAGTGGAACAGCGTCGTCGACATAGATGGCAACATGATCGCAGGAGACGACTGGGACCCCCTGGTCAATCGAGAGATCACGGACGACGGCTTGCTGCGCACCTCCGAGACCTTCTCCTACAACACCGGCACCGGGAAGTGGAGGCGCCACGGCGACTGGCATCTACCGTTCTACGGCCAAGTCCACTACGACGCCGAGCTCGAAGCGTGGGTCGGTCTCCGGAAGGTACACAAGCCAGACCACCTCTGGACGGATGGCTACCTCTGCTCGTCCGACGTCGCGTCCCCCGACGGGAGCCCCCTGCAGCCTGACTGCAAGCTCTGCGCGGAGGGGATGTTCGACCCTCACATGGACCGCACCGATGCCAGCCTCCTGCACATGGGTGGTAGCAACTATTGCTTCGTCGAGATCGCGTCGTGCGACAGGTTCAGGAGCAACCGTTGTGAGGATGTCGGCCTCAAGTGTGTGATCCGTGTGGCCACGTTCCGCCTCAGGTACGGCAAGAAAGGCGAGCTCATCCTGACGGCGCGCCGGCGCAATCGCTCCTACCACTTATCTAGTTTTTATGAAATTTCTACATGCTCAAGTTCTAGGGTGCATGCATTCTTGATGTGATCGATCCACAAGTGGCAGAGACGATGAAGTGAAACACCCTCGAGTCTGGACTATATCGTATAGATGTGATTTGGTGAGACACAGTGTTCTTCCTCACCTTTGCAGATTATTTCTCAATGTGCAAAATAATTGTGAAATTACCTAAAGCGTAGTAAAAACCTCCACAAACTACCGCTACCATGTAAAAAAAATTCAACAAAAAGATAAAGTACGTCGTGGACCTCAAATCATCATAATCTGAGTTTAAATTGTTGACGAAATTATAACTGAATTTTGCATCTTGCTAATTTCCGTGGTTTTCGACATATTTTATGCCTTAAATATTTGGGATCATACTCAAATAAATAAAACCGATGTGACTGTTACTTTTATGTAAGAAAACTATCAAATTGTAATGAAATTTGTTTGAGTAATTCCAAAACAAACTCTGAAATACAACATATCAAGTTTTGTACTTTATGATGAGTACCAAAAATTTCCTGCTTGCCAAAACTATTCATCGAGTATGGCTGTTGCACTCTGCAAAGATTTTCGCCGAGTACCTTCTTTGCACTCGGCAAACAATGTGCCCGTGTCGGAATCTGGTACACCGGTGTTTGCCGAGTGTCCACATGAGACACTCGACAAAGTTTAGTGCCATGTGTCCATTTTTCGTTTCAGCCGAACAGTCGCTGGTCGCTTTATTTTGCCGAGTGCCTTGATAAAATAGTCGCCACAGATTTTGCCGACATCCCGGTATTTGACACTCCGCAAACAAAAATTCCCAATATAGATGCTGCCGAGTATTTTTTTTTGCCGAGTGTAACATTCGGTAAAGATAATACCGAGTATGGAATGACTATAACAGAAATTCCCAATATAGTTGTTGCCGAGTATTTTTGGTCATGTCTAACTGCGTTATGACCGATGATGTTTTTACCTCCCCCTTCGTAGTCTCGACTGACCACATTGTAACAATATAGTTAGGTGACCCTGGGTTCGGCGGAATTTATATCGGCGTGATGTCTAAATTTCTATGCAAAACCAATATCAAGGATAACCACCATGGAGCTCCTCCTGGAAGCGACGGCAGCGACCATCCGGTACCGAGTGAGCACACCGAGATGGCAAATCCACATGTCGGACTACCCCTCCCCCCACGCCCCGTCCCTAACGATTATAATTAAAAAAAAATTGAAAATCGTGCTCATCTACCCACACAAGCATCTAATAGCAACCAGGCCAATGATGTGTATGCATATTGGAAAGATACTTAATGATTTTTAATTACTACTAATATCCTTAGCGATGAAAATTGCTAGTCCAGCTTCAAATTTAAAGAGCAGATCAAGTCAAACAACGCCTTATATTTTAATAAAACAGATGGACCGATGTATGTAGCACAACTTAACAAACATAATTCGAGCTTATATGCATGGAATTATACTAGAATGGAAGTATACATCTGATGTTAGACATGTCACTAAAAGTACAAAGCCATAGAGAAGACACCCAAATCAATCTCAGGTAAGCTACACATAAAAAGTGAACTCATCTTTCCGGATCGTCATGGAGCTTCATTGGCGGTTCATCCTTCTTCTTCGGCTCTGGGACGGATGTGGTCTTCTTGAACCGTTCGACGACTTCCCGTCCGCAATCAACAACGTCAGGCCGGCTCTAGGAGGAGCAGCAGCGGCGGCGTGCCGTCGACACGGTCTAGAGATTCAAGACGAAGGGCATCTCAAGGATCTCGTTGTAATTTCGTTTTTTGTTGAGATGTTTTGTACCGTTCGATGTTTCTTTAATAGAAGGGTCATATTCGCAAAAAAAAAAAGTGAACTCATCTTTTACCAATATAAGCTACATTTGCTACAAAAGGAATATTAAAAGTATATTTGTTCTCAAAATTCGAAAGGAATCTTAGAATTGGGAAGGAATCTAAAGAATCCGGAAGGAATTAAAAAGTATATTTGAAGATTCACAAATATACAAGAAAGTATAAGACTTGTTGAAAAAAATCAAAAGGTTCCGAGGGAAATGAAGGTGCTAGATGAGTCGCGAGCCAACAAAATAAGGTACATCGGTAAGGTGACAACAAATAAGATAACTGTGAAAAATTGAGTCACTTAAAATAACTGTGAATTATCCTAGAATGGAAGCATACTGATGTTAGACATGTCACTTAAAATTCAAAACCATAGAGAAGACACCCATGACGGACTTGTGGATTGACCATTTTGCATGTTGCTCTTTTCAGTTTCACCCACCAAATAACTTCATCGGCATGATGAAGCTACTTCTATGAAAGTAGCTGGTATCTTTGGTGAAGGAAAAATATACGCACCATCCGACAGATTGGCATATATCTGATCAATATTCTGGATAACAGACCAGTGTGGGCCACTAGAAGAGGAGCATCTGTCAACCTTCGGTGCTAACAATCTCTAATCTTCTGAGCATGAAAGGTTTGTGTGGACGCAGCCAGTGTGAAAGTTCACGCGAATTTCTTTCATCTGAATGCACATTGCGCAACAAAGGGACACCTTGTACGACTTCCAAAAGAAAGTAATGGAGAACCTGCAACTCTTCAAGCTTTTCGAGGTTTGAGATCCTTGTGAGCAATCTGTTACTCTGAACTCCAAATTCGCAAATTCAGTGAGATTTCAACGAAATTCACTGAATTTCAATGATTTCAGCACACACTGAAATAATTAGCTTTCGGTCAAAATATTTCAGCAATTTCAGTACTACACAGGGATTCAAAAAATATTTGAAATATTTTTAATTTTTTCAAATATTGAAATGAAGTTTTAAAGAAAATTTCGGTCATTTGGCCGAAGCGAAAACCGAAATCACTGAAATTCAGTGAATTTCACTGATTTCGGTAGTGGCCGAAATATTTCCGAAACTGAAATTTAAAACCATGCGTACAACTATACCTGGCCATGTGTCGGGCCGGGCCGGGCTTCGGGCTGGGCCAAAAAAGCCCGCGGGCAAAAATCTCAGGCCCAGGCCCGCCCCGTCCAAGCCATCGAGCCTATATTTCAGGCCCATGCCTATCCCATGACTGCAAAATCCCGTCGGGCCTCGGGCCGGGCTTGTTCCTAAAAACACCAGTATGCAAAGCCCGTCCCGTCCCGTCTATTGGGCCTAAATCTAAGGCCTAGGCCTGGCCTGTAGGCAAGCCCATGGCGGCCCAGGCCCTGAAATTTTGGGCCGGGCCGTGCTTCCCATGGTCAGGTATACGTACAACGCTCGAGCCAGCGGGGCAATGAATCCAGGTTGTGGATCCTGGCTGGCGTTAGGCATCTTGCAGTGATGTTAACCTATCTATTTTCTAGCCCCGGCTTGACAAGTTTTTTTTTGGGGTCGCCCTTTTTGTTTGCTCCAATTATATGAAAATATAAAGGCAAAGATTTTGCCTTGTTTCAAAAACATTGGCGAGTTTTTTTTCAGACAAACACTTTTTTTAGAAGTTCAGACAAACACTTGAAAATTACATTTTTACGGTTTACCTCATTTTTGAAAGAACGACCGAAGCACTATTGCATCAAGTTTGAAAAGTGTACAAGGATATCATGATCTACATGTGGACAAAGATTTATTACCTTTTGTAGGTAGCACGTACGAGACGGAGACAGCGTTACTCTTGCAAGGAGCCATTTCACATAATGGGTCAGCTAACTCGGTTCGGCCCATAATGCAGTAATTTCAAGGGCCATAATAAGTAAGCACCGGAGGTGTGTTCAATAAAAAAAAAGTAAGCACCGGAGGTATTCGTGCCCGTGAAACGACCCAATTCATCCGAAAATGGATGTGCACATCGGTCATCGGCCGGCAAAATCGATCTCATCCAAGGGCACAACCCTAGCACGTATCTCCTGATCTTCCTCGTAGCTAATCAACCGCACCCAGCCGCCGCGTGCATAGTGCGCTAGGATGCTGCGATCGTTAGCTCGCCGTCACCCTCTCCTCTCCGATCTCCGTCGCCACGACTGCCGTTCAGTGGCTCTGCTGGGCCGCCGCACAGATCAGATCATCTCGCGGAGCTATACGTCATCGGAGGACGAGACGGGCAGCGATGCTGATCGCCATCGGAGGCCAAGCCCGCCGTGGCACCTAACTGTTACGGCCGATCGTCACCCAACCACAAGAAGGGGCACCTGTACGTGGTGCTCGACGACTGGAAGAAAGGGTTCAGCATCCACAAGCTGGACCTGCACGACGGGTCGGACGGCGGCGATCTGACCCTGCGGTCTCCGGCCTACCGCCAGGCGGTAGAACCTCTTTTTTACTTGAACTTTGCCGCCGTCGGAAGCAAGATCGTCGCCGCCGCGGATTTAAAATACGCCGAGGCGGGAAAGGAGGACGGTGTCACCCTCGTCTTCGACACCGATACCGGGGGCTGTCCATTGTCCCTCATCTCCCAGCAGCGGTTTGTGTCCCCTGGTTCATGGCCGCCGCTGCGAGGAATGTGCTGTACACGTTCGACGACATGGAGCAGGACAATGTACGCATGTATCGCCTGGACGAGGCGCCAATCGACAATTGGCCTTGGAAAAGTGTCCCGTCACCACCCCCGTTCATCACCTCCGGCATGGGGATGATGAGGTCAATCGCGGTTCACCCGGAGGGAGGAGGGCGCACCATATTTGTGTCCGTGCGCAGTCAGAAGCCCACACTGAACCCCTACACGGGGCACACCTACTCTTATGACGCGGGAGCGGCGAGTGGATGGACCATGGTGAGTGGGGTATGCCGTTTTATGGCCAGGCTCACTACGACGTCGAGCTCGACGCTTGGGTCGGGCTCCACAACAACTACGAAAGGGGCTCAAGTCTGGATGGCCACATCTGCTCTTGCGACGTGGTATCTCCGACGGCAGCTCCCCGCGGCCGGCCTGGAAGATCTGCGAGGAGAGATTGTTCAATCCTATTGCAGAATGTGTTAGCCTTGTGTACATGGGTGAAAATACCTACTGCATTGTTAAGGACGTGGAGCTGGAGGCATTCAAGAGTAGACGTTGTGTCGACACCGGGAACAAGTGCATGATCAGTCTGTCCATCTTCGGCCTCAAGTAAACAAGAACGGCGAGCTCACAATCACGGCGCGCCAGCCGGATCGCTCCTACCTCTTTTCAAGATACACCGACGATTTTGAGGTGCGGGCATTCTGGATGTGATCGTGGTCGTATGGCACAACAACAAGCGTGCTTGGTACAAAGTTGAACTGGACCCCTGTGAATTGCTATAGTAGTTTTGAGATTGGTTGGGTCGGTGCTTGTTAAATTCGCTCAAATTTCAGTGTATTTTTTGTCAGACGGATTACGCACTGTTCCTTTGATGTGATGTTTGTAAGGGCTTCGCTCATTGGTTATCTGCAATACACGATTTCAATTATTTTCCCTATGTTGCGTGGCATGTCATGTTTAAATTTGGTAAGTCGCAGTGAGATTAAGGACTGAGCGGGGCAAAGAGGAGACTGCCCAGGCCTCAAGTGAAAGGGCACAGCCCAAGTAATATGTCTACACGCAGTATACCTCTATGCGGCGAATCCTATTCTACGCTCAAGGCGAAGGTTAGCATGGAATTGCATACCCCTCCTATATAGAGATCGGAATTAGGTTAGCATGGAATTACATCCACCAACATCAGCCCTGTGTTTTGTGGCTTGGATTTGGATAAACCTTCACATGCGAGCTCTGCCATTTGTCGAAGGTTCACTCATGTAGTACTTGCTGAATGTGGGCATGATGGGATTTACTATAGGAGACAATGCCAAACCAAATATATATATGGGGATGTTTGACCATGAACATAACATGTGAGATCATCTGTGCTAAACATAGTTTCTGGATTTGGATCGATGCACTAGACTAAACTAGGACATTGTTCTCGGGAAGCCCGTGTCCTTTGGATTCATCTTCTACAACATCGGACGGTGCATGAGATGGTTTATGAAGAATCGAAGATTGCATGAGCTTCGTATGAACGCTCGATATTTACGTAAAATGACTAGCTGCTAGATATTAAAGAATTGGTTGCTCTCTAATCAGTTGGTTTTGGGCTTTCAGCTTGCCATTTTATGACACCAAACTTCATTTTTAATTGGCGACTTTCGAATCAGATTCCACTTATTTCAGATTAGTGTGTTAAACTGTTAATACACCTCCAACCAGTATTTCTAATTTGTTTGGAAATTGGTTGAACGGTACGGATAAAGACACGAAGGTTAGGATTCGCATCGGTGTGTCAGCCTGTCTTTGGGAAATTTGGAATTTCCGGAATGATATTGTCTTTAACAAAGTTCAAAATCCACATTTTATGCAGGTTGTGCTCAAGGCTACCCACTAGATCCAGTCGTGGTCACTTCTCCTGCCAGAAGCCCAGCGGGTTCTTATGGATTCCGGATGTACTCGAATGATGGCGGTCGTTCGGGCTATCTTCTCCCGGAATGGGTGGCGTCATACTAGAAGAATTGATGGTTAGACTGCTCATCTTCATTTGGGTTATTTACATTTTTACACTGTGTGATCAGTGAGTTGTTTTTTTGTAATAAGTCCGTACTTTGATGCTCCTATTAATAAAAACAAAAGCGGCCGTATGCATCATTTTGATGCAGAGGCTGGGGCGAGGCTCCCATTTCTAAAAAAAATAACTGTGTGTTGAACGGACATTGACCTGCTCTGTATATATTTTGTTTGAGTTAAAACTTCAATATTCAGAGTCTCATTTTTTCATGAAAATTTCATTGGACCAGTAAGCGATTCATCAACAATGTATATTTCTATCTTGCAACATTTAGCAAGCTCATTTTTTATTGTTGTTCTTCCTTCCAAAAGGCAACTTAGTTGTTGTGTAGTAAAATGCATGGAATCATGGCATTTCATTACTTGATTTACCATTATCACATTTGCACATTTATCCAAAATCTTTTCAGCAAACAACCGCCGAAACGCGCGGGGTATCTTCTAGTATACAACAAAGTGTAGGACTTGTTGGAAAAAATAAGGAGTTCCCGGAGGAAACAAAGGTGATAAATGAGTTGTTACTTGTGAGCCAACAAAATTAGGTACATCAGTATGGTGACATTAAATAAGAGAACTATGAAAAATTGAGTAATCACCCTTGACTGACTTTTGGATTGACCAATTTGTATGTTGCTGCTTTCAGTTTCACCCACAAAAATAACTTCATCGACTGGTGGAACAACATGCATGGTGAAGCTACTTCTTTGAAAGTAGTTGGTATCTTTGGTGAAGAAGAAGTACAACGCATCACCCGACAGACTGGCATAGACATGATCGACATTTTGGATGAGATGGGCCACTAGCAGAGGATCATCTGTCAAGAAGCTCTTCAGTGCCAACAATCTCCGATCTCCTGAGCATGAAATGTCATGTGGACGCAGCCAATGTGGAAGTTCAGGTGAATTTCTTTCATCTGAATGCAAATTGCGCAACAAAGAGACACCTTGGAGAACTGAGTGCTAGCTCAGTGGTCAGTGGCTGCGTGTGCGCGCCCTGCCGCCCGGGTTCGAGCCCCAGCTTCGGCTGCGTGCGCTCGAATTTTCCGGCCGCTCACCTTTCGGGGACTGTGGCATCGCCCAGTTAGGCAGCTGCCCACGGCCGCTCCGTGCGCGCTCCCGCGACCCGAGCTCGAGCCCCTGGCTCCTCGGTTGTGCGCGCCTAGAGCTCCTCCTTCTTAGGATATTGGCGCATGGGGTTCCTCCCTCCTGCTGCCCGAGTTTTTTTTTAAGAGACACCTTGTACGACTTCCAAAAGAGAGCAATGGAGAACTTGCAAATCTTCAAGCTTTTCGAGGTTCAAGATCCTTGTGAGCTATATGTTCCTCTGAACTCTAAGTTCTGTAAGTGCGGGTAAGTTCACAATTTTTTCTAGGTTATCAGCATGATCTATCTGCAAGCTTGTTACGTACAATGCTCGAGCCAGCAGGGCAGTGAATCCAGGTCGCAGATCTTGGCTGGTGTCATGCATCTTGCAGAGATGTTAACCTTCATGTTTTCTAGTCCTGGCCTTACGGATTCTTTTTTTGGGTCACCCTTCATGTCTGCTCTTACTATATGAAATATAATGGCAAAGGTTTTGCCATTTTTCAAAAAATTGGCACAAGTCTTTCAGACAAGCAACTTGAAAATTAAAAGATTTACGGTTTACCTTTTTTTTTAGAAAACGGCCGAACACTATTGCATCAAAATTAAAAGTTTACAAGGACTAGTAATATGCCCGTGCAATGCAAAGGGATATATTTTTTAGTGGTTCCACACTAATCATGTGAAACATGAAATCTAAGAACTCTTGTGCACAACAAGCATCATTAATTTAAGAATTCCTCTACTCTCTCTAGCAAGTCTTCCTGGCCCTCTGCTCCCGGCCATTCGTAACCCCCGGACCCTCCCCTATCTACCATGCTAGGATATCGAGGATGGCGCGTGGCATGGAGGTCGACTCCGGTGCCTGATGCTCAGGTCCTGGAGCGGCACCCTCCCTCTCCGGCTTGATCCATAGCATCTATGAGAACCCTAATAATTTAGGTCTTCACCTTATCAGACTCACGAATCCATCTCTAGAAATGGAAAGATAGAAATGATTAATCTGTAGTACTAAAAAGATAGAAGTGACTCATGATGTGTCATTTGTCCAAAAAAGATAGAAACAATTCCTGATGACTAAACAATTCCAGGGAGCAAAAGGGCATATAGTATAATGTCGTTCCACGGCCCACGCAACATCAAAATATGACATATCATCAAAATACCGTTTGCATAACTGCATGTAGAACAAGCGACAGTATATGACAACATAGCATAGCTCAGTGTAAGACACAAGTTGAGCCTTAGCTTTTGGATCCATCTAGTATTAAGGGGAGCATACAATCAGAAACATAAATTATTTAAACCTTTGCTATGGTGCAATCAAGCACGTTTTTCAAGCACGTTTTTCCTTGGAGAGAAAAACACAATCTTGGACGTCAACAAACTTTGCTCCGTATATGACTGCAGGATATCAGTTGTTCTATTAGTTCTACTCGCTACACATAGATAAGTACATATTACCACAATTCTCAATCAGTACGCACCATATCATCTGGACAAAAAAACAGACGGAAAAAACCAGTGACATGATACTTGCACTCGTTAGTAACCTCGAAGAACTCAGTTATTCTGCCAATGCAGTCAGCCTCGTTTTCCCAAGCGCATGAATGGCAAAATGAATCACAACTGTAAGTTAGATGAGTACATACTACAACATGGTAACAAATATGAGTTCAACCATCTTGTTAATACAAGTTCTTGCCTAGTGAGTAAACCGTGTAAAATCGTGAACAGTCAGTTCAGTTCATAAGCCATACAATTTATGTTATCTAAAATGCACTTGAACCGTATAAAATACACTTGAAGCCATGGATAAAATTTTAGATAAGCTTGCAGCTATTTATAGGTGTAATTAACAAACACTATGTGCAAGTTAGGTGCTAAGTTCCGCAAAATTTTAGAGCAAGAGAACCAAGAAATGCAGAGCTGGGCAGTACCTTGACATATACATGGTCATCAAGTGCGTAGACTATTACGTCCACCTTGGCAGAGCGGTAACGTGCATGTTTAGTAAATATGCAGCTGTAGCCTGTTCTCTGAAGCATGATCTGAACCCTGCTAAGTTGTGGAAATGACCTGAAGATGCAGATAATTCAAATAAGTGCCTCCTCAAACATGGTGCTAATACCTCAGCATTTCATTAATGTAACTGCCGTCAGAAGCATTTATTTTTAGAAGCACACTCGGGTTCCGCTGGGTACAAAGGTCTGCAATGTCTTCAGCCTCTCATTGATCATTTTCCCTCCTTGTCCATTCTAGCAAAGAAGAAAATTGGTATATTATTACAAAATACAGTAACAAAACGATAATTCCTTAGATGCAAAATAGATTAGTATTTGAGAATACCCTCGCATAGACACAGCACAACCAGCATCTACAGACTCGAGAATTATTCAGAGTACTTGTCAGAGGTGCAGTAGCTCGTTGTACTTCCACACATGATGGCAGCATCGGCGTACTCAGATTCACTTTGCTTAGCCTTTCTTGAGCATTTCGAACCCTGCAATCAATCAATTGCAACATGCAAAGCATATTAACCTGTACATGTTTCTGAAACATAACTGGTTTCGGAGCTGTGTCCCAATAATCATCGCGTACCTGCCTGAGCTGGCCAGTTGTAATCGGCTGGGTCGCTGGGGTGTTTCCAGGGCTTAGGTTCCTGATTTTCTTTGTAGTTTCTGCATAAATCAAAACAAACCTCACTGTATGACTGTATGAGATGGCCAGTGAAGCCTGAAGAAATCTTCACAGGTAAAAGACATTACAGTAAATTCAGTGCAAACCAAGTAGCACCAGTATGAGATGTCAAGAGCCCATTGCAATAATCACATATTCAATGGACTTAGTATTTGATCTATGCTATGTACATACATAGGAGTAAAACACAGATGTGTATTCAATAATGTTCTTCCATCTAACTACTTGAGATAAGATATTGCCAGTGATTAATCAGGCATGTATTTAATAGACCTCCATAAACTCATCAACTCTACAGATTGTACTTATCTAAAATACTGGCGAGTGGCAAGCAATAGAATGAAGATTCCACAACTGTATTGTACATGATCAACAAACACAGTATGATGCAGCGGCACTTGCATATTACTATCATCATGCCTCACATGCCCCATGTCTCCTCTTTATCAATTAGCAAACCCCACAAGACTAAATGATCAATTAGCAAGCCCATTGCATCAGTTTAGCACAGCCTAGTCCTTGTGGATACATTTATCAGGCTTCAAACAGATCAAGCTAACTAAATGATCATCCATATTCTTTAATGAATATTGACAAGTTACAGAGAAAAGTATTTGTTACCTACTAAGTCTGAATTTTATTCCTTTTCAATCTCTGTAGCCAAGCAGAGAAAGTGTCTTAAACATCCCCAGGCAATGAGGGTGACGATGATTGACATATGGAAGGGAAATAATAGCCAATTCAGCAACAATGACAACTACTCTCTAGACACATGTTTCCACCACATTACTACCACATCACTGCTATATCTTTGCCTTGAGAGTCTCACATAATTATGCCTGAAGCAGCATGCGATAACCGCCACAAGACTATGGGCCTCTTAGTTACAGGACTGAACAATGTAGTTTCTAGAAGAAAAAAGGGAAGAGAAATGGTAAGCCTTTCATTTGCAATTATGGATAACCAGATGTCCAGATCCCAAAACTACATAAGGTGGTAGTAGAACCAGTAAATAATTTGAGACCACAAAATTCAAATAAAATCCATCGAAGAACAAGAGCATTCCTAATCTTATATTTGCAAATTTCGAACAGTTTTAGCCACAATTCTATCTGGTCACAGAAGACAATTATAAACATGTAGAAAGAAGAAGGTTAAGATGTAAAGGATAAGACCCAACTACCTTTTGTAGAGGATGCAGCGGTGATGCAGTTCTTGGAGGAGGCGGCACAACCAATGTGGGTTGATGGTACTGGAGGAGGTGAAGCGGTCTTGGAAGGGGTGATGCCATCAGCGATCCAGAGAGGAGACGTGTGGTCTTGGAGGGGAGGAGACCCGATCCTTGAAGGTGACGCAGAGGGCTTCAGGGGTGACCGCGGATGCAAAATTGGACGATTTGCGACGGTACGGCGGCGTCGTGCGGATGGATGACGTACGCCGAGAAGGGCGATGGAGGCGCCGGCGGGCGCCGGCGCGGACGGCCTTTAGGCGTCGACCATGGATGAGGAGGGCTTCGGAGGTGGGCTTGTGGGAGCGCGCCACGTCAATGCCGACCTCGAGGAAACAACCGTGAGCAGGGAGGTCGTCGCGGGCAGGCGCGTCAATGGCGGCCTCGAGTCGGCGGCCATGCCCCGGGCCGGAACCCTAGCTTGTGCCTCCCCACGATGGAGGAAGGGAATGGAATTGGGATTTCAGCGATGACGAGTTCAACGCGTCAATTTCGTTGGGGACTTGGGCCCACCTATCGGCGCGCGAGCGATGGAGGGAGTTGGACGAAAGGTTTGACCTAGTGCGTGGTATGGCAGACTAAGGAACCAATTGTTTGTTTTAGATAGGAGAAGGAGAGATATATCGAGATCTACAGGTGGACTAGATGTACTCCCTCCATTCCGGTTAATAGTATGTATTTGACAAATCTCTATAACCTAGGTGAATGGGGAGCACGTCGCAGTGTTACTCTTGGAGTCATTTTTTTTAGTACAAAGGAGTCATTTGACATGATGCGGCAGTTGACTCGGTTCGGCCCATAATGCACCAATTTCAAGGGCCATAATTAAGCACCGGAGGTATTCGCTGCCCATGAAACGACCCAATTCATCCGAAAAAATGGATGTACACATCGGCCGGCAAAATCGATCTCATCGAGGGCACAACTCTAGCACATAGCTTCCGATCTTCCTCGTAGCTAATCAACCGCACCCAGCCACCACGTGCACAGTAGGTTACGATGCTGCGATCGTTCCTAGCTTGCCTTCACCCTCTCCTCTCCGATTTCCGCCGCCACAACTGCCGTTTAGTGGCTCTGCTGGGCCGCTGTGCAGATCAGATCATCTCGCAAGTTACACGTCATCAGAGGACGAGACGGACAGCGATGCTGATCGCCCCCCGGAGACAAAGCCCGCCGTGGCGCCTAATTCCTACGGTCGATCGTCACCCAAAACTAGTAGAAAAATGGCTTTCGCTTCGGACCTTTAGTCACGGCCAAAGTTGGAACCGGGACTAATGTGGGCATTAGTCCCGGTTCGAACAGTCGGGACGCGGCACGACACCAGTCCCGATTCGGACGGGATCATTACTCCCGGTTCGTGATACGAACCGGGACTAAAGGTCCGTGGCAGACAGCCGCAAAGGTGGGGCCAGCACGAGAACCGGATTAATGATGAACCTTTAGTCCCGGTTCCTGATACGAACACGAACCGGAACTAAAGGGTTCCCCTATATATCTCTTCTTCCACCCCGAGCCTGCTCCATTTCCTGCTCGAGCCACATCTCTATTTTTCTCCTCTTTCACTCTCCCGAGCTCGAGTTCATCCCTATTTTTCTCCACGATTTATCAAGATTGGCGGCACCCATCTATCCAAGGGTTAGCAACTTCATCCATTCTTCCGACGTTCCTAATTTAGCTCATTTCATTGCTAGTTTAGCTCATTTCATTTTCTAGTGCTGGCTAGGTGTTTGATGAAATGACTAAGTTAGGAAGTTCATTTGTTTTATATGCAATTTGAGTTTAAATTAAAGTATGATTCGTGGGTTTTAGTGTCGTCCCGTCCCCGTCCTCACCGCCGTCGATCGCCCGCGCCGTCCCGTCACCGACACCACCTTGGTGAGCCTCTTGTTTTTATCCTTTTTTATAAAAAATCTTACTTGTATGATTTCGATGCATAGTTATTACTTGTATAATTTTCTTACTTGTATGATTGTTTTTTATATGTATAGTGTCATGGTTTTGATATTCGTCCCCGTCGGCCCTCGTCCGGTCTATGATTCGGATGTGGTATATTTTTATAACTATTTGTTTCATTTCGTGTTTATGACAATTATGCCGACCAACTTGACATAGATTTTTTTATTTAGGAGGTAGTTGAACCAGAAATTTCAACTGACCCTCTTGTCGAGATGCTAAATTTATTTGAAAAAGAAAACAATGATTTGAAAGAAAAATTGAAAAGAAGTGAAGAAGAGAAGATGAAATTGTAGTTCAATCTTGCCGACGTCGTCGATGATCACAAGATCAAGATGGATGCAACGCGCTTGAAGATTAGAAAGATTAGAAAATATGCCATTAATAAAAAGGCTTGGTATCATTATGATGTTGGTTCAATAATTAACTTAGTTGCGATTTTGATTGCATTTGTTGTTGGATTTAAATTCTTTAGATAGTTATATGTTAGTTTCAATATATGTTTTATGAGAACTATGTACTCCCTCCGTTCGGAAAAGGATGTCACAAAAATGGTCTATCTATAGTTCATTTTTGTGACATCCTTTTGCGAACGGAGGGAGTATTACATTTGGTCACTACTCTAATTTGGTTTTAATGTGATGAATTTGTATTAATTAATTTGGTCAGTTCTCTATTCATGATGATGTAGTGTATTGGTTTTTGATATATTTATATAATGCAGATGAGCCGGCAATGGATGTACGGTGACCGACGCAGTCCCGAGTTCATTAATGACATGCATAATTTTCTCTGTGTGGTTGAGACAAACAAGCGGCCGAATGGTTTTATTTGTTGTCCATGTAGTGTCTGTAAGAATACGAAGGATTACTCTACCTCAAAAACCCTTCACGTCCACCTGTTGCAGTCTGGTTTCATGTCCGGCTATAATTGTTGGACCAAGTACGGAGAAAGAGGGGTTATAATGGAAGACAATGAAGAAGAAGAGGATGATGACAACTATCATATGTTCACTGAAGAAGAGCCCATTGTTGATGAGCCCATTGTTGAAGAAGAGGTCACTGTTGATGAGCCCGATGATGATTTTCGTCGGGCCATTCTTGATGCAAAGATAAACTGCGGAAATGAAAACGAGAGGTTGAAGTTGGAGCGCATGTTAGAGGATCACAAAAAATTGTTGTACCCAAATTGCGAAGATGGCCAGAAAAAGCTGGGTACCACACTGGAATTGATGCAATGGAAGGCACCGAAAAAGCCCGAGCCAAGGCAGCAAATACCTCCGGAGGTCGCTGAGCGCTGCATTACGAACTTATATGACCCTCCACCAAAACCGCCATCAGACTATGAGCGATGTATTGACAAGTCATATAACTCACTGGTGGAGCAGAGGAAAAGCGGGAAAAAAGTTGCCCAGCTCGGAGAACATGAAGTACAATCGGTCCCCCGCTCAAGGTGTTTCCCGATAAGGACGTACACAACGACAGTACTGGTCTCAGTGTTGCTCGTCAAGTCATAGGCGACTCAGGTTACCCCATTGCTGAGGTAGCATATAAATATGTTCACGGGAAGTCTCTGGTCAGACCTGAGCAGGTCGAGGATCAACCAACACAATTGCAAAGATTGCATAATTGGTACATGCAAGCCGCAAAGGAAGGGAAAATCTATCTCATGGCGTGAGTTAAGGAAGAGCATTACTTCCAAGAATACGGTGTGCATATTGATTTTCCCGAACTTTTTTAGTTATACAATCAAGACGCCCTTGACAAATCTCTCGTCAGTTGCTATTGTCTGTAAGTGATTTTAATTTAAGTCTTTAGCTCAGCTCGTTTATTGCCTGTAATTATCCTCACGATATTCTTTTGTACGCTATTATACAAAATGAAGATTCTCGAATGCAAAAAGGAATCAATCTGGGATATTGGGTTCATTGACCCGGATAGAGTTCATGAAGTCACCGTACAAAACCACCCCAAGGACACAGAGGCACTTTTGCTAAGGTTTTTAAAGCGACAACATACCAAAAAAGAAATACTTTTTTCTTACAACTTCAAGTGAGTGTTACTGTCTTGTACACATTCTATTTTGCTCACCCGATGTTAAGTGTAATTGATGAGTTATGCATGACTGTGTATATAAACATGCGCAGGTTTCACTTTATTCTGCTAGTCATTAAAATTGACCTCGGAGAAGTTGAAGTCCTGGACTCATTAAGGAAAGACCCTAAAGAATTCGCGAGCGTGTATTATATGATCCAGAGGTAATTTCAATTTCACTATATCGGTCTCTTTCGTTCATTTCCTGATATCAAGTAATTAATAACTCCTTTATTCATTTTCTTTTTCGGGCAGGGTTTGAAAACGGTTCATCAAGGAAGAACCCGGTGTATGGAAAGAGAAACTGGATTTTTGTCTGAACAAGGTCTGTAGTACTACCTAGGTCCGCGCATCTCTTTAATTCTAGTTTCAATACCATTATAATGCTTGATTATTATTTGATTGAATTCTATTCTCGTATAATGGTGCCTTGAACAGCCACAGGGGACTAATTTATGTGTATAGTACGTTTGCGAGTACATTCACATGAGGACCAATGAGAGACTCAATAATCAAATAACTAAAGATGTACGTAAACATTATTCACAATTTTATTTTGTTACCATCAATTGTGTTGAGTTTCATTCATAATTGTTTTGATGTCCTTCTTTTATAGTTGCAGAGGAAGCGGAACGCGCTCCTACCAAAGATCCGCGTAAAAGCAATTGCGGAGGAATTGGCAGGATTTCTCCTTACGGAGGTCATACCTGAAACCGGAGAATACCACTATAGCGAATAATATGCCTCCATGTACTAGTGATCTCCATATGTAATTAAGTAGATATATATACCAAATTGTATGTGTTATGTATATGCATCAACTTGATCTTCATGTAGTACTTTATGTTTGGCCAAACTTGTTTTTGGCGCATCGACGTGATCTCCGTAAACCCTCATAAACACCAAATCAGAAACCCTAAACACCTCCTAAACCCTAAACCCACCCAGAAAAATAATTGAAAAGAAAAGAAAAATGCACATACCTTTAGACCCGGTTCGTGTTACGAACCGGGACTAAAGATCTCCAGCGACGCGCGCTGCGGCCACAGGGGAGGGCCTTTAGTCCCGGTTCGTAACAAACCGGGACTAAGGGGGGGGGGGGGGCTTTAGTCCCAGTTTGCCAGTCCCGGTTCGCCAACCGGGACTAAAGCCCTTTACGAACCGGGACTGAATCCCTGTTTTCCACTAGTGCAACCACAAGAAGGGGCACCTGTACGTGGTGCTCCACGACTGGAAGAAGGGGTTCAGCATCCACAAGCTGGACCTGCACGCCTAACCCTGCGGCCTCCAGTCCACCGCCAGGCGACAGAACACTCTTTTTACTGGAACTTCGCCGCCATGGGCAGCAAGATCGTCGCCGCGGGGGAGATAAAATACGAGGAAGGGGGCAAGGAGGGTGGTGTCACCCTGGTCTACGACACCGAGACGGTGGGGCTGTCCATTGTTCCTCATCTCCCAGGGGCTGTATGTGTCCGCTGGTTCATGGCCGCGGCTGCGAGGAATGGGCTGTATGTGCTCGAGGACATGTCCGAGCGGAATGCTCAGTACAATGTAGCTATGCACCTCCTAGAGGAGGCGCCAAGCGACCATTGGTCTTGGAAAAGCATCCCATCCCATCACCATCACACTCAACTTTTGATGGCCACATCTGCTCTTGCGACGTAGTATCTCCCAACGGCAACTCCTCGCCACCGGCCTGGAAGTTATGCAAAGAGAGGTTGTTCAATCCTCAAACAGAATGTGCTAGCCTTGTGTACATGGGTGAAAATACCTACTGCATTGTTAAGAAAGTGGAGCTGGAGGCATTCAAGAGTAGGCGTTGTGTCGACACCGGGAACAAGTGCATGATCTGCGTGTCCATCTTCCGCCTCAAGTATAACAAGAACGGCGAGCTCACAATCACGGCGCGCCAGCCGGATCGCTACTACCTCTTTTCAAAGGTACACCCAAAATTTTCAGGTGCGGGCATTCTGGATGTGATCGAGGTCGTATGCCACAACAAGGTCGTTCGTGGCACAAAGTTGAACTGGACCCTGTGAATTGCTGTTGTAATTTTGAGATTGGTCTGGTCGGTGCTTGTCAAATTTGCTCAAGTTTCAGAATATTTTTTTGTCAATGGATTAGGCACTGTTCCTTAGATGTGCGTGTTTGGTTGAGATTATGATGAATGGCTCGCTCATTGCTTCTCTGCAACACGAGATTTTACTTTTTCACCTATGTTGTGAGTCATGTAATGTTTAAGTTTGGTAAGTCAAAGGGTAATTGGCGACCCACACATTGCAAATGCTCCACGCACACTCTCTTTACTACTCTGGTGTCTTTATCACTCTGGATTATATTTATAGGTGTAATTTCGAGGGCACTGTTTTTCCTCACCTTGCACAATATTTTTTCACTCTAACAATACGTGAAAATAACAAAGACACAATGGAGACCTCCACAAATTTTTATCAACCATCAAGAAACAAAATTCCAACAAAAGTGAAGTATTTTGGGGTCCATGAAACTCGGAGCCCTAAAGATAGCCCATGTTTTACCCCATTAATTGCAACCAAAGTTTAAGATTTTGTTTTTAACAAACTAGCAAAATGTCCGTGCGTTACAACGTGGTCACATCAAACCGACATGGTCGCTAATTTTTGGCATAGTCATGCAACCCCACTTGTAGAAAAGGGTTAAGGTCATGGATGAGGTGGGTAGCATGATAACTTGTTCTTCTCTTTCCCATGATTTGTACATAGACAAAAAAATCCCTTACAGTTTAAGGTGCAGGGAATACCAATTTTCACATTCATGCATGCTCTTGTTGGTAGCACGACTACAATCTCTCGTTACCTGAGAGAGAAGATTAAAGGGCAGGTAGAACATTGAAATACATCATGTAGGAAAATCACCACGTTTGAAGAAATCTGCATAAAGATCTTGACCAAAAGCCTCGGTGTAGGAACATAAGGACATAAACGATGTTCAGTTTTACATTTTGCATCAACCTTACAATACAACTATACATGATTGGAAAGTGTATCTATATTCACGTTCATGAGGATCCAAAGTGAGATGTAGGTAGTAGCTTGAGAAAGACCTGAAACTTTTTAGAAACAAGGTGCGGGTTCGTCAAAAAAACAATTAGACTTTGCACAAATGGAACAAATATGGCAATACCAATAGAGCTATTTTAAGAGAATGAACTTCACAGTTAAACATTTGAATAGTTCTTCCCATGACCCATGACAACCCTTCCGCTAAAGGACTCGAGGGGATTAGAACACTTCAGCGTAGTAATAAATCTGTTTATTTGAAGGTCAACAATTTATAAGAATGGAACTCTTTCCCCCTCTGTCTAATTGCAATAGTGTAGCATATCCAGTTAGAACACTGATTGAACCACACTGAAGATTATAATTCAATATTGAACAAACATATGTGAGATGTGCAGCTATGAAAATAGCTGAGAAAAGGAACGTCATAAAAGTCATCAGATTGTTTTGTTTCTCTTTGGTTCATGTTGGACAGTTCAAGCATTAGGTGTCGTAATTGAAGCAAAAAAAAAAAAGCATTGCTAATTTGCAAGAAAAATCCTCCATACAAACAGTCCACAGATGTATATTTAGAATTTTTGCCACAAATTAAAAAGCATGGGTATTATCTTGCGTTATTAGTGTGTGCAAGATTGAAACATCATGCGTTCGCTTATAGCAGAGACATAGTACCCAGGTAACCCAGCACGATTTCAGTACCATACTGATGTGAACCGCATATCTGAATAAAAGTCTGAGTGGGCATACATGGTAAAAGACTGAAGGCCATCATGTAGCGATGTGCCAAATTTCGTGGGGATCACCTGGTTGGGCATTTCATCAAACAGGTCCAAGGTTAGCTGCAGTACAATAGTTTTTGTAGTCTGTACCACCTGTGCGTAGCAAATTCAGAGACATGAAACTGTTAGAAGATTTTGACAGAGAGAGTCAAGTAATCACCAAGCTTGAGCTGGGCAGTAGAGGAGGGACATCAAGCAAGCCACCAGGACCAAATCTTCACCCACGTCTCATCTGCCATGCGGATTAAACTCACCGTGATGTAGCAGAGAAGCAATTAAGAAGGGGATTCCACCATGATAAGTTGTAGTCAGCTCAAAGTTATCAGTCATTCTGTGCGAGAGAGGTAGCCGCCAGCGTGACCAGTCGTGGAGTAGGCACGCGAGCGACAGGAGGAGGCAGCGGAGGACGACGATGGCGTGGAACGTGTGGACACAGGGAGCAGCGCGACGCCTCGAGACAGCACAGGCCGGACC
This sequence comes from Poa pratensis, assembly GCA_947311845.1. Lineage (NCBI taxonomy): Eukaryota > Viridiplantae > Streptophyta > Magnoliopsida > Poales > Poaceae > Poa > Poa pratensis. The sequence goes on from CAMZMU010000060.1 coordinate 46,411,365, forward strand.
AAATTGGTAGGCATCGGAGACAGAGCTGAGCCACAGGACGTCCTGGATCTCAGGGGAAGGGTAACCGGCGGTGGCCGGTGGGGATCTGGGGCAGGGTACTCGCCTCGGGGCTTCCTGCCTGCGGCCGCGACGTCTCCCGTCGGTCGACGCCTCGAGACAGACGGCACAGGCCGGACCAAATTGGTAGGCATCGGAGACGGAGATGAGCCACAGGACGTCTTGGATCTCAGGGGCAGGGTAACCGGCGGCGGGGATCTGGGGCAGGGTACTTGCCTCGGGGCTTCCTGCCGGCAGCCGCGACGTCTCCCGTCGGTCGACGCCTCGAGACAGACGGCACAAGCCGGACCAAATTGGTAGGTATCGGAGACGGAGATGAGCCACAGGACGTCCTGGATCTCAGCGGCAGGGTAACCGGCGGTGGGGATCTGGGGCAGGGTACTCGCCTCGGAGGTTCCTGCCGGCGGCCACGACGTCTCCCGTCGGTCGACGCCTCGAGACAGATGGCACATGCCAGACCAAATTGGTAGGCATAGGAGACTGAGCTGAGCCACAGGACGTCCTGGATCTCAAGGGCAGGGTAACCGGCGGTGGGGATCTGGGGCAGGGTACTTGCCTCGGGGCTTCCTGCCGGCGGCCGCGACGTCTCCTGTCGGTCGACGACTCGAGACAGACGGCACAGGCCGGACCAAATTGGTAGGCATCGGAGACTGAGCTGAGCAACAGGACGTGCTGGATCTCAGGGGCAGGGTAACCGGCGGTGGGGATCTAGGGCAGGGTAGTTGCCTCGGGGCTTCCTGCCGGCGGCCGCGACGTCTCCCGTCGGTCGATGCCTCGAGACAGACGGCACAGGTCAGACCAAATTGGTAGTCATCGGAGACGGAGATGTGCCACAGGACGTCCTGGATCTCGGGGGCAGGGTAACCGGCGGTGGGGATCTGGGGCAGGGTACTCGCCTCGAGGCTTCCTGCCGGCGGCCGCGACATCTCCCGTCGGTCGACGCCTCGAGACAGACGGCACATGCCGGACCAAATTGGTAGGCATCGGAGATTGAGCTGAGCCACAGGACGTACTGGATCTCAGGGCAGGGTAACCGGCGGTGGGGATCTAGGGCAGGGTAGTTGCCTCGGGGCTTCCTGCCGGCGGCCGCGACGTCTCCCGTCGGTCGACGCCTCGAGACAGACGGCACAGGCCGGACCAAATTGGTAGGCATCGGAGACGGAGCTGAGCCACAGGACGTCCTGGATCTCAGGGGCAGGGTAACCGGCGGTGGGGATCTGGGGCAGGGTACTCGCATCGGGGCTTCCTGCTGGCGGCCGCGACGTCTCCCGTCGGTCGACACCTCGAGACAGACGGCACAGGCCGGACCAAATTGGTAGGCATCAGAGACGGAGCAGAGTCACAGGACGTCCTGGATCTCAGGGGCAGGGTAACCGGCGGTGGGGATCTGGGGAAGGGTACTCGCCTTGGGGCTTCCTGCCGGCGGCCGCGACGTCTCCCGTCGGTCACCATAGCTCAGAAGAGAAAGGAGGGAGGGATAGGGTTGAGGGGCTAGATGTAAAAGTACCGATATTTGGCCTGCGAGTTGATTTCGAGTTTTTGAGGGAGTAAATTGAACAATGACCACAACGTACCACCACTGACGAGGTTATACACTGCGGGTACCCCAGTGTAAGGGTACCTGGTGCACGTGATGATCGAAGGAGCCCAAGGATTAGACGAAGCCCACGAAGGAAGGCCCAAGACGAAGAGTGCTTTCCAAGTTAGACCAATTCATAGTCGGTTAAATCTTTCCATACATGTAACCTTGGTCGGTTATGTTTCCCGAGACCCAGCCTCCTATATAAAGGTTGGGAGGGTGATCGATCAGGACAAGCAATCCATAGCTACCAAAACCTCGGCGAGATCAGCAACTCGCCGAACCCTTGTAACCTTCATATCCACATAATCAATACAGACAAGCAGGACGTAGGGGTTTTACCTCACTCGAGGGCCCTGAACCTGGGTAAATCCCGCTTGTCAGCCGTCGATTCCACCGATACTACGCGTTCTCTACCACACAATCAACCCTAGGTATAGCAACCATGGGACTTGCCGAGGGCACACCTCGACAACCACGGTCGCTTACACATTATATTGTAGAGACAAATCTATAAGTCCTGATTTATATTTTCAAATTTTCGAATAGATTAAGCAAATTCAAACCAAATGTGAATTCTGATCAATATTGAAATATTATTAGAATTTCTTAGAACGAATTTTGAAACTTTAGAATATAGAAACAATTCTCCAAAAGTGAGTATTTTGTGGTCCAAGAACTTGGAACTCCGAAGATACCCTAGGTCTAACTCGATTAATCACAATTATAATTTAAAATTGAGAAAAAAATCAAAAATTGTACTTAATTGGTCTTGAAAAAGCATTGCAATTTTTGAATTGGATTAAAAAAGTCAAACCAGGTGAAAAATCTTGTCAAAATTCTTCAAAGTTTATTGGAATTTCCGCAAAGAATTTTGTTATATACGGCGATTGACAAATTTTTCTTGTTTCCAAAATACCTTGATCATTGTGCAGAGCGGGCATAGGTGCTAATGATATCGACGTGATTCAATATTGTATATTTATTTTGACTTACTGCCACTGTAACAACTTGTATTTCAACTAATACATAGCCTCCTAGTGAAGCACGTCCGTTTAGCTACATGAACACGTCATACTATATTTATCTATCTATCTATCTATCTATCTCGATCAAGCCGAGTGCTAGCTAGACACGAACTACCTCCTCCCGTCCCCCTCCCGCCCCCTCGCGGGCGACGGGGGAACCCTAGCCGCCGCCCACCCAACTCCTCCATCCACCTTCCCTCCCTCCGCCGCCGCCAAAGGGTGCGGCTGGGCAAGGCCTGGCCGGCGCCGGCGGCGGCGGGGCCCCTCCTCGCCTCCTCGCTCCCTCCCACGCGGATCCAAGGACGGCGATGGCGGCGGCGGATTGGCTACGAGGGCCTGGACGTGGTACTGTCGGGTACCACGGCGCGACGTCCTCGACTCCTCGACGACGGCGTGGCGGACGACATGAAACCTTCCTTCGGGTAGATCGACGATGGGTGGGGCGGGCAGGCCGATGAGAACCGGGCTCCGTTTTGGAGTCGACGATGGTGGCGCCCCCGGGCGTCATCACCTTATTGAAGGCATCGTTTCTCCGCCCTCAACCTGTTTGTTCTGGGGGAAACCCCAGATCTGGTTTTCCAGATCAGACGATGGCGTCACCTTCGGTGTCGTTCACCCTCTTGAGGGCATCGTTTTGGAACACGAACTACCTGGAGGGGGTCAGCTGGCGGAGCGGTGTTTCATCTGCCACGTCGATGTCGGTGAGGCTCGGCGGCGTGGCGCTGCGGGGTCTCGATTTCGGGTTGATGGACTCGCACATGGTGGCGCTGTCTGGCATCGTGGCGATGCCGACGGCAGACCAGATTTTGCAAGATCATGGTGTTGATCCTTTCTGAAGATGGGTTCGTGGAAGACGGCGGCAGCGACTAAAGCGTGCACATCGGTGTGCGTTGAGTGTTTAGCTGAAGGTTTTAGATGATGTGCGTTGGTGTTAGTCACCCCCATCATAGTGGTAGCGACCCTTGTTGTCGAGAGGTTGACTTCAGTTTGTTTTTCAACATTGTACTTTGTAAATCTGGTTGGAATTAATAAGTGCGAATGGCTGTGTGCATCACTCGATGCAGAGGCCGGGGACTCGCATCCTTCTTTTCTAAAAAAAATCTATCTATCTATACTTCTTACAAGACAAACCTCACTAACATGCAATAAATTAGTCGATCTCTACATGTAAGGTGTCCATATCATCCACTATTTGAGCCATTCATTTATCCATGTCATCTCACAATTATTATGAAAATCTATTCATACATGCAATTTATTCACATTATTAACTATTTTGGCCATACAATTTCCAGATAATAAATTTTAGCAGTTAAATATATGACATTTTCGGTGATTAAAGTTAGATCTCAACTACTGTGGCAAATTAAATCTTCCATATTCCCGAAAAAAAAAAGTCCTATTTCATGCTTCAAATATTCTTTCTTATATAAAACACTTTTTTACAAACAATCCCCGCTGCAACGCGTGGGGAGTTTTTTTTAGTTGTCACCGAAAAAGCAATTTCATCTCAAGGGAAAATGCATTGCATTTTCAAGGGATTGCCAAGCTAGGCTAACCTGAATTTGTATGGGGTAAAAGCTCTATCTTCCCCTTCTGCCAATAAATGAGGTGCATGATCAGACCCAGCCTGAAGCAAACTTCAAAAAAAAGTCTTTTATCTCTTATATAGAAAACCCCCACTATATGATCATTTAATTTGTCTATCTTAACATGCATACTATCCACATCATCGCTTATTCGTAGCCGTTTGATAAAAATCATTTGTCCGTCAATTTTTGGTGTCTCTATGTCACATGTTGATTGCACTGCGTACCCTATCTCAGAGGGAGGTATGTTCGCCCATATGGATTTTTCATGTTCGAGCCTACTTCCTCAATCGTGTATGTTCCCTTTATTTCGTGTGCTCGCCGAGCTCTAAACCAAAGATAAGTGGCTTCAACATCTGCTATACCCTCTGTGTTAATCCCTCACTCTCCACTTCCGTGTTGGCCGTCCTCGACCCGAAGACCAAATGCAACATGCCGACTTCAGGTTGGCCTTGATCACCGGAAGCATAAGCTAGCGGATGGTGGTCAGGCAGGTCAGCAACAGCAAGGCATGCACGTGGTTCATGCCTTGCAGTTGAAGACGAACGGTAAGACCGTATATGTGCATGCCAGCAAGAAAGAACTTTTGGTCTATCATGTTATATGAACTTTTTTGGGTTTGCTAATAGCTAATTTAATGGCTACAGTTTTCTGTATTTATAGTTGACAGTTGTTCTATTTTTGTGGTCATTATTTGTATCCTTTTCTTCGCGTGCAGATTTTGATTTATGTTGTCCACACAGAGACCAAGAAAAACAAATCTTCATAAGGTAACAATAATTGATCACCGATCAGCCCTTCGTACGTTCACTTATCCAGTTATCCGTACCACCAAAATTTTGTCAATCCAGTGTGGAAATATTGGGCCCCTCCGAAAATCAAGTTCTTTGCATGGTTTGCTCTCCAAAACCGGCTATAGACGGCCGACCGTCTAGCCAAAAGGGGTTGGCCAAATTGTGATGCTTGACCCCTATGCAAGCGAGCCCCGAAGTCCATCGAGCACCTCCTTGTTGATTGTCGCTACACCACACGTCTTTGGGGATCCCTTAGGGATTGGCTTGGCATCTACTCCATTGATCCTAGACTTTGCGCGGGCCTAATTGTTAAAGAATGGTGCGGTGAACGGCCCTCATCGGAAAGCTTTGGTCTCTCGCCTTGCTTGCGGCTTGGGAAATTTGGAATTAAAGAAACACCCATGTTTTTCGGAATAAATTCACCCCCTTCATCACCCTAGACAAGATCAAGAAGGAGTTGTGGCTTTGGTTGATAGCCGGTGCGAAATGCTTGGCGGAAATTATGCCAGAAGAGTAGGCCTTAGGGTGAGGTGTTGTTGTTGGTGTGATGTCCTTCCACACCTTGTAATGTACTTTATACCAACTCCTCTTAATTAATTGAATGGGGCAAAGCTTTTGCTCCCCCACCCTTTTTTTTTGTCAATCTCATATATGCTTGGTCTTTTATTTCCTTTCATTATCAGTCAAAGCAGAATAAAAATACAAAGTTATCACCACCAAAGCTAAACCTGTAATCTCCTTTTGAGTTTCTTGATTTTGAATTGGTGACGTCTTTAACTAATACTAGAGGCTGGGGCGCCCCTCGGGGCGCCTCCTCACCGGTCAGAGGCGGGCCAATCACGCCCCAGTTTATACACAGATTTTAGATTTGCATATTATGAGTTTTTAAGCACTTGTGATACTTTAACGTTACAAAAAATGGTTAGGAACTGATTTCATTGTGTCGTTCAATTATACAAGATTATAGGAATACAAGTCTAAATGTTGAAAAGTTGCAGATCTTTTTGTGGTCACATACTCTGCGACAATATAAAGCGCTTGAATCCAGTCTTGCTAGGATGAGACTGAGTATGAGTTCAGAGAACGACCAAAAGGAATAATGATGCAAGAGCCAGATGTAAACGGATGAAATATTTAGTTGCAAACTCTTGGCACATTAACGCTATCGGTGTCAGGATAGCAACCTCATTACAAAATACTCCCTCCGTATCAAAATATAAGTCACACTTGCTCATTACCAACCATATGTATCTAGACATGTTTTAGTGCAAGATTCATAGATACATGTTTTAGTGCAAGATTCACATGAATCTTGCACTAAAATATGTCTAATAATCAACAGAAGATTCACTTGGCAACCAATAAAAAGTAACTGATCTCCCATGAAGTGCACAATAAAGACAGGTTGCACCCCTCATTTGACCACGAGAGCACACAGCTACACATTGACACATACTTCATGAAGTATCAATACCCATGATCCAGCAAAGGCCTACAAGATTCAGTCAACCATATTTTTATACTAAAAGTATTGTAGCAGCAACATATGAGATACATTAGAAAAAACTGAGAAGCGACATGAGTCATGAACCGTCAACAAACGAGCAGCCTAAAGAAGAGCTAAATGGCACCCTTAGTCAAAGACAATAGGCTAATCTCAGGCAATGGCATTTGAACATTTGAAAGAAGCATACAGAATGAACTCAGAAGCTTGAAAATAGATTCTACAACTACAAACTATAGTAAGGAAAATAGTAAGACGTGAAGATTCTTACCAAAGATCCAAATGAATGAAGCCCCATGGTATGAGAGACATATATCATATGGCCAAACCATTTTTATAGCTTATCTTGTTTCTTTCTCCAAACATCAATGCTTTTCTTGATGGAAGTAGCTGCTTTAGCACTCAATCCAGGTAGCAGATCATGATAAACATACTTTCAGATAACAGGAAGCAGTATACCAAGTATATAGTTTATTGCTATATAACCAAAAAATATATATACGACAAAGTAATGAAGAACTGGGCACAGACAATTATGTTGTGCAAGAAACAATGTAATAGAAATAAACTCTAGAGATAAGTAAAAAACTAATCAGGTTTTGGCTTCATTTCTATTTTCTGGTCTCTAGCAACAATCTGGGCACTTCAGCTCCAAACAGTGTAATATAAATAAACTCTATAGGAACTGGAAATATTTACATTACAGTTAAAACTAAAATAGCACATGACCTTGAGGAAAGAAACAAAACAAAAAGCTATTAATACAGTGGCAGCACCAGAAGGACCAATTAATTAAATTAAATGATTAGCTGTATGGAGCTCCTATGTCTTCTAGGCATAGCCGGTCCCAAGCCCGGATAAAGGAGGAGGGTTGTGATAGGCTTGGCGAGCCAACGTAAAAACTAGCCAGTCCCATGGATATGAAACCCACGAGAGTAGTACTAGGGTGGGTGACCTCCTGGAAAGTCCTCGTGAAAGGTTTCATATCTAAGGGTTGTGATAGGCTTGGCGAGCCAACGTAAAAACTAGCCAGTCCCATGAATATGAAACCCATTTGGGCGAGAGTAGTACCAGGATGGGTGACCTCCTGAGAAGTCCTCGTGACAGGGTTTCATATCTAGCCTACCCCAACTTGTTTGGGACAAAAGGCTTTGTTAAGGTTAAGGATTAGCTGTATGGAGCTGAGCTTCAGAATATACAGGTAACTACATCTTTGTAAACAATGGTCATACTGAAAATCTCACTAAATGCTCTCGACTCTGGATTTATAGATGTGTTCATCTAAGTTGTTAGATTCCCATTGCTACCAGGCAAGCCTTCACTGATTTAGGACCTCAAATAATGCTTCTTAAATCACTGCATTCAAAGAGATGCCCAAAAAAATATAAGAATAAAAAATATAAGAATCCTGGTCTAGCGTCGATTAATTCACACAAGTACTATATGTGTCACCATCTAAAAGCCTCCTTCCTAGAATCGTCATCAAAGGGTACTTCATCACATCTGACCGGCTACAAGGATCATACTGGAGAAAAGCAAAATATGTTTTTTTTGCGGTTGTTTAAATTCTCAGCAAAAAAAATGCGAAGTTGGCAGAACTTAATATATGAAATGGAAAAGTTGTAATTTTTATTACTCCATAGTAATATGCAACGTAAACAATACATTATCAATCAGATTGATTAAAAAATCAATCAGAACAATTAACTAAGTGTGCTAGCTTATTATCCACAATAGCTTACTATTTAATGAGCCATGATGCATGATATGTATGCTGATCATACCGGAGAAAAGAAAAATCTATTTTTGTTAAAATTCTCAGCAAACAATGCGAAGTTGGCAGAACTTAATATATGAAATGGAAATATTGTAATTTTATTACTCATAGCTATATGCAATGTAAACAATGCATTATCAATCAGAACAATTAACTAATTGCACTTACTCCCTCCGTTCATAAATATAAGATGTTTTACCTTTTGTCCACATTCACATGTGTCAACATGTATGTAGACATGTTTTAGTGTGTATGTACACTTATTTAGGTGTGCACCTAGTCAACATATGAGCTAGCTAAAACATCTTATATTAAAAAACGGAGGGAGTACTTAGGAGCCACAATTGCTTACTATTTAACGAGCCCTAATGCATGATATGTACGCTACACAAAAAGCAGCATCTCAGCAGTCAACATCGTATATAACTGTACAAGACTGTCTATGCAGACACAAGTGTCAAAGATGCTTTGGCCACATGTACCATGTACATATATACCTTTGTACTGTTGTACGCTCCTCCATAAGTTGAAAATTTTCTCTTGATATTAACAGGTCGGCTTTGTACCACGAACATTGATAATTTTTCCAGGAGCATAGCGGGTGAGTCCCTTTGGATAGCTTCTTTCATGGTCTCATCGATCTGAAATTTTGGCAGGATAGGTGAACATATATAAGTTTTCTATATTCCACAGCTAAATGTAGGAACAGAGCATATCAGGTGAAAAAAAATAGATCTCTAAATATTTTTAATATACCCGACGAATTTCAAGGCCAAAATAAATGAAATGGTCAAATACTACATGGATAATATAGGCACGCCGACCTCAGTTGAGAAGAATAATGAAATTTATACTTGTATTCTAATAGGTTAAAATGAACAGTTGAATGAATGAGGACAAACCTATTATCTTTTCTGTAGCATTTATATATGGACAACACAAGAACACATAAACAAATTAGTTATGGAGCTGCAAACAAATCACTTAAGCAGCACACAACCTTGCATGGATAATAAAAATACCACTAAACTAATCTAGTTTACAATGTAAACACTACTGGAACTAATTTCCTCACCTGATATATGTTTTAAACAGGGCCCAATATAGTTTAGCTGCAGAGCAACATAAATCTAGGCTTGCGCACCTCACCTACAAACACCACAGGGAAGAAACAACCAGATTTGAAGAGCACACTATTGATAAGTACCACATGCATACTTTAGAAAATCAGTTCAGAAAGAAAGAGGCAGCACAATAACATTTGGAAGAAAGAGGTACATACCTTCTGCTGCACTGTCTAGCAGCCTTGTCATAGAACTGTGCTGCTATACAATTGTCCAGGTAGTCAGCTACCAAGAAAAGAGAACACCGTGATAAATTTGAGAAGTTACTTAAGGTGTGAGGATAGCAGATACTCCGTACATATCAGCCCCATGGTATGCAACCTAATGCACATAAAAAAAGACCTAAGTGACACAAATATAGAGATCATTATGGTACGGAAGAGAGATAATGTAGGTAAGTTATTTGGTAATCAGCATACCTCTAAGTTGGTGTTTGCTTGGCAACAAGGTACCATCAAGAAGTAGGTGCTCAGGATATGAGGTGAACATAGAATTAAAAAATCCTTTACTGGCGAGATCGGAAACCCAATTCGACCAGACGACTTATGGAAAAGAAGATGGAGACTACGCTCATTAGGGACGCCACCGCCATCTCATTGCAACATATGACATGAGTTTCAGAGGGGGTAATGGATTTCCTATAGTGATCTAAAACCTGCATTAAAAAAGGTTGTAGTTTCAGTGAATAAACAAAATTTACAGTATTAAGTCCGCAAAGGAAAGCACCAGAGTGAATCAACCTACACACAACATAATAGTAAGAGAAGTGCACTGAATCTGGAGTGGACGATTGAAAACACCTTATCTCCTCAACGCTGCACATCTCAACCTCGCCGCTCGATTCGTGGACATGCCACTGAGTGCTCCAGCTGCATCAACAGTTCTATCTTCTGTCACACTGAGCCGCAGAAAGAAGGGATTGATAGAAAATTGAGATAGTGTGTGAGAAGGAGAGAGACCCTTACACCATCGCGTGCCCTCCAGTACCTTCTTCAGCAGACAGCTCACCGTTAGCTCTAGATTGTACGGCCAATCTGGTGAGATGTGCGGCGGAACCCCATCTCCGGTGTCTTGTACACCTTACATGGTTGCCCTGGTAGTTCCGGGAGGCAGGAGTTAGAACGCGGCATGCCGCCGAACGGGTCAGAAACACAAGTATTCCCCAAACCTGAACAAACAGATTCCGTCATGAGCAGAAAAGGACAAACATATAGTTGTAATCCTTGCGATTCACACACAGAACTTATCGAACCCACCAATTGAGTACCCATCCGGAATCGGATTCAGTGCAAAGTACGGCTCGAGGTCTGCAACATGAGATCACAAAGTTTCTATTGAGCGACAGATGAAGCGAATAACAAATGAACTGAATAAATCATCACGAAATTGGGCAAATAGCTCTCAATCTCACCTACATCAGCAGAATATTTTCCACTTCTACCATGTACACATGACCACGACCATGCAGCTACCTAGCCCCGTCCCCGCAGCGGTGGCCTGCACGATTGATCACGGGTCAGCAAAGAGAAAGAGAGAGGGATTCGAGGTAGGGAGCTCGGGTACGACGGCATCTGCGTTGGCCGTCGCGCGCGCAGAAGAAGGCGGCCTTCTTTCCAGGCTCGAGCGTGCCGACCACGAGCGGGTGGCGCCCCGGGAGCGGCCTGGCGCCGACAATGACGGGACGGACGAGGCTGGGACGGATGAGGAAAAGGTCGACCTGCGCCTGCGGCGACATGGCTAGATGAAGTGGGAGGAGTCGGAGACCTTGCCGTAACGAGGAGGCGAGGGCGTATCTGGTGTGGCTACTCAGGGGTGGCCCTTGCAGCTCGCCGCCGCCGGTGCTGCGCAGGGCAGAGACGAGAAGAATGGGGAGGACGGCTAGGGTTTCTATCATGGAGAGTCGTGGGTCGCCGTCCCCTTTCTCTCTTCACCATTCGTTTTTTTCTGGTGAACGCAACGAGCGAGCGATAGGAGGACAAGAAATGCTTGTCGACACGCGCCTGCCCGCCCAGGCACTCCACGTGGATAGCCTGGATGGGGCGCCCAGGGGTGGGCAAATGCTTGTCTTCAATATGCCACCACTGAAATCTGCATTGTGTAACTATGTTCAGAACTTACCCAAAAAAATTACTTCTTGGATATACCACACTTTATTTTCTAACTATATAAATAGAGTAAATTACACATTTAGTCCCACAACTTGTTCTCCCGATACGTTTTAGTCCCACTTCTTGCAATTAGTACGTCAGTAATCTCACAACTTGTATGCCTGGTACGTTTTAGTCCCTGACCACTGCGATGCTGACACGTGTGATGCCACGTTGGATAGGTGCACACGGCCGTCTCGTTGTTTTTTGCGCGAAACCCCTTGTGTTATTTTAATATTGCAGATAAATCCTTGATCAGTTAGAAACGAAATTTCCCAAATCGCTACCCCTAGCTTGCTCTCCCGGCGGCGACGGAGAGCGTGATGACGAATCGAGGCGAGGCGAAGGGGAGAGCGTGAGGGCGAATCGCTGGAAAGCGGTGGAGGGAGGCGGAGGTGGTCAAATGGGGACGAATGGAAGCTCGGTGCGGCTCGAATCAGAGCTCACAGGTGGCCTGGGGTGCGGCCGCGGGATGAGCAGCGACGACCGCGATCCATGGGCGACGCTGACTGGTGAGGTGTACTGGAACCCGCCGGCGAAGGTGACAGAAGCTAGAAGATCGCAAGTTCGTCCCCAGGTTTGCTGATTTCTTCCTTGATTTGATATCGCCCTGGTTGCTCTGCATTTGTATCTCGTCAGCTGAACTGACAATGTTGTGCTCGAAAGTTCAATGCTGTTGAACTCGAGATTCCTCAACTCTATGCTAGCAGAGGAGATATGAGGGAAATTGAAGATGACAATGTGTTGTTGGTGATGAAGAATGCGCAGTTGGAGCTAGAGGTGCAGAAATTGAAGTCCGAGAAGAACCAAATGGAGAAGAAGCACAGCCAGAAAATTAGAAACAGAGATAGGAAGGAATTAGTGATGGTGCTTGTAGGAGCAACTTGTGTACTGATTTATGCTTGTGTTGCTTTGATAATCAGATCTTTTGTTTAGTGATATCTATATGTACAATGGTAATAAAAAAAGATAGCAGCAAGCATCCATGTCTCAAATTCACTTGAATTTATATTGTTTCCATGTCTCAAAAAGATAGCAGCAAGCATCCTACTACTAAATAAATTACATAATCAGTAACAATTCTTGTTTGAGCAAAACATAACTACATTTGTTCATTCAGCCGGTGGTGGTGCATTCTGAGTCAGTGGAACTTCTTGTGCATCTTCATCAAGAAAGAAATCAGCATTGAGGTCTGGGATAAAAGTAGCACTCCCACTGGACACCCCTGGTAGCACATCTGTTGTACCAGCATTTCTTCTTGTCTTTGTTGTTCTGGCAACCTGATCAGTAGCCTTTCTTCTCCCTCTAGTGTTGTTGCCCTCGACCTCTTCCTCTCAAATTACCTCTAGATGCAGCAGTTGTGACCCTGATTGCAGGTTGTGGATGCTATCTCTAGCAGCAACCACGAAAGCATTTTCAGGTAAAGGTCCAAGCAGCCTCTCCATTGGCACATTCTCAGTTCTCTGCCAAATAACAGACAAAACTGTTAGTTCTAGTTCTGCCACAAAATACAGAGATAAGTATGTATGTTCATGCTGTTATTGACCATGTTGTTCACCTCCTTTTGCATTTTATTGACCATGCTGTTCACCATATTGGTAGGATCAAGCCTGGGGTCAGGTCTGTGTGGTATTATATGCTGCACACTCATATAACAAACATATTAAATGATAAATAACAGAAAACAAATATAACAAACATATTAATTGATAAATAACAGAAACACACACATATAAATTGATAACAAACATATTAATTGATAAATAACAGAAAACACACATATAAATTGATAACAAACATATTAATTGATAAATAACAGAAAACACACATATAAATTGATAAAGAACAGAAAACACACATATAAAATGTAAATAAATACCTGAACTAACTCTGGAATGTCAATTTCGTCATCTTCTCCAATAATGTGTGTGTGTTGTTGCTGTTGCAGGCTTTCAACATATTTTTGGTGGCCTTTGCTGTTGTGGCCTGCTATTCCACATGTGGAGCAATGAATTGACACTCATGCCTTTGTAAATACCTTTACTCCCTTCTTCACTTTCTCCTCAGGTGCTTTCTTCCTATTTTTCTTAGGCCTGCCCATGACTTTGGTGTAGAGAGGTGAGTGGATAGGAACTGCATTTGTTTGTTCCCAATATACTCGGCCTCTGAGTGGTGTCAAGTTGTATGCATAGGCATTGTTGAATGTGTCAACAATATAGCAGCTATGAACAAGATTTTCTGGATTAATTCTATCTAGACTGCAGCATGCTATTACATGATGACATGGAATACCACTGAGTTGCCACCTCTTGCAATCACATGTTTTTGCTTTCATGTCTACTACATAGTCCTTCTCCCACTCATGGCTTTTTACAGAATATTTGTAGTTACCTGCAGCTGTGGCAGGGCAGTTCTTACTCCATTCTAAGAATTTGTCCAATTTCTTCTTGATCTTTGGACAAATTCTTGATGACCATTTCTCACTTTCCCTCTGTTTGGTTTCAATTCTTTTGAGCAGCTTGTAGAATATAGTTTCAAGCATTGACAGCAAAGGCATCTCCCTGGCATCTACAATATAGCTGTTGAACACCTCTGAGTGATTGTTTAAATTACATCACATTTGGGAAACTCGCTAAAGAAAGCTTTTATCCAACTGGTAGGCACAAGGTCAGAAATCCATTGAAAAGCAAGATTACAGTCGGCTTGCAGCTTGTCCATGTTCTTCTGGTACATTGGAATGTGTGTTGATCTGGCAATGGCCCACAAGTCATTCTTGAGTGTCTCTCCTCTATGCCCTGCCCTCTGAAAGTTCTGAAGCAAATGCCTCACACAAAATCTGTGTTCTGAATCTGGGAATACCTTCTGAACAGCATTGATTAGGCCCTTTTGCTTGTCACTAACAATTGTCCAAGGGGATGTGTTAGTGATGTTCAAATCATCCTTCAAGTTTGTGAGGAACCACTCCCAGGAACTAGTGCACTCTACTTCAACCAAACCAAAGGCAACAGGGTAAATGCAGTCATTTGGATCAATTCCAACTGCTGTCAACAACACTCCTTTGTATCTTGTTTTAATGTGGCAACCATCTATAAATATCAAAGGCCTACATCCAGAAAGAAAACCCCTTTTGCATGCATCATAGCTCCAGTAAAGAGTGGCCAAATGCTGCTTAGGCTCTTGGCTATCAGGATTATGCACTGAATTAGTTGTGAGAAAAAAAGTAGACCCATGGTTGCTTTTCCTTAGCTCCTGCCCATAATCCATAAGAAGTCTGAACTGGGCTTCCTCATCACCATGAATATGTAGCAGTGCAGCATTTCTTGCTCTATTTAGCTTCCACCTGGGCGGGCACATTGCAAATTCCCTATTCACCTTTGCAGCAAAACCACCGAGATCTAGCTTCTTGTTATCCCTGAACTCATGCATGAACTTCTCTGCTAGAAATTTAGTTGTCATTGCTTTAATTGGCCAAGCTGCCTCGCAAGTGTGATTGGCTTCATATTTAGTGATTACAAAGCCGCCTGTTCTTTGACTGTCCTTAGATGATTTCAACATCCAAGTACAGCCAGGAGCACACACTGCATCCACCCTTCTTCTGTCATTCTTCACTTTCTTTATGGGAACTCTGTTCTTCACACCATATGTGTTCAAAGCCCTCCTCACCTCCTCAACACCACTGAACAGCATACCAAGTCTGAAAGTTGGATTATCCATATCTACCTCTGGATTGAATGACTTGAAGTGCTTCTGCAGCTGTAGCTTTTCTCCTTCTTGCAAGCCTAGATCATCATCATCAAGGGTAGCTTCATCTTCATGTTCATTCACTTCTTCTTTCTCATTGTTGTCATTAACAGATTTGTCCACATTATCTGAAAATAGGTCGTCATCACCATCTTGAACATGGAAATCACTATCATATAGCTCGAAATCGCTGTCAGACTCACTGGCATCAGAATGAACACTTGGAGCTGCTTCAGTAGCTTCTCAGCTACTCAGTCGACTATTATCCTTCTCTGGTACTATGACAGTACATGAACTTGACGCCTCAGCTGCAGGACATGCAGGTGCTGGTGCTGGAATGTGATTCTGTGGCATAGCAGAGGGCAAGCCAGGAATAGTGGCAATCAACTCTGGCCTAAGAATCTGCAGGAAATTGGTGTGATCAACAAATAAGACAAGTGTCTTGTGTACCCTGCTGGCTTTGATCATTGCTGCAATGTGAGCATACTTATCAACAGGTAGCAGTCCATTCTGAATTTGTTTGCCAGGCAATAACCAATATACATGCAGTCTTCCATCTCTCTTTTCACCCAGAATACGCAGAATTTCATCAATCCATTGCAGAGACCAAGTATCAGTAGTGCAGTTGTCAAAATGTGCAGATGTTGCACTGACATAGTCCAATTCTTCTTTCAATCCACAAAAAAATCCATTGTACACTACTTCAACAGTGAAATAGTTGGTGAATTCTCCTGTATTATAAACTGCAGCAAACATTGACATAATTAGCAGCAAATAAGAAATCTTTCACTTCCAGAAAGACACATTCAGATAATACAGACACACATGTTCAGTTACTGTACCACTCCAAATTCGCTAAAAAATCGAACTTTACTAACAAATTGTATACCATTCGCTCCCCAGAACGGTCATGAACATATAGAAGGCTGAAAGCAACAATTTTTACACCAGGAACCGCACCAATTTCTTGCCTAAACATCAGTTCCGCCTGACTGCGCAACAGGGGACACCACGGGCACTAATCGAAGCTACAAACCGTACTAAATCAAGCTGACACTACTACGATCGAGTTCCCCACCAATTTTGACAAGTAAAACTCGCCGAGTCGCACCCGATCAGATCGGAGACGACGGCGGCAACGGCGGCGCAGCCCGCCACCAACAGGGAAGGAATCGGGAGAGAAATTGACCTACCGTACGACGGCGGGTCCTCATTGTACGCGCGGTACCGCATCTCCGCCGGCCTCTGCCCGTGCACGCCGCCGTCGCCGTCGCCGCGGCGAGCTCGAAGTGGTTCGCCCTGCCCGCCCTGTCCTGTTCTATTCTGTTCTTCGGCGAGCTCGAAGTGGAAGGCAGCAGCCAATAGGGAAAGAGCTCTGTGATCGCCGTAACTCTTTCCGTCGCGGCCACTCTTTCCGTTAAATCGAACTGACGGATCAAGGACTAAATTGCAATTAAATTACAATCAAAGGACTAAAATGCAAAAAATCCGTGCGAGACATATCCAACGTGGCAGCCGACGTGGCACAATCTGCTCCGATTGGACTAAATCGTACTAGGCATGCAAGTTGTGGGACTACTCACGTCCGAATTGCAAGAAGTGGTACTAAATCGTACCAAATGGACAAGTTGTGGGACTAAATGTGTAATTAGCTCATATAAATACTTATCTTCCAGTTATTGATACAAATGAGTCATTTAACGTTTCAGGCCGTTAGGTCAGTTCGGCCCATAATACCAGATTCAGGGCCCAGAAGTAACGGAGCAATACAGCATTCGTGCGTCGTGCATGTTCGACAGCTAACCTACCCTAGCTAATCTGTCACGGGCGGCGCGTGCGACGATGTTGCGATCCTTGCTCGCCCGTCCTCGCCCTCTGCTCTCCCATCTCCGTCGCCACGACGGCCGTTCCGTGGCTCGTCAGCTAGGCCACCGCGCAGATCAGATCATCTCGCGGAGCTACACCTCGTCCGAGGACGAGACGACGGACAGCGATGTCGATCGCCCGGAAATCAGGCATAGGCGGCAGCATCTGTACGTGGTACTGGAGGACTGGAAGAAGGGGTTCAGCATCCACAAGCTGGACCTGGACGACGGCTCGGACGGCGGCGACTTGACCCAGCGGCCTCCGGTCCACCGCCAGGCCACGGGGGATGGCTTGTGGAACTTTGCCGCCGTGGGCAGCAAGATCATCGCTTCTGGGAAGGTAAATTCCAAGGAAGATGACTATGTCACGCTCGTGTACGACACCGAGATGGCCGGGCTGTCCATTGTCCCTGGTCTCCCAGCGGCGCTGCATCATGGTTGTTGGGCTCTCACCACGGCTGCCGGGAACAGGCTGTACGCGTTCGAGCATAAGTCGAAGATATGTGGGAACTACGATGGAGGTATGCATATCTTGGAAGATGCGCCGGTACCTGCAGATGACAAGTACGGCAACAAGGCCTTCTGGTGGGGAACCGCAGACCACTGGTCCTGGAGCAGCATCCGGACACCGCTCCCTTTCAACGTCCATGCCGTCGAGTCAACCGCCATGCACCCGGAGGGACACACCTTGTTCGTGTCCATGGGAGAGCGGAGCAGCGCCGTGGAAGACACTCAAGACGACATAGAAGAACACAAAGAAGACGACATGGACAACTCTATCGACAGAGTGAGCAAAAACGACAGCTCCACTGGGACATACGGGACGTTCTCCTACGACACCAGAACCGGCGAGTGGAGACGACATGGTGACTGGGATCTACCGTTCTATGGACAAGCCCACTACGATGCCGAGCTCGACGCGTGGATCGGGCTTAATAAGGTATATGAGCAATACGATCACCATGCTACCGATGGCTACCTCTGCTCGTGTGACGTCGCGTCTCCGGAAGGGAGCCCCGTGCAGCCTGCCTGGAAACTCTCTGCGGAAGGGCTCTTGGACGGGTACACGTGGTGCCCTCTTGTTAGCCTCGTGTCCATGGGTGGTAGCAACTATTGCTTCTGTAGAATTATGAGATATGCGGAATATGATGGATGTTGTATTGAGCCTCATGGGCGAGTATATATGGGAGTACAAACTTGGAGGACAAGAAGTCTCTCCTAGAGATAAGGTAGGTGCCGGATTACAAATCCTAAACTACCAAATATGTGCAACCGTAATATATCTCTAACATCCCCCGCAGTCGTAGCGGTAGCGTCGTGAACAACTGGAACGTCGCGGACGGTCAGACTGGAGAGAAACCGACGTAGAATCCAGTGGGCTGACATCCCCCAGCAGTAGGAGCGGGAACGTCGTGGACGGTGTCGCGGCGTCGATGCTTGGACTGTAGAGGAAGCTGATGAGGAGCTCAAGCGAGGTGATAGCCCTTGTGCCGATGTCGAGGAAGCCGAGAGCGTTGGGCGGTGCTGTGGTCGGGGTAGCCGCGCGAGGGGTCGCCGTGGTCGATGTCGTGGCCGGTGTCAAGGAAGCCGCACATGAAGCCGCATGCGCATAGTGCGCGAGGAGGATGACGGAGACGCGTCAAGGCAGTCGTCGAAGATGGGGCCGACGCCGTAGCCGATGCAGTCCGAGCCGTCGAGGACGAGGTGCGGCCATAGTTTTGCCAGAACTAGGCGCACGTCGGGACGAAGGCATACTCCAGTTTTGCCAGAACTGAGTACGCAAAGAAGATCTCGTCGGTGACGCGGTCGAGGCGGTCGTAGAGGGTCGATGCCGTAGAAGACGTTGTCGAAGCCGATGAAGACGAGGCGCCGATCCGAGTTTGCCAGACTCGGGAACGCGTCGGGGACGAAGGCACTCCCGGTGTTGCCAGTACCAGGCGTGCGAGGGGCAGGGACCATCATAAACTTGTCGCCATGTCAGAGAAAGACTAGCAAAGGAGGACTCCACGACGGTTGCGACGCGCAGAGCGGCGAGGGAGAGATGCTGATGCTGTCCGCGATTGTCGGAGTAGAGTAGCAGGTGGTGTAGTCGGGGACGAGGCGATGATGCTGGCGACGAAGTTGTAGTGGACGTAGACGTAGAAGGCGGCGGAACCAGCGGTGACCTGGGGTGGTCATGTGGGACGCCTAGATCGATGATGGGGTAGTCGGCGGGACCTGCGACAACGAGAAGTCGCCCTGCAGGTTACCTTGTGAAGCGCGGCGGCGGTGCTCGAGGGAGGTGAGGAAGAACCCGACGGTGTGACGAAGACCGTGTGCAGACGGCGGCGATCCGCGCCGTGGGAGCTGGCGCGGTGGAAGCCGAGGCCGTTGATGCGCGGGACGGCGAAGAAGACTGCGTGCAGCGACGCTACGACCCGAGGGGGCAGCATAGCTACAAGGCGCGAGTTGGTGCAGCGGCTGGAGGCCACCGGCACGTACACGCTTGGGAGGCGCGTTGGCCGCCGGTAGGCGCTGACCAAGGCGGCGGCGCTGCGACCCGTAGGGGCGACGCAGCGGCAGCCCATAGCTTGATCGGTGGTTGGCGCGTGCTCGGGGACGTGCTTGGCGTAGACGGGCGCGAGATCGGTTGATCAGACCGACGGTGCGCCGTATGCGCCCTGGCGGGGACTACGCGTAGATCGGAGTCGATGGCGGCGTTGTCGGTGAAGTCCCGGGCGATGACGACGAAGACGATCCGAGGGGGACGGCCGCAGTACCCTCCCGAGGAAGGCGCAGCAGCCGGCCACGGTGCGCGGCAGCCTGCCGTGAGGCCGCGACGGCCTACCGAGGCAGGCACGGCGGCGCAGGTGGCAGACGCACGGGCGCGGTGTAGATCGTCGATGCCGATGGTCGGAGTGGAGGCGCGGTGATGACGACAGCGGTGGGCGACTCAATCCGATCTAAGATCGGTAAACCAAAAAAGAAAACCGATCAGGAGATCGGAAAAAAAGACTTACAGGGCAGCCGATCACGGATCGGCGGACGAACCCTGCGTACGGGTTGCGCGGCCCCCGAGAGAGATCATGGAGATCGACCTCCCCGGGGGCGGCGCAGTGCGGAAGCACGGAGACGGCGGCTAGGTCAGAGATCGTGCCGCTCTGATACCATGTAGAATTATGAGATATGCGGAATATGATGGATGTTGTATTGAGACTCATGGACGAGTATATATGAGAGTACAAACTTGAAGGATAAGAAATCTCTCCTAAAGATAAGGTAGGTGCCAGATTACAAATCCTAAACTACCAAATATGTGCAACCGTAATATATCTCTAACAGCTTCGTCTAGATCATGGCGCCCGAGAGGCGCTGCGGGAATGTTGACAACAAGTCTACGATCCGCGTGGCCAGGTTCCGCCTCAAGTACGGCAAGAAAGGCGAGCTCCTAGTTACCGACCGCTGGCCCGACCGCTCCTACCTCTTCTCTGGGCTTCGTGAACATTATGAGGTGCGAGCATTCTGGATGTGATCGAGCCATGGTGGATATAAAATGTGTTTAATTTTCAGAGCATTATTATTATTATGTCATAGCTTTAATTTGCTGTCTCATTTTTAAGAAGAGTACACTGGGATTTTAGATGAACACGCCTTACGTTGCACCTATTTTTTCTGAACCATGCCTTAAGTTGCACTTATGAAATTTATAATTATCTGCGGTGTTGCATAAGTCATGCAAAAAAAGCATAGTTCTATGCCCGGTTTGCAACGATACAACAGACTGCTACACAAGATCTCTCTGGTCTCTGCCGCAGAACGGAGATGGATGCCGTCCGATCTGTGTGCACAACCCTAGCTAGCTATCAACCACCACGTCCCACGGCATACGCACGATAAGTCCCAAAGCTTCGATCATTTAAATCTTCACCCATCTCCATCGCCACGACTGCCATTCCGTGGTCGGCGAGGCGCATGTTGGACCAAGTCACGGGCTACCCGTCATCGGTGGACGTCGATCACCCCAGCTACAACTACAGGAGGCGTTCACTTGTATCTACTGCTGGACGACTGGAAGAAGGGACTCAGTATCCACAAGATAGATTTGAGCGACGACGGCTCTCAAGGCGTCAGGGACCTGCCCCTGCCGGCTCCGGTCCACCACGAGGACTGTATTAATGGAACTTTGCTACCGTCGGCAGCAAGATCGTTGGGCCGGCTCGCTAGACCCTGATGAGGACGCCACCACCCTCCAGTACGACACCGAGACGGTGTGGGTGTCCGTCGTGGAGGGGCCGCTATGTGTATAATCCCCGAAAACTAACTCCGCTCTCGTAAGTTTTAGGTCATAGGGATTATATAGTCGGTGGGAGGCGGTGAGTGGAGGCCCGAGGTGGGGACACCACTCTACTGGGTTGGTCAGCTGGCTTCGCCCCGAAGAATCAAAAGTTTGGTATTTAGCCGTATTTATTGGCCTCTGTAAATAGTTATTTTTGGCGAAGCGAAAACATGTAGAAACTGGCTCTGGGCACTGGGTATTAGGTAAGTCAAATGAAAATAATACAAAATGTTCGTCTGTTTAAAGAAGGATGTTCACATACGAAAAATGCTCACATATTTCAAAATATTTATTCATGTAACTTTAGAAAAATCTTGAAATGAAAAATCCATGGCAAAATAGAAAATATTCACAAATAAAAAATTGTGTATTTTAATAAATCATCATGTGTTCCTTGAAAGTGTTCTTTTATTATAAAAATAAATTCATGTACTTTGCAATAAATTTTATCTTTTAAATATGAAATGTTCACGAGTTCCAAACATAAGCGTTCACAAATCTCAAATTAAAAATTCATATACTTAACACTAAAATATTATTAAGGAATAATAGAACGAAACAAAAAAGAATAAACATGTATTTGAAAACATTTTAAAAATTAGGTGAACAGAAAATAAAGAAATAAGAAAATAAAAAGGAAAGACAAAACAAGAGTTGATTGAGCCAGCTCAGCCGGGCAAGCAGGCAGGCGACCATTGCGGGGTTGCTTCATTGCTTGCTATAGGCGACATACAGCGTTGGGGGCCGGAAAGTGCTAACGTAGCTCGAGCTACATATAGCTTTTTTTTCAAAATTCAAAATCGGTATTTTTGAGTGTCAAAAAATTCGAAACAAAAATCCTGCATGTAGATAATATCGAGATCTATCAGTGCGCAAATTTTCAATCCAAAATTCGTATTATTCTTGGCTACACAAAAAAGATAAAACTTGCAAAAATTCAAATTTCTGAAACAATTCACCACCCAGATTCACCCATTTGTAATTTTTGTACAGTCTAAAATACAAAGAATTTAGACCTGAAAATTTGCATACTTTTAAAGCATATTACTATCTAAATCTGTGATTTTTTCCGAATTTTTGAAAACTTAAAAATGTAATTTTGAAATTTTGAAAAAAACCAGCTACATATTGCTCGAGTTACAAAACACCGCTCACGTTGGGGGCTGTCTACTTTTGTTGCAACAAGTAGGCATGCTGTACCGTGTTCGGTCCAGTTCAGTCCATAACACTTGGCCCGGCACGAGCCCCAAGCTTGGCCCACGCAGACCCAGAAGCGAGACGGCTCTGCAGTCGTACGACAAATCCTGGATCACGAAGAATCCAACGGATGATCGTTACCGCAATTCAGCCGGGAAAATCGAGCTCATCAAAATCCTAACCCTAGTAGTAGCTCAGACCTCAGATCAGCATCAGCCGGCGCGCGCGCCCACGGCAGCCAAGATGCTGCGATCGTTTGTCATTCGTGCTCAACCTGTCCTCTCGCGTCTCCGTGGCCAAGAGCAGGAGTGGTGCCGTCCCGTGGCTCAGCTGGGTCGCCGCGCGTGTTTGACCACGTCGTCGGAGGACGACACGGACACCGACGACGTCGATCACCGGTGTTACAGGAGGCGTCACCTGTACCTGTGCTGGATGACTGGAAGAAGGGGTTCAGCATCCACAAGCTGGATCTTGAAAAGGAGGACGGTTCGGAGGGCGGCGACCTGCCCTTGACGGCTCCGGTCCACCGCCAGGAGAAGAAGCACGGTCTCTGTCACTGGAACTTCGCGGCCATGGGCAGTAAGATCGTCGCCGCCGGAGCGCTAGACGCGACGATGACGCCATCACCCTCATGTACGACATCGAGACGGCGGCGGTGTCCGTCGTGCCCGGTCTCCCCGGCGCTGCGCGGTCCCTGGACGCTAGCCATGGCAGATGGGAACGGGCTCAACGTGTTGGAGGCCAACTCGCTACACGGTGGCAGTGCCATGCACCGCCTCGACGGCCCCGAATATCAATACAGACACATGGACTTGGGAAAATCCCGTCAATGCTTCCCTTCTATGTCGGCGACATCGAGTCCAGCGTGGTGCACCCGGAGGAGGGAGGCCGGGGCACGCTGTTCCTCTCCGTCGGCACGTGGGTCAAGGGCGACCCGGACCGGACGATATGGGTCATCCGAGCGCGGAGGACTCCCGCACCTCCGACACCTTCTCCTACGGGGAGCGGTGAGTGGCGGCGCCACGGCGAGTGGGACCTGCCGTTCTGTGGCGAGGGCCACTACGACGGGGAGCTTGACGCATGGGTTGGGCTCCACAAGATACATCGTCCCGCTAGCACCTGGTACCACGACGGGACATGACCCACCAGACGGATGGCTACCTCTGCTCTTGCGACGTCACGTCTCCCGAGGGGAGCACCGTGCCTCGCCCGGACTTGAAGCTATGGGGAGAAATTGTTCGACCCGGGCAATGCCGGGCATGTCGGCGCTACTCTCGTGTACATGGGTGACAACACCTACTGCCTTGTCGAGGTCGAGGCCCTCGAGAAATTCAAGAAGAAGCTCGTCGGTAACAAGTCTGCGATCCGTTTGGCCATTTTCCGTATGATGTACGGCAAGAGTGGCGAGCTCAGAATCACTAAGGATGACTCCAACGGGGCGACGCATCGAGTCCGCGCGCGTCTGTCCCTGTCCGCAGAGCAAAAAATAAGGCTCAACGGGGCGACGCAAACGGACTGCGGTCCGTTTTTCGGTCCGCCGCGACGCATTTCTGGCCCAAATTTGGGTCACGGATGCGTCGGGCACGGACGCGTCCGCGCGTCCTGCTGCGTCCGCAGCTGTCCGTCTCTATCGCCTTCACACATGACTTGGCCCACCTACCAGTCAAAGAATCACCCCACGTCCTCCACTTCTTCTCTCCTCTCTCCCAAAAATTCCCCACCTCGCCGCTGGCCACAAATCCAAGGCGGGGACGGCGTCGGTCTCGGCCAGGATGACGGATGCCGTCGGCAGTGGACTGGGGCATGGGCCTCGGCCAGCGCGTCGCCCTAGCTCGTCGCTGGCGTCGGCGGCGGCGCCGCCGCCTCCCCGTGGTGGCCGCGTGTGGAACTCCCGCGTGGCGGCCGTCCGTCCCCGCGGGTGGTCGCATCTATGCGCGACATGCCGCTGCCGCCAGGAGGTCACGCCTACCTGTTGTTGGGGCTGGAGCTCGCTCACTCGCGTGACGGCGGCGAGTCGCACGAGCCCTGGTGGTCGTCAGCGTCGGAGCCGTCGCGACGCCGTGCACACAGCGGTCAGCGCCTGTCCAGCGCGGCCGTCCTCGTTGCGGTGGTGCGCGATTTGCTGCTCCTACTACTCCACCACGCAGGCAGCCGGTGGTGCGCGATCCGGCTGCTCTCTATCTCTATTGCTGCTGCTGCCGCTGCTCTCTCTTTGTCTCCATTCGTCTTGGCCGGAATCGTAGCGCAGTTCTAGTACTACTATTTGTACTAGTTTTACTTGGCCGGATGAGTTCGTTCTCTTCTCTGGGGGACTTTTCCTTCGTTAGATGCGGCGGCGAGTGAGCTGTCAGGATCCAGATAATTCCTTCTTTCTTCCTTCGCTTGCTTGCTTGATCTTCTGCTGCTTCCTTGCTTGCTTCTGCTGTGATTGCTTCTGCTGCTTCCTTGCTTGCTTCCTTGCTTGCTTGATCTTCCAAAGTTCAGTCGAGATTGCAGTTCTATTTCCAAGTCTTGCTCTTCTTTGTTCTGATCGACATTCAGAATTGCAGTTTCTATCTTGGCAAAGAATGGCCGAGCGGACTCGATACGTCGGCCCGTTGGGCGCACTGCCCAGAAAGGGGCGGACAGGGGCCGGACGCGCGTCCGTTTGCCGACCCAAACGGACAAAATCAGTGTCTGTTTGGGTCGCCCCGTTGGAGTCATCCTAAGCGCCGACCTGACCGCTCCTACCTCTTTTCTAGATTTGATGAGAATAGCAAGGTGAGGGCATTCTGGATGTGAATGTGATCAAGGAATAGGACTTGTTGGTAAGAAACTAAGAGCTCGTTTGGCATCTTTCGAGAAGTGAAACTTCAAACATGATTTCATTTGGTTGAACTGAGATTTCAATATCAAAATTTTATGTTTGGCAGCCTCATGGATTTCTAAACTAAAACGAGTTACATAATGGTGCTTGGTTGCCATTTTGAAATGCATTCAAGAAAAATACAAAGTTATCTCATCATGTCAGTATGACAGGGGCGGATCCAATGGGTGTTCCATGGGTGCCATGGCACCCCCTAAATGATGCAGATTTTTTTAATCTAGTAGACGTGCACGTATAACGCACGTTTTGAAAAAAATATTGAATTATGTGTATTTCATCTCTTCACAACGTAGAGAGAATATATCCCTTAAAAGAAAAAACATACAAGAGAATATAGCACTGCAGTAAGTTAACAATTTTCACAAGACATTTATCATATACACCTTTACTTCTGTTATTTGATCAGATACAAGTATCTTTTGATTTTCAACCATATGCCTACGTGCCAGGCAAGTGACATTCATCTAGCGACATATTCCCTAGTATATAAAAATACAACATTTTGAGGCTCCATTCCAGCGTCCACGTCGCCCTGAAAACGACGTCCGTCCGATCTTTTCATCCGACGGCAGATAACGCATCACAAACCCGCGCGCTACTGTAGACGCTACAGTGCCACTGTAGCACTACAATTTCTTCCAATCATCTGCTGACACGTCACCCTCGCAGACAGGCCCCGCTACTTTGCAGAAAACACCCTCGGAAGGACCCAAACGTATATCTCGCAGACCCAAGGGGCCTACGAGCAAAAGCGTCAACAGACGCCCCCCCCCCCCCTCCTCCTCTCCCCGCGGCGACGAGTGCGACGACCTCGGCGGCGCCGACGCGCGCCCGCGCCGCTCCGCCCCTCCCCCGTCAGATCCAAGCACGCTACGGGGTTCGCCATCGCCGCCTCTCCATCTCCGGCGAGCCGCGCTTGCCGGGACGCCGCACCCGCCGCAGAATCAACGCCGGCACGCTCCACAACGGCCGCCGCATCGGACGGCCGCCGGCGCCGCTCCGGCGACGTAAACGGAGCGGCGCCGCCACATCCGACCGCCCCGCGTCGAGCCGCGTCCAAGGCGCGTACTCGCGCGTCCCGGAACCCGCAGGTTCGCCGCCGGCGAGCCACTGCCGCCGCCGCCGCTCCGGCCGCACTGACGCCAGCATGACGTCGGCGTGGGCTGGGCTGGGGAGACAGGCCGGCTGGTGGGCTGGGCCGTCTGTCTGCGCGCCTCGCTCGCCCTTTTTTTTCCCCTGTTTTCTTTTTCTATTTCCAAATCATTTTGTAATTTGAAAACACAAATTCAAATCAGTTCAAAATAATTCCTACAAATATTTAATCAATCAAGAACAACATCCCAGAAACTTTGAGACCCTTCAACAAAAAAAAAACTTCAGAATTCCCAAATGTTACATAAAGTCTCATTAATAAATGAAACACCACAATTTAAAACTTTCAAACTATCTCATTAACAAATTAAACACCACAATTTAAAACTTTCAAACTATTAATTATAAAAATGCAGGGCCATCAACAATTCACAAAATTCACTACATAATGTACTATTTAGAGGAAATGTAATTTAAATCTCTCCAACAATGTATTCAAATTTAAAAACAACTCATTACACAAAAAAAAACCTTAATGCAAATTCATTTCCTCCAATTTTATGTGCTAAATTTCGATCGAAATAAATAGATGGTCACATAATTTGTGCACTCTGCTTATTGAATTTAATTACACATTTAATATAAAACTCAGACATATTACACCAACTTGACGATTTTTTTCCCTGATAAATATTCCAACACAACCAAACTATAATTTTTTCCCATATTCCAAAAAAATTAAAATCTCCAGAACTTTTACATATCGGCATTTCCAAATTCCAAATCTCCAAAACTTTTTGATACGCCAAAAAAATTCAAATCTCAAGAACTTTTAAATATCAGCATTTCCAAATTTCAAACTAATATCTGTAAAACTACAGTGCAAATAATATAAACAACATACTAAATTTCCCTAAATTTTGTAAATACCGCAAATTATCAAAATTTGCACACAAGAAACATTCTAAAAAAACAAAACATACCTTTCAACCTACAATTCAACATAACAGTTGGAAAAAAATGTTAAAACTTTAGACATTTATACGTTCCAAACTACAACTCAAAATAACAATAAAAAAATACTTTCAAGCCTACAATTCATAATAGTATATTTTAGCAAAATATTTAACAACTTTAATTTCCTAAACGGTTAACAATACTCTACAATACGTAAAAGTGCTCAACAAAATAAAATAAAATAAATACTAACTATTTCAAAGTATTTCCCTTAAAAAAAAGCCATTTTAAATAAACATCTAAACAAACTCACAAAATTTGAATATTCCAAACTGCTACAAAATACCACCATTTTCAAATTTAAATTCAAAACACACACGCGCGGCATTGCCGCGCTCACATTCCCTAGTATTTGTTAGATACTGAGCAAGCTTTAGATGCAGCCTAATTGGTTCTTCTGCAGCAAAAAAAAAAAAAGCAGAGGATACGGCCATTCTCAGTGACATTGAGCAGGATACTGCTGATGACGGAGTCCTAGGGCCTGGAGCCCGAGATTCCAGTGGCGGAGGCGGTGGGCTTGAGCTCCACACTGCTTTTGGAACCATGGCGCGTATGCACACACACTGTTCTCCTTTCCTTGCTTCCCCACATGTTTTCCGAAACCGTAGAGGGAGGTCATGGAGCCGATGGTGGTTCCCTCACTCTCTCCACATCTGTCATGAAGACGTACAAGGACATGCAGAAATAAGATTATTCTCAGATTAGGGATGTATTGACCATCAACTTTGTTCTATGTACCCAACAAATTTGTGAAATGGAGAAGTATAAGCTTCAGCAGCAAGCTCAAACGGCCACATTAGCAAATCCATTATATTTATGAGGTTCTTAATAGAGATATAATATAACTTTGACTAACACACTTTAGCAACCACAACAAAGCCTAAAGGTACAGTGGCACAGTGCTAAAGCGATCAAAATAGCTGGGTTGATCTTGGCCCATTTAAAATAAAGTTGCAGGTAAATAAAACCTTTCATAGGATTGCCGTTGAATTAAGCAAGCAACACATCAGTAGGATCAAGTTTCAGTTCCCTCCGTTCCAAACTTGAACTAAAACCACTCCGCTTATTTCGGAATTGAGGGAGTGGAAAAAATACAAAAGACAGAAAATGAGAAAAATGACAATCTAGGGACGAATTATATTTACCATCGGTAGATCCTTGTTTGTGGAAGTGCAGTCAATAAGGTTGGGGCGACCACCAACATCATAAATGGTTGGCCTTTCAAACCATGGAAATGTGAAGCGAGTCCCTTAGAGGATGCATGTAGTGTCGATTAGATGTAAACTTGTAGTCCCACTCACAATAAGCCCATCTTAAAAGTTTAAACCAGTCTTGATTCGACTGGGAAACAATAATTTAAGTCTGTGCAAGCTACAAATAAAGATAGTTCAGTTTTGAAATAAGCCTGTTACTATCATAGCTTGAGCTCCTTAAAATCCCATTAATCCCCAAGTTTAAAAAAGTCATTTCAGATAACTGCGAATTCCTGCTAACCTGAAATAAAAACAATATCCCAATAGCTTGAAAGTTGGGCAAAGGTAAAGGCTCACTTGAGTTTAATAATTGTGCATGGGCGAGTATGAATATGCAATATACAGCAAGAAGATCTTTCCTAAAAATTTGCGGAATCAAATGTATGATATTACTTACACTTCTTTTTGCAAATTCCTAAAAACTTGGGGTTTTATAACCATTGAGTGTGTGGAAAATGGTGTGGCACTTCATAATGTTTATTACTCCGGTAGCAGCACACCGTATTTCAGTGATTTTCTAGTAAAGGGTGTAAACGATTGACAAGTCCCTTCTTGCTTACTTCTAGGTAAATCAATAATTTTAGTCGAGAATCTGTAAGAATTCTAAACCGAATACCTCTTTGGTAGTGTTTGACAGTACTATCAACAAAGTCTGCATGGACATGACCGACTATACAATCTAAATAAATATGAAGAAATTAGTTGCCTTAATATAGAACGTTGCATCTACGGCTCGTTACTCGCACCTTTAAGATCAAGAATAATAGCTGGTGGTTTGCATATAATGTGTATGAAAAATGTATATACTACAAGAACCAATGAGGACAGTAATACAGACAAGTTCTTGTGATACCAAGGCACAGGATTAAAAAAGTACCTGGTAGAAACAATAAGCATACCTTGTCTTGATTAACTTTCCATCAGTAGGTGCCTGAAGATCTTCCGTCAGAGTATACACAGAATATCCAATTTATTGACTTAGTTATCTGATTCGTTGGCAGAGCATGACCATAATCCATACAACTATTGGTTGACGGAGCATACACATAATATCAAATTTATTGACCTAGCTATCTGCATTTGTTGACCTTTCCATGGACCTATGTGCGATTGGTGGGGAGAATTTCCATGCATAGCAGAGAAAACTGCAGCTGAAGCATCTCTACAAATCTGAAACGCCCCTGAAAGTACCAGAACATGCACCGTCATCTGAATTTAAACCTGCTCAGAACATAAAACATAATTCAAATTTACAAGTGTGTAGAGAACTGCAGCGAGCTATGCATGTGCGAGGACGCGATCAAGGGAGCGAGCACGATTAGGAGCAAACTTACGAGGAGGAGGCGACCGAGGCAGCCGGATCGTCACGTCCCGGACAGAGCTCCCGCCGGCGGCCACAGTCGTCGCGGAGGCGCCCGTCGGCACCCTCGGGTGGAGCGAGACAGTGAAGAGGCCATGGAGCCGACGATGTTCCACTCTGGCTCATCACGAGCTCGCACGATCTGCAAACGGTCGTCGAGGAGGCACCCGAGAGAGAGGACGACAGGGGCGAGGCTCAGGCTTGTGGCGTGGGGAGGAGGCGGCGCATGGATAGGAGGCGGCGGGTCAGGGCCTCAAGCACTCGGGGGATGCGGGGAATGACCTCGATGTAGATCGTGCGAGCGGTAGTTTTTTTTCCTTTGGGTGCCAGGGAAATTTTTGTCCGCTCGACAATGGTCCGCCAACACTAATTGCTACGTGCACCCGAAATCAATTTAGTCCGTTAGATCTAGATAGTTGGGTAGATCTGATGGTAGAGTCTAGGCTGTGTTCACGACGCGGGGTGGCTGTAGCCTAACTCAATTTCGCTTGTTTATTAGTAGTGGAGATGTCGGGGACATCGAGTCCAGCGTGGTGCACCTGGAGGAGGGAGGAGGCCGAGGCACGCTGTTCCTCTCCGTCAGCACGTGGGTCAAGGGCGACCCGGACCAGACGATATGGGGTCATCCGAGCGCCGAGGACTCCCGCACCTCCGACACCTTCTCCTACGCGGGGAGCGGTGAGTGGCGGCGCCACGGCGAGTGGGACCTGCCGTTCTGTGGCGAGGGCCACTATGACGGGGAGCTTGACGCACGGGTTGAGCTCCACAAGATACATCGTCCCGCTAGCACCTGGTACCACGACGGCGACATGACCCACCAGACGGATGGCTACCTCTGCTCTTGTGACGTCACGTCTCCCGAGGGGAGCACTGTGCCTCGCCCGGACTTGAAGCTATGCGAGGAGAGATTGTTCGACCCGGGCAATGCCGGGCATGTCGGCGCTACTCTCGTGTACATGGGTGACAACACCTACTTCCTTGTCGAGGTCGAGGCCCTTGAGAAATTCAAGAAGAAGCTCGTCGGTAACAAGTCTGCGATCCGTTTGGCCATTTTCCGTCTGATGTTCGGCAAGAGTGGCGAGCTCAGAATCACTAAGCGCCGACCTGACCGCTCCTACCTCTTTTCTAGATTTGATGAGAATAGCAAGGTGAGGGCATTCTGGATGTGAATGTGATCAAGGAATAGGACTTGTTGGTAAGAAACTAAGAGCTCGTTTGGCATCTTTCGAGAAGTGAAACTTCAAACATGATTTCATTTGGTTGAACTGAGATTTCAATATCAAAATTTTATGTTTGGCAGCCTCATGGATTTCTAAACTAAAACGAGTTACATAATGGTGCTTGGCTGCCATTTTGAAATGCATTCAAGAAAAATACAAAGTTATCTCATCTAGTACCAATTTTTCTATTTCTATGTGTATTACATGTGCTAAAAATACTTATACATGATATTTAAACTACGATTATTGAGTCTGGCACCCCCAACCTTTAAATCCTAGCTACATCTGCCACTGCAGTATGAGATGATTAAAAACGAACTACACGGTAAAAACACGCATCTTTCCAAAACAATGTCAGCATGAGATGGGTTGCAACTCATATTATAACTCATTGAACTCACAACACAAATATATACCAGGATGTTTCCCCCTTTACCTGATGCACGCTAGATGTAAACAATTAGATGAAGCTAGATTCTTTTTTGTCAATGTCAATGGATATAATCAGCTATTGTTTTTCATACTTCTAGTATTAGGGGGCAATTTTACACTTTTATGAATACCAGGATGTGATTTTCCTATTCCAGCTGATACGAAGTTAAATGTAACCAGCTAGATGAATAGATGAGTCTAGCTTCTTCATTTTTCTATCTGCTAATGGATGTAACTAGCTAGATGAATAGGTGGTTTAATTGGATGTAATTGTGAATTAGATGGGAGTTAATTGTATGTAATTTATTTGGATGTAGCTGCCCACGATCTGGTTTAATTGGATATAAATTATCTTGGATTCCTTGGCGTCAGAATGTTTGTGGAGAAGAGGGGGTTGTTAACTTGTTTCGTCAAGAGAGAAAGGTGAGTAGCAGGCGGAAAATTTGTGGATCAAGTTAAGTGTTCATACCGCTAAATCGTACGCACTGATCCGGCCTGTGAAATTTCTGGGTTCCAGGCCAAAAAAATCTTGCTCTAAGCATGGTGAGGTTTTGATCTTTTTAGACGGAAGGCTCGAGAAGAGCCCGGTTTTGAATTAACGAAGTCAACAACCGGCTAAGAGCTACAACTTATAAACACACGTTGGCAATGCCAACAACCGAACAAGAACATACACAACACAAGACTTCAAAAGATAAGGGAAACAAGCAAAACTAGAAAAGTCTAAATCTTGGTCCAGTTGAAGGAGCACGTCGTCTTCTGTTGCACGGAAGCAAGATGAAATAATCAACTCCAAAGAGCCTCAATCGCGCCAACATTGCCACCCACAGGGGACTAGCAGGTCTCGAGAGTCCAAAGGAGGGGATCAAACGACGCCTCCTAGAAGGAACACGGCGCTCATAAGCGTCGTCGTCGCTGTAGAATCCAGGGACCTACAGAGCTTTCGCCAACATCCAGCCCTCCCACCAAAGACTCGACCTAACCGAGAACCACAGGAGAACTGGTTGAGGCGGATGGGTGACCCAGCAAACAAGGTAAGGGCTTCAAGGTGACGCCTTCAGGAAGGGCACCCGGAGGTGATGTCGTCACCGGCAATGGCCGCAGTCTTGCACGGTTTTCACCGAAACCCGAGATACCAATGCAAGAAGCCACCACGAGGACACAGGAGGCCGGAGTTTCCGGCATTGCTTCCGATCAACCACTCTGGGAGACATGGTGCTCAAGCCACCGCTGAACACACCATTAGCACAAGTTAAAATGGA
This sequence comes from Poa pratensis, assembly GCA_947311845.1. NCBI lineage: Eukaryota > Viridiplantae > Streptophyta > Magnoliopsida > Poales > Poaceae > Poa > Poa pratensis. The sequence goes on from CAMZMU010000060.1 coordinate 46,444,584, forward strand.
GAACAACCTCCAATTCTCCAGATCGCCAGCCGACCAGCTAGGGATCTGGGTGAGCCCCGCACCCGAGCGGGACTGAGCTCCATGGAGAGGTACCCACGGCTGCCACAGCCGGAGAAAGCAGGCAAAGGCCTGCTGGAACGTGGCCGTACACGTACACGGTCAGGGGAGGAAGTCGCAGAGACCTACTCCGCCGGCCGGCGAGCTTCTGGGCTCCCCGAGCTCCACACGCGCCTCGTGCGACGTACCACCGGCTGCGATGGGCCCCAATGGCACCCGGGAGAGCCCCGCATCCACGCAGAGATGAGCTCCACGGCAAGGAACGACAAGCGGTCGAGGGCGAACCGCACCACCACAGACGAGGCAATCAGATCGACGAAGGGGAGACCGGGAGACTCTCTGTCGGCCTGCAAGCTTCTTCCACCCTTCCGTCGGTCGCGGCCCGCGCAACCCAGATCGGGGCCCGCTCGGACCAGATCAGGGCCCGCTCGGCCAGAACAGGACTGCCTCCAGGAGCGCACGCCGCCGCCTCACTCCTCTTCACCATAGTCATCCAGGCTGCAGCCAACCCCGCCGCGACGTCCACGCCCGCCGGCGAGGTTCTGGGCCGCCGCCCAGGATCCACATCTCCGGCCGCCATGGCCCCCGACCGGGCGACCTCCACCCGCGCGAGCTGATCCACCCCACCCCCTTTGGGAGTGAGATCCGCCGCTGCCGCCGGGGGAGAGCGGCGGTGGGGGGGGGGGGGGGGGTGCTGGCGGCGCGGTTGCTTGGAGTCACCCCCGCGTCGCCTGGGGAGCGACGCGAGAGCGAGAGCCTCTGGGAGTCTGAGGTTCAGCTTCTACTATATCAAAAGTAGTTTTTTTTTAAGCGGACTACATTCCATGGGCCATTGTTAGAAAAAAAATATTACACATTGTAGGCCCATAAGTAACACATTTTGCAACATTCGATCGTACGTCATCTTTGATTGCCTGCGATCCAACGGAGACAGAAAACATGAGATGCATCGGCAAGCAAAATCGATCCCATCGAGAGACACGCACAACCCTAGTACAAGGAGCTAGCTGCTGATCTTCCTCGTACAGCCGCCGCTTGCACCTCAAGTTACGATGCTGCGATCCTCCTTCGCTCGTCCTCACTCTCTCCTCTCCCATCTCCGTCGCCACGATCGCCGTTCCGTGGCTCAGCTCGGCCGCCGCGCGGATGAGGCGCGCGGCTACTCGTACACGTCGTCGGAGGACGAGACAGACAGCGACGTCGATGGCCCGGAGGCCAAGGACAGGCGCCAGCATCTGTACGTCGTGCTGGATGACTGGAAGAAGGGCTTCAGCATCCACAAGCTGGACCTTGACGACAGCTCGGACGGTGGTGACTTGACCCTGCGGGCTCCGGTTCACCGCCAAGCGACTGGGATTCTCAGTGGAAGTTCGCGGCCGTGGGCAGCAAGATCGTGGCCGCCGGAAGGATAAAATCCAATGAGGATAATGATTATGTCACGCTGGTGTACGACATCGAGGCGGCGGGGCTGTCCATCGTCCCTCGTCTCCCAGCGGCGCTGCATCGTGGTTGGGCCCGCGCCACGGCTGCTGGGAACCGGCTGTACACGTTCGAGCACAGCTCCAGGGGTATCTGGGAGTACGATAGAGGTATGCATATCTTGAAAAATACGCAGGCGTTTCGGTGGGCAACCATAGACCATTGGTCCTGGAGCAGCATCCCGACACCGCTCCTTTCAACGTCCACACCCTGGAGTCAATCGCTGTGCATCCAGAGGGAGAAGGGCGCACCTTGTTCGTGTCCGTGCGCGATCGGCGTGAAGATGACACACAAGACTACACAGAAGACGACCTGGACCCCTATGTCAACCGAGATGACAGCCCCAATGGCACATTCAAGACATTCTCCTACGACACCGGGAGCAACGGCGAGTGGAGGCACCACGGTGACTGGGATCTACCGTTCTATGGACAAGCACACTACAATACCGAGCTCGACGCGTGGGTCGGGCTCCATAAGATACATCAGGAAGATTACCATGCTACGGATGGCTACCTCTGCTCGTGCGACGTCGCCTCTCTGGACGGGAGCCCAGTGCAGCCTGCCTGGAAACTCTGCGCGGAAGGGCTGTTGGACCGTTACGCTTTGTGGCCCGTTGCTAGCCTAGTGTACATGGGTGGTAGCAACTATTGCCTCGTCCAGATCATTACACCAGAGAGGCGCCACCGTGGGAACAAGTGTGTGATGCGTGTGGCCAGGTTCCGCCTCAAGTACGGCAAGAAAGGCGAGCTCCTAGTTACCGACCGCCGGCCTGACCGCTCCTACCTATTCTCTAGGTTTCATCAACGTCATGAGGTGCCAGCATTCTGGATGTAATCGAGGCGTCGTGGAAATGAAGTCAAACATTCTTTCAAATTGATGCAATATTTATAAGGTCGTTGGTTCATCGTAAAATTCTTTTAGTTTTCAGAGCATTAATTATATGTGTTAGCTTTAATTTGCTATCTAATTAACTTTCAGAAAACTAGACAGATGTTATAGACCAACTCGTCTTAAGTTGGGCTTACGAAATTTATAATTTTCTGTTGTGTTGCAGCTTAGCAAACACAAAATAACCAAGCAAATATGAAGAGCACATGATTTTCTTATTTGCACAAAGTCATGCAAAAACATAGTTCTATGCCGTTTAATTTGTGTGTCTTGTGCTTGGTGGCTGGATCAATTTGTCTATGTTCATCTTTGGTACTGACCAAGTTATTGGTTATTCAGTGCGTCCCATTTCCCCCTTCCCAAAAAATTTCGCCAGCAGAAGCTCTAAAGTAAAATTGCCCCTATCTTGAGCACCTCCAAGCTTCCATTTAAAAGGAGAACCAACCTGTGATTGAATGGTTACCTGGGTGGTTGCGTTCATATGGGTGAGTGTACGAACGTGTATGTGCGCATCTGCATCTGTATTGTGTTTCACAAAAAAAGCTTCCATTTCAAAGTCGACTTGGCAGCGAGAACATGTTGCCTTTTTATTCCTAAGCTCCAATGGCTCCTCTTCCCTCAATCCACGGAGACATTTCGTCTATGTCAACCCATTGGTCGTTGGGGAAATGTTTCACTGCAAACGTGAACAATCTGTCAACATAGCGCGGGTGTTTGTGTGTGTGTGTGTGGGGGGGGGGGGGGGGGGGGGGGGTCGACGGACGGTCTGACGGACAGGGCGGACGGCCGCCAGGCACTGCTGCTAGTTGATGATCAGTGATCAGCTAAGCGAATTGTTAAGAGAATCTGTAAATATGGAACGTGACGGACAAATAATTTAATCGGAGCGGACATCCGTCTACATGCCTATCCGTGAAGGAATTTCTTTTTTAGCTAGCCCTGGCACTCCGAGAGGTCGGGAGATTGTGGAGATGATCCGCCGTTCTTCGCCGAGCCTGTTGCGCCCTTCGCCGGAGTCAGCGTCGCCGCTCGCCACGGCTGGGGGTGGAGCTACTGCCTCTGTTGGGCTGCCTCCGGGTGGCCTCGCTGTCTTCGACGCCGCTGTGGTGGGTGCTGGTCCATGGCCGGATGCTTGCAGCCCGGTGGATGCCACAGTCGTGGCTGGGCTGGGCCTCGTCGCTCCTGGGGACGGACGCGTGGAGGTGCTGGCGGCCGCTGGGCTGGGCCGGGAGGAGGCTGCGACACCGACCTCGCCTCCTCCGGCTGCCCCGCATGGGCCGTCTGTTCATGGCCCAGCCACCGAGGGCCTCTCGCATGTCCTGCGTCCTTCTGTCTCGCCGACCAGCGGGGGAGCTCCCTCTCCCGATGGGATGTGCTTCAGAGTGACAGCGAGGGGTCGGTCTCCAAGGGGGCTTCTACTACGCCTCAGCCCCCTGTGGATGGACTGACTTCCGTCGCTGCTTCGACGAGTGGGCCTCAACTCCGACACAGGCTCACTCGCCCAACGCGACTCCGCTCGACGCTGCGGTGATGGCTGGGAAGGCTGCTTCTTCGTCCAGGCCGGCCCATGCCATTACCACTCCGACGACAACGTGTGTGGATGGAGGCACCGTCACGCCATCCACCCTCCGGCTCGCCGCAGCGATAGGTTCGGGGTGGATGAGGATGGTGCTTCCGTCACGGATGAGGATTCCATGATGAAGGCCATGCGTCGTAAGGCGACGCGTAACTTGGACTTTTCTGGTATGGGTTCAAAATCTTATCTTTCTTTTTCGCCGCAATCCATTCATTCAAAACTGAGTAGTGTAGGTTTTAATCTTGGTAATAGTCAGTCTCAAGTTCATGTTCAACTAAGGTCTTGAGACATATGGAATTTGACCGTCTTACGGTTATTCCTAAAGTCTCGACTGGGTTGACTGCCACCTATGATGATGAGGATGAAGCGATTGCCACATCAGATGGTCAGCTTTTTTCTCATCTAATTGGTGAAGTGTTGGATGGTGGTTTGGATGACGACGGCTTGAGTTCATTATATGAGCTAAAAGCATCCGCTCGGAAATCTAAATCTACAGCCAACAAGTCCCGGAAAAGGACCAAGTTATCCAAATCTCCCACGGTTTCCCGATGAATGGCATGTTCAAAAATAGCAGAGGTCTTGGTGACTTGGCTAAACACTTGCACTTCGCTGATTGTATTCGGGACCATAATTTGGATTTCTTAGCTATTTCTGAGACGGGAAGACGTGATTTCCACAATCTCTTTTGAACCGACTATCGGGCGGTATAGAGTTTGAGTGGTACTCGCGACCTCCTCATGGACGCTCCGGTGGCATTTTACTAGGCGTCAGGACTGACACCATGGAAGTATTGGAGGTTACGGAAGGCAATTTTCATATCAAAATGCACATCCGTAATAAATCCGATAATTTCATTTGGAGTCTTGTCGCCGTGTATGGGCCGGCTCAGGAAGCGTCTAAGACTTCTTTTCTCGTTGAATTGGTAAACCTAGCAAAAGATAACCCACACCCTATTATCATTGGTGGGGATTTCAACCTGCTACGGTTTCCGTTCGAGAAAAGTAAGGGTCGGTTCGACAACCGTTGGCCTCTTTTATTCAATGCAGTCATTGACAGCTTGAATTTAAGAGAGATTACGATGGTGGGAAGACAGTTCACCTGGGCTAATTCCCTCCCTGAACCCACTTACGAGAAACTAGACCGTGTACTGATGGATTCCGATTGGGAAGCTAGATTCCCATTGGTGTCGGTACGGGCTCTAGAACGTATTGAGGGTTTGTCGGATCATGCTCCCATTCTATTGACCACTGGAGTGCCTAGACCGCAATGTAAACCACGGTTCAAGTTTGAGCTTGGTTGGTTACACCGCGAGGGCTTCCATGACATGGTTAAAAGAATCTGGGATTTACCGGTAGCGGGTGATACGCCTATCCAGCGGTGGAACAATAAGATACGTGCTTTACGTACTCACCTCGTTGGTTGGGCTCGTCATACTACTGGTCTACTTAAAAAAGAAAAAGTACGACTTTCCTCGATAATCGATGCTCTAGAAGCATTAGCAGAAGTTCGATTACTATCCGCGCAAGAAATTGAGCTAAAGAGCCAATCAAATGCACAGATAGCGAATCTACTGCGCGAGGAGGAGTTAAAATGGTATCAACGTTCTAAAGCTCAATTCATTCTAGAAGGGGACTCGAATACTCGCTATTTCCATAGTATTGCCAATGGCAGACACAGGAAAAAGCGTATTCATTCTCTGGTCCAGGATGAAGGAACGATTGAGGGCCAGGAACAACTAAAGTCGTATATTACAAATTACTATAAAGGCCTGTTCGGTGACCCTGAGGAGGGGAATTTCACCTTGGATGAGTCCCGAACAGAGGATATACCCCAGGTTTCAGAGGAGGAAAATAGCCTACTTACTAAACCCTATTCAGAGGAGGAAGTGAGAAAAGCAGTTTTCCAAATGAAACATAATTCAGCCCTGGACCTGATGGATTTCCTGCTGAGTTCTACCAGAACTTTTGGGATGTTATCAAGGCCGATCTGCTTCAGTTGTTCGCTTGTCTTCACAATGGACAACTAGAGTTGTTTCGTCTCAATTTTGGTGAGATAATTTTATTACCTAAGGTTAACGAGGCAGAAAGGATCCAGCAGTTTAGACCTATATGCCTCCTTAACGTTAGTTTTAAAATATTCACCAAAGCGGCTACGATTCGACTGAACACTGTGGCAGATCATGTGGTTCGCCGTCTCAGACGGCTTTTATGCAAGGTCGCAACATCCTTGATGGAGTCGCGGTCCTACATGAAACAGTCCACGAACTACATAGGAAAAAGTTGAACGGGGTAATCCTGAAAATTGATTTCGAGAAAGCCTATGATAAAGTGAAGTGGTCTTTCATCCAGCAAACTCTCAGGATGAAAGGCTTTTCCTCTGAGTGGCGCGCGTTAATTAATAGCTTTGTTTCCGGAGGAAGTGTAGCCATTAAGGTCAATGATGACACTGGCAGATACTTCCAAACGAAAAAAGGACTCCGACAGGGTGACCCGCTATCGCCAATACTATTTAACATAGTGGCGGATATGCTGGCAATCCTGATCGAACGCGCTAAAACTGAGGGTCAGATTGAAGGAGTGATTCCACATCTTGTCGATGGTGGACTATCGATTCTTCAATATGCCGACGATACAATCCTTTTTATGGAACACGATATCGAAAAAGCTCGTAACCTTAAGTTGATTTTGTCAGCTTTCGAGCAACTTTCGGGTCTTAAGATAAATTTCCATAAAAGTGAATTGTTTTGCTTTGGCGAGGCCCAAGAGAACGCCGCCTTGTATGCCGAGCTTTTTGGCTGTGAGCAAGGACAATTTCCTATCAACTATTTGGGTATCCCGATTCATTATCGGAGACTTACAAATGCTGAATGGAAAAGGGTGGAGGAAAGGCTTCAATTACGTTTAAATAGCTGGAAAGGCAAACTCCTATCTCTGGGTGGAAGATTGGTTCTCATAAACTCGGTACTTACGAACATGGTACTGTATATGATTTCATTCTTCCAACTGCCAAAAGGGGTCTTAAAACGATTGGATTATTTCCGATCTAGATTCTTTTGGCAAGGGGATTGTGAGAAGAAAAAATATCGACTGACTAAATGGAGTGTGGTTTGCTGCCCTAAAGACCAAGGAGGGCTCGGAGTTCATGACCTTGAGGTCAAGAACAGAGCGCTGCTAGGTAAATGGCTATTTAAACTTCTTTCTGAAGATGGAGTTTGGCAAACCCTCCTTAGGAGAAAATATGTCGGAGATCAAGCTGTTTCCCAGGTTCTTTGGAAACCTGGTGATTCACACTTCTGGGCAGGCCTCATGGCTACAAAGAAGTTCTTTTTCCACATGGCTCTTTCTCAATTAGGGATGGATCGGAAATTCGTTTCTGGGAGGATATTTGGCTTGGCCAATCTACCCTCAAAGAACAATATCCGGCTCTATATTCTATTGTTCGAAACAAAAGTGACACGATCGCGAAGGTGTTGGATACTTTCCCACCAAATGTTTCGTTCAGAAGAAGTTTACTTGGAACACGACAAGCATCTTGGAATGCTTTGCTCATCCGATTGGATTCAATCCATTTGTCGGAAGGTCCAGATAAGTTTCAATGGAATCTCACGAAGAACGGCAAATTCTCGGTTGATTCTATGTATAGAGCGCTCATTCTACCCGAAATTCCAGTCGATAGTTCTAATAATAACAAACTTTGGAAGATGAAGATACCACTAAAAACTAAAGTGTTTGCGTGGTATTTACGTCGAGGAGTAATTCTCACCAAAGATAACCTTGCCAAACGCAATTGGCACGGAAGTAAAAAGTGTGTCTTCTGTCAACACGACGAGACCATTACGCACTTATTCTTCCAGTGCGAGTTCGCTAGGTCTATATGGTCAGCCATCCAGATTGGTTCTACCTTACATCCCCCTAGTTCTGTTGCTAACATTTTTGGCAACTGGTTAAATGGAGTGGATCCTAGGTTCAAACTATTCAGTAGGGTGGGAGCGATTGCTGTTATTTGGTCGCTATGGCTATGTAGAAATGACAAGGTTTTTAATGATAAAAATGCTTCTCTTATGCAGGTTATTTACCGGTGCACAGCGACGCTACGAGCATGGTCATCCCTGCAGCGTGTGGAGCACCGAGACTTATTCTTGGAGGTGGCGTCGAGACTGGAGGCTGCGGCCAGGGAGTTATTTTCCCGGCATGGGTGAACATAGACTCCGGATAGACCTACCAGCATCTTAGGCGGATCTACAATTTCTCATTTTGATATGTAATTCGCCTTTTATCTTTTGCTTACAGACTTGTGTGTTGGTGAACTGGTGGCTGTGTGCATCTTAACTATGCAGATGCCGGGTGTAATGCTTAAACCTTTTAATTAATAAAAACCCTTTATCTATAAAAAAGCTGGCCATGAAGGAATAATTTTTTTTCTTTTTGAGAAAACCGTGAAGGAATAAATGAGGCAGACAACAAACGAGGTTGTCAACTTCCGCAATACATGGCCCATCAGGAGCCTCCAATTTGGTGCTACTCATTCCCGCTTCACGGCCCAGAAGCAACGATCCAAAAGACTAGAGAGAATGTCTCTGCCACAGAACGGAGATGTATCAATCTCAAAAAAAAAAAAAAAACGGAGATGTATCCCGTACGTCCGGGAAAATCGATCTGATCATGCCTAGGCATGTACAACCCTAGCTACCTCCCGATCTTCCTCGTATAGCTATCCGGCCGGCGCACGCACGACCAGCCACGATGCTGCGATCGTTTCTCCTCTCCCGTCTCCATCGCCACGACTGCCGTTCCGTGGCTCATGAGCTGGGTCTCCACGGCGCACGTTGGACCACGTCGCGGGGCTACGCGTCGTCGGAGGACGACACACTCACCAACAACGTCGATCACCCGAGCTACAGGAGGCGTCACCTGTACCTGGTGCTGGATGACTGGATCAAGGGGTTCAGCATCCATAAGCTGGATCTCGACAACGACGACGGCTCGGGAGCGCGCGGCCTGCCCCTGCCCCTGCCGGCTCCGCTCCACCGCCAGGAAAAGAACCACAATCACTGGAACTTCGCCGCCATCGGCAGCAAGATCATGGCCGCGGGCCCGCTAGGCCGCCCCGAAAACGACGGCGTGACCCTCACGTACGACACCAAGACGGAGGCGGTGTCTGCCACGGCCCGTCTCCCGGCGCTGCTGCTGCGTGATCCATGGACGCTGGCCGCGGAAGTGGGGGGCGGACTGTATGTGTTCGAGCCCAACTCGGAGCACGATATCCGGCGCAACGTATACTCTCCCCGAAAAGTTGACGTCGTTGGCAATGGCATGCACCGCCTGGATGGAGACGGACGCTGGAAGTGGTCCAGACTCCCGTCAATGCTTCCCTTCAGTGCCGGCGGCATCGAGTCCAGCGTGGTGCACCCGGAGGAGGGAGGAGGCCGGGGCACGCTGTTCCTCTCCGTGGGCCGGTGGGACCATAAACGGGACCGGTGCGGCAACCCGGTCTATACGAGAGGCGGTCAGACGAGCGAAGAGGACTTCTGCCGCACCTCCGAGACCTTCTCCTACGCGGGCGGTGGGCAGTGGCGGAGCCATGGCGACTGGGACCTGCCATTCTACGGCGAGGGCAACTACGACGAGGAGCTCGAGGCGTGGGTCGGGCTCAACAAGGAGCACCGCTACTCCCACGGGGGCCACACAAGTACAACGGACGGCTACCTCTGCTCTTGCGATGTCACGGCTCCCGAGGGGATCAGCACCGCGCAGCCACCGGCGTGGAAGATATGCGGGGAGAGACTGTTCGACCCGGGCGACGACGGGCATGTCGGTGCTAGTCTCGTGTATATGGGTGACGGCACCTACTGCCTTGTTGAGGTGAAGGCACTCGAGATATTGGAGAGAAACCACGTCGGCAACAAGTCCGCGGTCCGTTTGGCCATTTTCCGTCTCAAGTACGGCAAGAGCGGCGAGATCAGAATCACTAAGCGTCGGCCAGATCGCTCATACCTCTTTTCTAGATTCGAAGATAATAGCAAGGTGACGGCATTCTGGATGTGATGATCATCGACGCATGCATATGGCTATGCGCCTATATGCCAAACTAAGTAGAGAGGTGGAATCCTTTGCAAATTGTGCCCGTAGTATCCGAGATCGTTGCTCTACAAAAGTTATCGGATATCGGCTGTTGCATGTCAAAATATGTACTTTTCCAGAGTGCTACGTTTCTACTACTATCTAGGTTGAGGTTAATTTCTCAAAAATAAGATATGCATTTAGGTTTACAACACAGGGCAAACTTAAGAATTTGTTGTGGTTCATGGGTGCGTCCACACCGGGCTTTGGTATTACAAACGCTCATGGGGTCAGATGTAGACACACACACATTAATTTTGAGCAAGATTTTGTGATGTTTAAATCTTTATTGAAAAGCATGACGCCATGACCGCTACTACAAGCATCGTGCATCGTTACACCAAAGGAACTAGACAAGAGAGTGCGTGTCTGGAAATCTCAGCAAATCCATGCATGAATTCATTGCGACGGATAGCAAGCAGAACACTCTCGACCCCTCCACTCGTTCCCCATCTACAGTGAACAGCGGTGATTTTTGGGCGATCTCCGGCGGCGGGAGGATGGGGGATCGACGGATCCCGCCGTGTATATAGCTAGGTGTGCGTGGGTGGCTTGCCGGCGGCGCTATGGAGGCGGAGGCGCGGCCGGAGAAGCTTTTTGGAGGCGGCGGTCCTCTCCTCTTCCCTTGGCGCTCCGGAGGAGGCCCTGGGCAGATCTGCCACCTCTGGCGCGTCCGCTGCTCCCCGGAGTTGCGGCGTGCTTTCCCGAGCCTGCGACCGTGGTGGCGGTGGCGGCTCCTGTACATGGGGTCCTGGTTCCCCCGCCGACGTGCGGGGAGGTGCTTTTGCTTAATCTCTCTGGGAGTTTGCAGGTGGGATCTTCTCCTTCCTCGGCGAACTCGGCGGGCTGTGTGGAAGATGGGTGGTGGCCCTGTCTTCGTCTCCGGCGCGAGGCGGTGATGGCGGTCTGGCGGCGGCTCGAAGCCGATATCCTTTCAACGTCAAGATTCCGGGGCTTGCGTCGGATGATTTCTGCGGCATCTCAACAAGGTTGGTCGACGTCGTTGCTTCGGAGCGAGGTGTGCGTGGTGGTGCCGTGTTCGTCGTCTTTGGCGAGATCTTCGTCTGTGTTCGTGCGTCTGTATTCTTCTTTGCTTTGATCCTGTACACGAGCTCCCTTTCAAAAAAAAAAAAAAAAAATCATTGCGACGGGTCGTGGACGGGGACACGTACAGTACGTGAATGGGTCATGAATCACGCACGCAGGACCAGAAAGCGGTTACATGTCCAAATCAAGTTTCAATACCATGTTGGAAACTTGGAATTGTGGGTTATCTGGGCCAGTCCATTTCTACCGATTTCAACAATTCTTATAAAAAGTATCAGAGGTCTATTTAGATCATTCAAACACGTCGAAAATTGTGATGAAAGTTTAGTCCCGCATTTGCTAGTTTGATGAGAGTTGGATCTATAACTATCAGACACTTTTCTATCACTTGTACGAGTATATATACGAAAAGAGCACCTACACGTGCGCTTCTCCTCTTTCGTTGCCTCGACTGACTTGTGTGTATACTGAATGAGCAATTGTTTCTGTTTCGTTTAGCATACTATCATGTGAACAACAATGCTAGGCTTGTATACCAACAACATTGATGATAAGTGTTATTGGGTTACAACAATGGTCTCATAGTCGGCTTTTCGACTAGCTCGGTTGACCAGCTTGTGACTAGTACTACTTGCGAAGGTGGCCATGTGGTGGAATGACTCGACCTAGTCCGTGCAAATCTTTAGCCAATCTTGTCTATCGAATTTTGGGGTAGTCCCCGTGTGAGTAAGTGTGACTCCTTGTTTTGGCATGGACTCACATGGGCATTCATAATTTCACGTGTTCCAAAATATTATTTTATTGAAATTTTCGGACTATATTCAGTATAAATTCAAATTACTTAAAAAATTGATTTGTTTAGTGGCATGAAATCTAAACGATAAAAATAGAACTAATCTCCGAAAAAGACGAGATTTCTGATTATATGGTGAATTTCATGGGTCCCAAAATTTCTCTCTTTCCATCTTATAGATGTTGCGGTGAGAATGTCGTCGGTCGTCAATCTTAGTAAAGTCGAAGTCGCTAGCTTGCGAGAAGTGTCACACTTGTGCGCAATTTCTTACGGTGCTCACTTGGTGACCGTCCGTCTGTGTCGTGCTCGTTGTCATGCCCGTCACCTATACATGGCCATGAGAAGCCTGGCCTGACCCGAAATTCCAGGGCCTGGGCCGACCTAGGCTTGTCCATAGGCCGGGCCTGGGCTTGAGATTTCAGCCCGAAGGTCGCATGGGGCTGGGCTTGGCATATTGGCGTTTTAATGAAGAGGCTCGGCCCAAGACCCGAAAGCCCGATGGGATTTTGCTGTCATGGATGGGACTAGGCCTGAAATATAGGCACGAAGGTCGGATGGACCTGGGCCTGAGATTTCAACCGTGGGCTTTTTTAGGCCCGGCCCGGCCCATATACAGTCACCACAGTTTGAGTGTGTTGTAAACTTGTAATGGTGTCGCTTTTTCGCTAATTGATCGGACGATTCACTTCTTCTTAATTAGTGGATTAAGTCTTCCGAACTCTATTTCGACAGAAAAATAAATAGAAAGTGGACTAGAAAAAAAAATAGAAAGTGGACTTCCGAATAACACACGCTGCGTTGCAGGTGTCCGACGACGACAGGAAGAACAAGAAGCCGCGGTGGGTCCGGACCACGGTCAACCTGGACGACCACTTCATCTTCCCTGCGCTGAACCCGCCGCCACGTCGGCGAACCCCGACCAGGCCGTGGAGGACTACGTGTCCTCCCTCTCCACGCTGCCCATGGACCACTCCCGCCCGCTCTGGGAGTTCCACTTCCTCGACTTCCCGACCTCCGAGGCCGCCGCGGCCGTCGCCATCCGCATGCACCACTCCCTCGGCGACGGCGTCTCGCTCATCTCCCTCCTCATGGCCTGCACGCGCAGCGCCGCCGACCCCGGAAGGCTGCCCGCGCTGCCGCCACCGAGCTCTGGCAGCACTGGTGGCCCGCCGCGGCTGTCGGCCGGCGTCCTCGCGCTGGCGGCGTGGGTCTGGTCCCTCGTCGTGCTGGTGTGGAACACGGTGGTGGACGTGGCGCGCTTCGTGGCGACGTCGTGGTTCCTGCGCGATACGCGCACGCCGTTTCTTGGTACTGAGGGCGTCGAGTTCCGGCGCAAGCGCTTCCTCAACTGCACACTCAGCCTCGACGACGTCAAGTTCGTCAAGAATGCCATGAAGTGTGTAAGCTCCCACACTTGCTCAGTTAACGGTTACTGGATCAATATAGTTTAGTGTACTGAAAGGATCCAGTAATGCTGCTTCTGACGGTGTGTGCCTGCATATTTGCAGACTGTCAATGATGTGCTGATTGGAGTGACATCTGCAGCGTTGTCGCGTTATTACTTCCGCACGACCGGTGAGTGGTGTTCTCCAGTTGATCGTCATGTTCGATGTTTGATCTGAGAAGGGGTGCTAATTTGATTGTCGTTTTTTCTGTTCTGAAGCTTCTTCTTCAGATGACACCAGTACCAACAACAGCAGAAAAGCACAGCAGAACATTCGCCTGCGATCAGCTCTGCTTGTCAACATTAGGAAAACACCTGGCCTACACGTAAGACTAATTGGTGTACTGAAATTCCGCACTTCACTCTTCAAACACAATTCTGAACTTCGTGTGTTTCTTGCTCGAGCAGACATTGGCACAGATGATGGACTCTAGCAAGGACAACACTGTGAAATGGGGGAACCAGATCGGTTACATTGTGCTCCCGTTCCACATAGGGTTGCACGACGACCCTCTCGAGTACATCCGGCGGGGAAAAAAGACGGCCGACAGGAAGAAGAGATCGTTGGAAGCGGTCTTCACATATTGGAGTGGAAATCTAGTGGTCAAACTCCTCGGCATTAAGGTACTACTGTCTTCTCGTCCATTTAGACATCGCCATGCTTAGTTGATTTAGCAATGTTTTCTGCTAAGCTCTGCATTAGAAATGATACTCAATTTTGTCTGCTAAGTTAGCAGACACATCTAACTGAACTGTCTTTAAGTAGTTTGCACGGAACTGGCTAACTTTTGAAACCTATGGCGGGGAGTTCCCTCATTGCATATTAGAAGAAAAGAATTGGTCCAGTTAATAAGGGGAACCGGATCCAAAAATCATACAACGCGCAGTTAATTACGGGAACTGGCAAAACCGCACTCTGCTAATTACGGGAACTGGCTAACTAAAGGTACAACTTTTTTATAGGCAGCGGCAGCTCTCTGCTATGGTATGTTCACCAACACCACCATGTCATTCTCGAGCCTCGTCGGACCTGCAGAGAAAGTGGAGTTCTACGGCCATCCCATCGTCTACATCGCCACCAGTGTATACGGGCATCCACATGTAAGCAATTTCTCGATGTTAATCCTCACTGTAAAAGTTGAACATTTGCACAGCCGGATTCTACACTCTCCGTAATCTAATTGTTCGATCTGGTTTGTGTAGGCTCTAACCGTACATTTTCAAAGTTACATGGACATCATGAAACTTGTCCTTGCGGTGGATGACGAGCAATTCCCGGACTCTCATCAGCTACTGGATGACTTTGCCGAGTCCCTCAGACTTGTCCGACAGGCAGCGTTAGCAAAATCTTAGAAAGAGCTAAACTTAGATTTAGGTAGAAGGTAGAACATGACGAAGGTTGCTAAAGGGTGCGCACGCACACACATTGTTGTACTGTTGTCCCACTAATTGTTAAGGTGTCTTAGTGACAGTATGATATTTCACGAATCACAAGGCAAACACCACTTGAATTGTAACCAACTATTCTCTTTGATTCATAATGTAGGTCCTTTTAGCATTTGACCAATAAAACATTTTTCAGTTTAACCATCAATTATTTAGGAAACATGGTGCCTAATCATGCATGACAAAATTATATTTATAAATAAGTCCACTGATATCAACTTGATGTTTTGGATGCTAGTAATAATATTGGAATACATGATGGCTGCCCTAGTGGGCTATATATGTTGCATGTTGTGTGGCTCCACCACTGGCAGCGGTTGGTCCGTCTCCTAAGTGAATTGTCCGGGATTGTGAAATGAAAGGAAGTCCCGTGAAGAGCTAAAAAGGTACATAATTTTTTTGCTGACATTTTCTAATTTCTCATTTCCCAACAAGCTCATTACAATCGTTTAGAACAAAAGGCCTAACCTGGTCAGGAACAGAGTTAAACCAGGAACCGAAAGTGCCTTCTTCCCTAGACATTCTCGCAAGCTCATGAGCCACAGAATTACAGTCCCTTTTAATAAGAGATAAGGAGAAAAACATGGAACTTCTCCTCAGCCGGTCGATATCTCTGTAGATGTAACAGAAACTTGATAAATCTTGGTGATTCGCATTCTTTTTTTTTTTTTTTTTTTTGAAACGAGGCAAAAGCTTTGCCTTTTCGGTTCCACCGAAGCACAATCGGACTCAACCAGGGAAACCTGAATCCCTTCAGCTGCGCAGGCCCCCAGACACCTGAGCAGAGCGCTTGCTTCTGCTTCTTCCGCGTGGTTACAGGGTTGAAGATGATCAGCAATGCTCCAAATAACATGCCCTGAATGATCTCTCACCACTCCGCCCATAATTGCTTGACCAGATTCCTGAATAAAAGAGGCATCAAAATTCAGTTTTAGCTTACCTTCTTCAGAAGCAGTCCATCTAGTTGGTACCCAAACTAGCATCTGAGGTTGCAACAGAGGATTGTCATTAGTAATCTGTTTCCCACTGCTTTTTAGCCTGTAGCCGGCTAGATCGAGATTGTGGGCATAGTTCTGGAGGAACACAGCAGACGCCTCAATCGAGCTCTTGCCATCTTCATGTATAATATTATTCCGCAGGTGCCATGCTCTCCAGAGCAAGAGAAGAACAAAAGGCCGAATTTCAGAGGCTGAATTTGCAAGCAGAATAAGAAGCCAGTCCGGGACGGTATAGACAAACAGGTCTTCCTTGGGGAGGTTCCAGCAAGCTCTCATTCTATTCCTGAGTGCTTTTGCTTTAGTGCATTGAACAGCAGCGTGGAAGCTGCTTTCCTCCCCTGTTCCACAGATATTACAAGTACTGTCATGCTCCAAGGTTCTTCGCCATTTGTTCTTCTTGGTTGCCAGATTATCCGACGCACATCTCCACGCGAAGATGCGTATTTTGTTTGGGACTTATGCTTTCCAAATCAGGTCCCAGATGTTTCTAGTATCATCTCCCGCAACGCTGCTGCCACTATTCAGGTGAGCTTTTCTGGATATATCAAAGGCTAGTCTATAAGCGCTTTTCACCGAGAAAACTCCATTTTTCTCGAAATGCCACGCTGGATTATCTTCATCATGTTTCATGGGAGTTAGTTTCAAGATATCCTTAGCATCGTGGGGCTGAAAAATATCTCTAATCTTTATTTCGTTGCTTGTAGACATAGGGACTCTCCTCGGAATCCATTTGAATCTCTGGAAGTGAATCTTCTCTCCATCCCCAACATGCCACACAATACCCTCCTTGAGAAGCTCCAAGCCATGTTCAATACCTCTCCAGGCCGAGGATGCATCAGCAGTGAACACCGTATCCAAGAACCTACCGTTTGGAAAATATTTAGCTTTGAGGAGTTTGGCACAAAGACTCTCAGGGTTAGTTAGTACACGCCACACCTGCCTAGCAAGCAGGGCTTGGTTGAACAATTTCGTATCTCTGAAACCCATGCCACATTGACATTTTGGTAGGGTTAAATTGTCCCATGCAGTCCAATGTACTTTCCTGTGGTCTTCGTCCTCTCCCCACCAAAACTTTCTGATAGTTTTCATGTAGTCCTCATGGAAACAGATTTCAGCTAGCATAGGTTGATAGCATACTATTTCCAATTTTACTTTTATTGTGAAGAAATACTCGGTTATCATGAGTTCATTTGATAACTATGAAAAAGAAAATGTTATCCATACTTATGAGTAGGCAATACAAAATAATTTTGTTCTTATGCATTTTAACAGTGATAGACATGCAAATATGGATGGGATATACATGTACTTATTTTATGCAGACAATACATTTATTTACTATGAAATGGATACACAAACATATTTACTATGAGGGTTGTTCTTCTATCCTTGTTTATGCTAAGCCGTCAGGAGCTCAATATTCACTGTGCTCATTTTATTGTTGAGATTCTTCCGTATTGTTCTAAAATGTAATATTTACTTTTTTCAAAAGTGTTCACTCTAGACTTTCTTCAACCAGAGAAAAGGAGGTGAGGGCTTCGAGGCTGTGGATGACTGGGTTCAGTGCTATAGATGTCATCAATGGAGAACGCTGAACACCGGCTTCAATATAGAGTCTCTACCGACTGAATGGTTCGTATGCAATTAAGCTCGCCTTTTCTTAAAGATGCACACTATTGATGAAATGTGATGACTTTATCATTCTAAAACGTGTGATTTACTTTCTGCCAATTTAGTCGCAAAATTTAACAGATTTCAGCTAGCAACTTTATATGAGGCGTAAAATGTAAAGTTCGCAGCTTCATCCGAATGGTTTCCCCAGCTTCATCCGAGAGTGAGACACTGGACATTTTTATCCAAACCATGACCTAAAATGAATTTTATCCAAATTCCAAACTTCTTTAGCATCTTCAATTTCAAATAAGTTACCAAATATGGAGTCTGAAACAATAAGAAATTAGCACATAATGGCTTACTGTCACCGCTCACCACAGCTACAGCTTGCCTAGTACCTTTTCCGTCCCCAGCAGTAATTTCGACTACTTACTACAAGATTTGGAAGGTTGACTCTAAACAATCTGGGATTACCTTACAAGTTTACAGTGCTAGAGTGTTGTTTATAGAAAGCTCGCTAGGCTTCTGGATTATTGGTCATGTACCATTTATTATAATATTTTTCACATAGTTTGCGCACCGGTAAATCTATTTACTGATAAGGCAACTAATTTTCAAACTAGCCTTGTATGACCGCAGGTATAGGGCTTCAGAACAGGAACTTTGATATCGTTATTTCATATATGGCATACCTTCGATATCTTGTTGACATGTTGTGAAATTTCAGGTTTTGCCACTTGCCACCTTTCAATGGGAGATGTGCGATTCCAGAGCAACAAATGGAAGTTGGTGTGATCACGGTTTCTGAGAAGAGATCTGGCCAACAATCCAGACAGGATGAAGATGTGAAGGTAACCAGAAATCCAAACTTATGTGCAGTTTATCATTTTTGAAAGTTAAAGTCACCAAAGGTAAATGGTTAATCATGTTGTGTGTCCAGAATGTCAGGTTAGTTCAAGCAACTGTCAACAAGGGAAAGAGATCTTCGGAAGCCACGAGCTCTGAAGGTATGCTGCTGTGTAACATAACAGAAACGTTGGATTAGATTTTCTTACGTGAAATAACGATGGTATCTGATGGTTTTGAAGACGGCTCCTCACAAGCCGAGTCTGGTACGATCCATCCCCCTTTGAAGAGGCTGTCGAGGGGAGCAGGTGCAGGAAACAACAGCGAATGACAATGTGCGACCATCTTGTCTTTTCCATTTTTAATTTTTTCTTTAACTAAGGCTTAAATATTGCACGTGTCGTTTCACTGAAACACCCTAATTATCTACATGGTTTCAGGGGTAGGAGAGAGGGATCGAGATGGAGCTGTAGCTAGAATGTGTACACTGCTATGGAGCTCCATCCAGATGAGTCTTCCGGCACCTTAATATGGTCATCGAAGAGGCATTGCAGTCTGAGTGGCGGCTACACCGTTCTGTAGCTTCTAACGATTGACTTTCCTTCTAGTGGTTCTGCAAAATTGATGTAAATAGGCACACCTTTAGTAATGTAATCGTCTAGTCCTGGTACCTGAAAAAAGTAGCACATGTACTAGGACTTGTTTTTTCGAGGAATGTATCATGACATTGACATGAATGAAGGGTACCAGATGAAGTGGAACGTTCTGATTAGTTAATGGTTGGAGTTGCACAAGTGTTATTAACAAAGTGATTAAGATGTATTGGTTTTCTCCTGCAATAATCTCTTTATCTAGTCGACTGAGCTTGGATCCACCGTCCACGGCACTTTCCAGTTTCTCCCTCCTCTACTCTCTCATTTCTCCCTCGTCAGTCTTGTGGGCTAGAAAAGCCTCGGCTCACAAGTGGCACTCTCCTCCCACCATTTCATTTCCTCCCTATTGTGGAGCTCCTCTTCAACCGCGGTCAACAGCCATCGAGCTTGATCTACAGCACGGTTTTGCTCTGGTCAGATCAAACATGAAGAGGAGCATCCTCAAGTACATGATTGCTATTCTGTTCTTTGGATGCATGACAGCGATTGGACAATGTAAGCACCCATAATCATTGTCCTGATGTACCCTTTCAGCTAGTTTTTTTTTTGTCTAATGAACTCTTGCCGCTTGCCATATGGCAAGGGTAATATATATGTCTGTGTATCAATTGCAAATTGATCAAGACGAGGCAGACGACAAGTTAACATGGAATTTCATGCTGGTAGAGACGGTAAGACCAGAGGTGAAGCTCCAATTTCGACTCCATATGTTGCCTCACGATGCCACTTGTTACTTGCTGCCGACCATGCAACCCCAAGTGTGAAAGAATCTAAAAAAAAGCTGTGGGTTAACTCGAGTGTAACTATTGTCCAGTGTAATTTGAGTACACTAATATACGTTGATGGCTTGACGCACAAAAAATTGTGAGATCTACAAGTGGGAGATCTAGTTGCATCTTCGTGATATCCCTAGTGCATCTAGAAACTTACTATTTGTTCACCGTCCGGGCAAAGATAATGATGTCTTCCTCGAATTTCACCCATTCTATTTTCTCATAAAGGATCAGGTCACCAGGATAACACTTCATAGAGGAAAGTGTATTGGTGGCCTTTACCACTTCATATCACCATCGCCTACCTTCAAGAAGCAATTTTTTTTTGTCTCCAAGCCCTCTCAAGCAAAGTAGCATAGTTGTCTAGGTTAGCCTTCATCGGTAATTGTCAAGAAAATTCATAGTCGAAATAAGATTCCCTATATATAATATTTGCATCTTGAGTCTGTTTGTGATCCATGCCAACTGGATAAAACTCATTTGTTACCATCTCCTATATCTACAAGCATCTCTACCGCCGCCCCCCTCGCAATTAATTTTTCTGGGGGACTGCCCCTAAATCTTCAGAGTGCTAGGAATATTATGTAAGATATATTGATGACTATAGAAAATTTACCTGATTTATCTTCTCAAACGCCGATCTACTATTTTCCAAGTCTTAAAATTTTCCAGCAAATTCTTGAAAGACATCATGATCGTAAAATCTTCACCATGTAGACTGATTTGGCAGGTGTATATGCCAAACTGAATGCCTTCGTTGAAAGTAAGGGAATTTTAAACCATGTATCATGCCTCGGGGTCACCAATAGTGGTTCGACAAAGCGTAAATATCGTCAAGTTGTTGAGGTTGTCCTAGCCTTGCTTGCCCGTGCATATGTACCTTTCAAATTTTGGTACGAAACATTTCTCACAATCACCTATTTCATAAATCTTCTTCTTAGCAAAGTCATCAATTTTGAGACTCCCATCAAGCGTAGTATTAACATTGCACCAAATTATTTGTCTATTCATGTTTTTTGCTACACTTTTTGGCCCAACTTGTGTCCTTACAATAAACTAAAACTTCCTTTTCGGTCAACTCGATGTGCTTTCCTTGGTTGTAGTCCTCGCCGTAAAGGTGGGAGGAATCCTCCAGTAGGGTCTATATCTCGTGTGACGTCGTCGTATTTCATGAGATCCCCCTCTAGCTTCCCTTTATAAAAATAGTGATGCACTCCTTCGCAATCAAATTATTTTTCTTCCCCCAACTCTACTTGATTTTAATCAAGGGGCGAAAAATTTGTTGATCCTCTACAGAAATCGGAAGCAAGAATGGAGCAAGCAGGTGCTGAAATCGCGCCGAAAAAGGTCCCAATTGTACGTGCTTCGTCCCACCTCAGGTGATCGTTAGGGTTTTGGAGGTGCGGCGGACCCCAGCCCCTCGCCGACGTTGGAGGTACGACCTTTTTAATCTACGTTTCTCATCGTCGGCGACTGTTGGTACGTTGATCTTTTTGGGTCTTAACACGTTGGGGGAAGACTTTTGGATTGTCTTTGTACAATAAGGTTTGTCCAGCTCCTGTGACGCAGGGGCGATGACGGTGGCACGCCTTCGACTCGCTTCATTAGCTGTTATCGATGATAGATGGTTCAAGGACTTTATTACTTCTAAATCTTTTTTTTACTACTATTGATTATGAATTATACGAGTTTGGAGGACTTTTTGAAAAAGAAAAAAAAGACAAGCAAAAGTCTTTCTCAACAAGGGTCTCAGGTTAACCATCAGTTACATCAGTTCTCCCAACAACCATGTAAAAAAAAAGTTCTCCCAACAACCCTTTCAGTACACCCCTCCGTAGTCCGTAGTCCCGCAGCGGCCATTCCCGTCCTCCTCAAAGTACCCTCCAGCTTCACCGATGCTCGATCGCACATCGTCCACAGGCACCGACGCCTAGAGCTAGAGGCCAAAGCGCCACATGAACTCCACTCCCACAAAGCGCGATATCGCAGTGGCACATGACACATGGACACGAGCACACAACAACGCACACCGTTTGCCTTTTACGCACTCCACCTCGAACCTCCGGATCTGGGAGAGGGAACCCGCACCAGCACCAACCAAGCTTCTCCCCGACACCCATCAATCATACGCCCCGCCCCAGCCGCAGTGACACTCACTGGCTCACTGACATACCACCAGCAACAACCTCCTCTTCCCCATATCCAACTCTACCCAGAAGAACAGCAGAGATTAAAAAATCAGTGCTACCAACTGACTGCAACCTCCCAACCCCCTCCTCCCCGCCTCCTAAACTCCTCCAGCTCCCGGACTACTCGATCCGCCGAGCTAGCTATCTGCCCCATTTCTTGCGTCGTCGGTGTCACTGCCATTCAGGCCGACATTGTTAGTTTGTCACTGCCGCTGATCGAGAAGAGAGATCGAGTATGGCGCGAGCGGTGGTTGTTCGCCGCGCTGGCCGCCGTGCTGATCTCGGTGCTAGCGTCGTCGGCCACGGCGCAGATGGACAGCTGCAGTGGCGACCTGCCGGCCGCGCTCGTCGGCAACTACTCGGGGATGGCCTGCCAGCCCGTCTGGAACAACTTCGTGCTCCGGGTATGTCCTCATTGTTGATCCTTGCTTCCTTGACATAATGACATGGGTTGGGATCTGTGAGTGGTAGCTGCAGAATTCCGATTCCTGAGATCCTGTTCAAGCCTCTTACTGTACAGTAGCAGTGTTGCCCATTCACCTTGGAGCAGAGCCGCTATGTCTGGCCTCACCTGAGGTACTGTGTTACTGAACTAGAGTAGTGATAAGGAAAATCATGCGAAAAAACTATACAGTTATAGTTGCAGATATCTATCAGTCACTCGATTATTTCCTTGATGATTCCATGGGCTACTGTCAGAGCCAAGAACTCTGTTACCGTGAACACAGGGGACCAAGCAGTAATGGGGTCATAATTCATAAGTGTCGCCTTAACTCAAGTCTGTTGTACATGTCTCGGATCATCATCATCAGCGTATTCACCATCGCAATAACAAATCCAATTGCAAAACCTGCAGTACCAGCAGGACAAGAACAACGTGCTGAGGGTGGTGCTGTCGACGATGTACAGTACGGGGTGGGTGGGGATGGGCTTCTCGCGGGACGGCCTCATGATCGGCTCCAGCGCCATGGTGGGGTGGATGGGCAAGAAGGGCCTCCCCCACATCCGCCAGTTCTCGCTCCGGGCAAAGTCCGGATCCAAGGCCGCCGTCGTCGACAGAGGGTTCCTAGTCTCCAACGATCACGACCACACCGTCGTCGTGCAGCAGGCCAAGATCTACGTCGCCTTCCAGCTCAAGTTCTCCTACCGCCTCTCCCACCAGCATATCATCCTCGCCTTCGGCCCCAGCATACCGGTGAACAACAAGCTCACCAAGCACCAGGACAAGACCTCATTCACCTTCGATTTCACCACAGGTATGTAACTTGAAACCTATTACTAGTGTTTAACTGTCAGAAAATACAGTCAGTTGAGTGTCATGATCACGCATGTTTGGAACTGAATTTTAAAAAATGTTGTAAGAAATGAACGTTTTCTAGTGTGAAATTTGTATGCTCCAGACGAGACTTAATTAACAAGCTCGGTTGAACTGCAAGTCATGTGTCGGTTAGCACAAAAGGTTTGTTGTTTCTTGAAGCATCCGTCGGCATCATGCGTGCATCACCTCCATATAGTTGCCAAATCAACATCATAAGAGTACAACAAAATGACTTACTATTTGTTCTTATTATCTCTGAAATAATGTTATCAAACGCTCGCCGATCTGCAGGAAAAACGTTCGCCGACGGGGCCTTCCCCTACGGCCTGAGGCGGGCGCATGGCGGGCTCAACCTGTTCGCATGGGGCATCCTGATGCCGATCGGCGCCATCCTTGCACGCTACTTCCGACGCATGGATCCTCTTTGGTTCTACCTTCATGTTGGCATCCAGCTCGCAGGCTTCATCTTCGGCCTCGCCGGTGTGGTCGCCGGCGTAGCTCTGTATAACAAGATCCAAGCCGATATCCCTGCCCACCGAGGCCTCGGCATATTCGTGCTTTTCCTCGGCATCCTCCAAGTTAGTTCAGTTACAAACTCGGTTCTCTCTTATCTCTTCTTGGTGGCATTCTTGGAATCCCTTTCAAATTTTAATGTTGCACGAACTGGTTGCAGGTTCTGGCATTCTTCGTAAGGCCTAACACGGACTCGAAATACCGCAAGTACTGGAACTGGTACCACCACTGGGCGGGCAGGCTGGTGCTATTCTTCGCGGCCGTCAACATCGTGCTTGGGATCCACGTCGGCGGCAGCCATGACTCATGGAAGATTGGCTATGGTTTCAACCTTGCCATTCTCCTCGTCGCCGTCATCGGACTGGAGTTCATGTTGTGGACAAGGTGGTCCAAGAACAGCACCTCCACACCTACATATTGAGCTCGGTACAATTGAGATCTGTTCGTGTGGCGATGTCCCTATTTTTTAGTTCTTTTTTTCTTTCTCTTGCGTCTGTGGTTTGTTTTTTGGTTTTTGGCCATGTCTGCCTTTGTTGGTATACTCTTGATATAACTGAATGTAAGTGTGAGTAGGTCCAGCTAAGCATGGTCACCTTAATTTTCTGACGTTGCAAATGTACTAAAAAAATCCGGAACAACTATGAATGAGGCCTTAAGACGGTACAACCGAATATACTGTGGCACCAACCTCGGCACTGTACATTGTACATACAAGAAAAGGAACAGCATTACCAAAAAGGCAGCGACGGTACATTAGTACTAACTGTGACTATGAATTATTAATACCAACTGTGGTTATGAATTTTAAGTGCTCATATAACTTAACTAGTACTCCAAGGCATAGGTTTTGTAGACATGGGACACCATCTCCATGTGAAACTTTGAGCACAAGTTACTATAACAAGAAAGGTATGTTTTGGTTCAAATAGACATAATCATGCATTACAAAATAAATTTCATAATATATCTACTTATATTATCAACATCACATAATCATTGTCGGTAAAGTTATGTGTAGTGATAGTCTGATGAAACATTTTTTACTTGTTTAAGTCCTTAAACCTTAAACAGCCTCTATTAAGTACAAAACAATTCTACATACTTCAACACATAGAAACAATATTGTGAAATCTTGTCTTTTTTCTTAGAACAATATGTGTAATTTCAGGGGTGCGTGTGTCCCTCCCAACAACTCCGGCATGCCACACCATCAACTTCTGTCACAATTTCGCGGGTGCAGTGATGTAGTGACCGCGGGTGCATAGTGTGGCAAGTTGGCAAAAACGCGACTTGACTAATGTGCACATGTGAGGCAAGTTCGTATACCGCAAATGTTTTTTTAATAGAAAAAATGTGTGGCACCAACCTCGGCAATATACATAGCACATACATGAAAAGGAAGCAAGCACTGCCAAAAAAGGAACCAGCAGTACAATTGTACCTTCTTACGGCTATGAATTTTAGGAGCACATTAGTACCAAGTCATAAGTTTTGTAGACATTGGTGTCTCCAAGTTAAAACTTTGACTACAGGTTACTACAAAGAAAAGAAAAAGGGTGTATGTTGGTTCCACTACACATAATCATGCACTACAAAATAAAATTCATAATAGATCTAGTTATATCATCTAGCTCACATAATGATCGTTGGTAAATTTTTGTATATATAGTGATGGACTAACAAAAACATTTTTTGACTTTGTACTAGTACTTAAACCCTAAAACGCATGTATTTGTGGTTCGAGGGAGTACAAGATTTTTCCAGATATATCAACGCATTTTTTTAGAGATATTTCAACACATCGGGGCAGAAAACATTCAGTGTAATTATGTCGATTTATTTCTTAGGGCAGTCAGTCCGGATGACTTGGACTTGTCTGCCGGTGTCACGTGGCCCTGGTTCTGCAGTCCACATAATTAGAAGAAGCTCCCCTAGAAAAAACATAATCAGAAGTAGCTAAGTCCACCGGCCTCTCCGTTCCGCAAGGGCACACCTTGGAGCCGCGCCGTGGCACCCTACATAACAACATGTGTTCAAGTTGTGCTTGCAAAAAAGAAAAAGAAAAACAGATTCAAGCCGTGGACCGGACCCAACTTCACTCGAGAAATGAGAAAACTGTGGACCGGACCCAACTTCACTCGAGAAATGAGGAAAATTGTATCGCCAGTGTTACGTGAACGCACTCCACAAAGTGCAGAAATCGGAGGCAGCGGTGCTTGACTGAAGATACATGGGATGAAGTGGGTGGCCGTGCGGTGCATCAGTGCGTGCCAAACAACACCCCTAGAACCACAAGCACCGTTGTCGTTCAGGCGGAGCTGCATGGGCTGACCCTGATGCACACGCATCAGGGTCCAAGATTGTTTTTGCCTTACATACTATATAAAATGGGGATTTTGCATCAGGTTAGAACACCAAGTGTGCATCAGGTTAGGCCACCAAGTGTCCATTTTCTACAACCCACATGGCAATTTAATCAGTAGTAGTTCCAAGGGCATCACGGTAATTTTTACTCCAGCTCCGCCTCGTTGCAGAGCCACCGCACGCATGCGACAATACTGACATATTGACACGCCGTGTCATCGCGCCTGTACCTAAAATTGCAAGTGGGATGGGATTTCCCATCAATCCCGCCTCCCATCCCACTACATAAATCCCACTTATCCCGCTAAAAATGCCCACCACGGGCTAAATTGGAGGAGCCCAGTTAGCCCATGGACAACCCACATATCCCACCCGTCGGTTGCATAGTTGACCTCCCCAATCTCAGATCGATCGGGAGGCTCGACGGCCAGCTCCCAATTCAAAATTTTCTTTTGAATTGTGCTAAGCTGGTCTTCAAGATGCAACCTCTTGGCTCAAAAAGTCTGAGACTATATATATTGAGTTGGATGCGCATATCATTCCACAAAACATAAAAGGTTGTAGACAAGATGAATATAATGCAGTTATCGTTCAAAGAACAATTGTAGCATGAAGTGCACGATATAATTTTTGGGATGGTGTAATACAAAACCACAACTCGGGAATATAATTAATACTATAGTTCAGATTCCAAAGTAAATAGAAACAAAAAAAACTTAGAGAAGGCACAATATGAACCAAGGGTCGGCTACCACATTTTTTAGTAGCAATATTCCCCCAAAAAATTATGTTTTGATCTCCCCAAAATATGAGCACAACACAAAATTTTGGAAAAAAAGTGACTTTTTATTTTTTCCTCCGCAAAAAAGACAAGTTTCTGTGCATGAAAAACGTTTTACGAGACATTCCTTTCTCTTTTTTACATTACCAAAAAATTGTCTTTCCACGAAATTTGCGTGCACATAGAGCGTGGATATGTACGCCACTAATTTTTTCAGAATTTTTGACATTTAGAAATATGTTTATTAAAAACGGACAGATGCCCTATGTTTAGATATGATTTTCCCTATTAAATCTACTTTATAGGAAATTTTGAGATAATTTTCCGTGCCATTTAAAATATGGGGCTATTTTGCACTGTTTAGCCAAATTTTATTCATCTTTCGTCAGTGCTTCCTACGCTTCTGATTATGGAGCGACCTTCCGGGTCAACGAATGAAATGAAACAACTGCCTCTCCCTCTCACGTCCATCAAAAAGTGTTATTTCCTCCAACACCCGACACTGCTTCTCCCTACGATGCCAGTAGATTAATTCATTGACAAAACCCATTGATTCCATTGGTGAGAAATCGCTGATGCAAAGTGATGTAGCTCGGCTCGAGCCGTGTAGAACAAACGGCCCATGCCGAAAATGAATTGAGTTGTTCCCAAATGACATGTGTGTCCACCATTATTTTTCATGTTAATCGACTAATCTAATTGACTACAAGTTTTGTTACTACTTAGGACTTGAGTCTATGGTATTACTCCCTCTGTCCCAGTTCAAAGGGCGCGCATGACAATTCTTTGGGCCTTAGGTATTCGATGATTGGAGGTGATGTATTACGTGCATTGGTGGAAAGAGGCAACCATTCACTAATTAGAAGGAAATTAATGCAAACGTGGCTATGAGGTGCGGTTGGTTTGGAACGTCATGATTTTTGAACTATGCCCTTTAAATTGGGACGGACAGAGTAGTTAAAAAGTTGTAGATTTGTAATGTTACATTAAGATTTCCCCTTATGATGTAATTTACTCTTCTTCATGACTCGGTTTTAGCTCCATGCCATTATGAAAAGTTCATAGTGAAAATATTATTATATATATAATAAATTTTTGAGGAAAAACTTATATTTGTTTCTTATAGCAGAGACTCCAAAGTCAATACTAAGAGCATTGAACCTAAGAACTTCTCACTAGACCAGATTGAGGCCCAACACAGACTTGAAGTAACGTAAAATGATTACATATTTGTGTTTATTATAGGTGTTTTGAATGTCATAGATTGTTTACATATTTGTGTTTTTTCATTAGGTCCAACAAAGACTCGAAGTAACATAAAATTTGGGACTAGTATTACCACGGTGTGTTGTTGACAATTTCCTTCGCGACCATCAACTTCATGTTGGGATCCACGTCAACAACAACCATAGTTTGTGCAACATTGGTAAGGACCGAAATAGGGCTTCTATTGCAGATGATGTGGTCTAAGAGCACTAGGCTCCTCTTGTGACGCGACGGACATATCTCTCGTTTGTTCTATTTTCTTTGCTATATGGGGATGCACTTTGTGATTGAACATTTGTTTTTTTAGTTTATGTCTCTTATGTGTATTTTTACTAACTAGAAGATAATTGTGAGAAGGTTCAACTAAACTTGATACATTTACGCAAATTTAAACTTACCTTTACAACATCATAAATACTAAAATATCATGGATAACTCTACGATGCAGTCAATCATGGTAAAAAAGAAAATAACATCCCATGGCGCTTACCTAAGACAATGCGGTATAAATACAAAACACAGGAAAAGCCAGTAGCAAAA
Organism: Poa pratensis; assembly: GCA_947311845.1. Taxonomy (NCBI): domain Eukaryota; kingdom Viridiplantae; phylum Streptophyta; class Magnoliopsida; order Poales; family Poaceae; genus Poa; species Poa pratensis. Next base: position 46,473,291 of record CAMZMU010000060.1, read on the forward strand.
CGGCCCCAACATGAATGTTAGCACCATTATGTTTATGGATTTTAAGGGCCTAACATCAGTAATTACTACTCCAATGCAGTTTCGTTTAGGACATTGACATAGTCTCCGAGGTGAAAATTTTCCTATCAATTTATATTGAAATATAATAATGGAAATATTTATAGAAAATCATGTTGATTCAAGCCTCTGAGCCCGTCGGCGGCCTAGTTCACGCGGCGGCTCCCAACACCAGTTGACGTGGTCTATACATTAGGTGTTCGTCCCCATCGATCAGGTTGAGAGTAATCAGGAACAACTAAACCTGATACATCTACGGAAATTTAAACATACCATTACAACATCATAAATACTCAAATATCTTGGATAACTCTACAATTGAAAGTGCATGTGTTGCCCCATGTGTGGTTTTGATAATTAATGACAATCCTTATGGAGTAATGTTTGCATTGAGATACTCTTGTAGATCTTGTCCATAGGAAAAGATTGGAGTTCATGTGTTGGACTCTAGAAGATTACATGATGACCAAGGTTCAATCCAAGGGTTTATATGAAGAATGGTCGTGTGAAGAGTCGAGCTTATTGCAAGCATGGCTTGGAAAAGAAGATTGAGTGAACTTTCATGTTATCTCCAAGCCATCATATATATCAAGATAAGAAGATGAAGTGCAAGTGCATTAAATTCATGAAGACGGAGCTTAGCAAGGCTATCCCATCATGGTGTATGGGGGAGTATTTGGAGAAGTCTTCATCAAGCATGTGCTAGCAAGCACAATCAAGAAAGGTGTTCCAACTTGAGGGAGTCAAGATCGTCATCATCTAGCTCAAGTTGAATGCACAAGGCAAAGGTATGATCTTGATATGGTTTCTATTTTACCGGTCTCTTGGTGTAGTAGGAGACCGGATTATAGGATAGACGGCGTACTATCAAGAGGGGCTCTCAAGTGAGTAACTTGATCGCATCTTTGTGGAGAGCTCAAACCTTTGCATATTTGGCATATCATCTTTTTTGGTTCTTATATGGCTTTTATCCATGTGTGAACTTAGAGATTGTGTTCATCTCCATACCAAGCTCTAGTTCATCAAAAACGGATTTCATTTGAATATCTTGTTACTTTTTTATGTTGGAGGTTGTACCGGTTTGTCTTTTCTAAAAGAGGTCAAACTCTCTTCTTGTTTTCCTCCTCACATGATGGACTATGATGTTTATGTGCATGATCTTGTAGAGCTTGTGATTATCTTCGAAACAAGCCCAAGATCATTAAAAACGGAGTCCATATGAAAAGTTATGGGTTTTTCTGTTTGTTGAGTTGCTGCAGGAATTTCTAGGTCGGAGTCTCCGGCCTGCAGACCGGAGTCTCCGGTCTCAGGGCAAAGTCTCCGGTCTCCCTCCGATCTGTCAAAAAATCGACTAAGTCTTTGATGGTGTCGCGTACTGGACTCGGTGCGGAGTGTCACCGGAGACTATCCGGAGTCTCTGGTGTGGGCCGGAGTCTCCGGTCTCTCAGACCGGAGTCTCCGGTGTAAAATTCCTGCAACGGCTCTATTTTTGGGGGGACCTATAAAAGGCCCCTTCTTCCCCAAAGAGACTAAGTTTTTCCAGCTCGTTTTTCTCTCTCTTGTCCACCATTGTTGACCTTGGAAAGCTTACCTCTCTCCTAATTCCTCTCATGATTCTTGCATATCTTTAAGGGATTTGAGAGAGGAGATCTAGATCTACAATTCCACCAATCCATCTCTCCTCTAAGTGAGGGGAACCTAGTAGATCTTGATCTTGAAGTTTTTGTGTGGTTCTCTTCTTTGTTCTTCCTCTCTTCTCCCCCATAAGCATTAGTTGCTTTTGGTGGGATTTGAGAGTAAAGGATTTGAGCACTTGTGCTCCTGCCATTGTTGTGTGCATCGGTTTGTGCTCTCCACGAGGATTCGTGGAAGTTGAAAGCTTGTGAACTTGTTACTCTTGGGTCATTGGACCCTAGACGCCATTGTGGTGGTTGAGACCTTTTGTGGTCACTTGTACCCGTTCGGGAGCCCCCAATCCAGTTGTGGGTTGTGCCCCGTATTGTTATTGTAAAGGCTCCGGACTCCGCCTTGAAGGATTCTGATAGTGGAAGGTGAACCAAACCTTTTGTGGTGCGGTTCATCGGAGAAGAAGGTGAAGCCTTTGTGGCGTTGAGACTGACCTGTTGTGGTGGCCCACACCTCTCCAACGAGACGTACTCCCCTAAAAAGGAGGAACTCGGGAATACATCCTCGTCTCCGCGTGCCTCGGTTATTTCTATACCCGAGCTCTTTACTTGTGCACTTTACATTGTGATAGCCTTCGTGCTTGATGTATTCTATTACTATCACCTTGTCGCTTGTCTTGCTTAGCATAAGTTGTTGGTGCACATAGGTGAGCCTAGTTTATTTAGGTTATTGGCTTGTTAATTTAAACACCTAGTTTTATTCTGCAATTATCAAGCCTAAACCAGAAAAAATCGCCTATTCACCCCCCTTCTAGGCGACATCCTTGTCCTTTCAATTGGTATCAGAGTCAGGGTTCTCTTTATTGGGCTTTACCGCCTAGAGAGTAAAGATGTCGTTTAGAGAATTAGTGCACGATCCCACTTTCATATTCGATGGCAAAAATTATGATGTTTGGAAAATTCGCATGCTTAATCTTTTTAGGGCCATGGGTCCAAATTATGTCAAGTGTATTGTAGATGTGGGTTTTTCTCCTCCAAAGGATTCCTAAAATTTATCTTTAGAGGATGAGGAAAACTCTCATCTCGATACTCATGTATCTAATGGTCTTATTTGTGTCTTGAGCGATGTAGTTCTTGCTTCAATCTTGCCTTTTCGGAACGCTCATGAGCTTCGGACCAAGCTTCAAGATATATATGAAGTGTCCAACATTATTGAGGATGATTGTTCTCCTCCACCTCCGGCAGTGATGAGTTCACAACTTCTTCCACTTTACCAACATGTGATTTGTCACAAGGTAATGAAATGGTGAGTGGTGATAGAAATTGCATTGTTGACTGTGAATCTACTATTGATTATACTTCTTCTCCATCTCATTGCAATGTTCTATCTTTGGACTTCGACTCTTCTAGCACCCTAAATGTCTTACATGTTAGTGTTGATAGCCCTTGCATATCATGTAGTAGTTGTTTAACTAAATCTCATGATGATATGATTCCTATGTCTTGTTGCCATAAAACCAATGCTTCCATATCCTCTATTACTTGTGTTACTAACAATTTAGAGGAATCCAAACATTTGTTGGAACAAGACATGGACCTCAATGGTGCTTCAAGTAATTCTTCATCATCTTTGTTCACTACTCACTTTTGCCTGATGGCTAAGGAGTCAAAGGTATCTCCTACTTCGAATCCTAATATATCTCATAATGATGATGATGATGATGATGATGATGATGATGATGATGATGATGAAGAAAATGATAACGATGCTTCCATTCATGAGATGGGTCAAATGGTTCTTCATGCGCTTTCAAAGAATAAAATTTCTCGTGATAACTTCTTAGAAATCATGAGTACCTTTGTTCACCGCCAGCTTACCATTGAGTTTTTGGAAACTCAATTTGATGAGAAATGTAAAATTGAGAGAGAAGATGCTATGGAAAAGCATCCTTAAAGAATGCTCTTGAGGAAGAGCAAGAGCTTATGGCTTCTCTTGAAGAGAACTTGGGTCCCTTGATGAGTCTAATGATCTTATTATTGCTAAAATCATTAAGGAAAGAGATCATGCCCTTGCAAAATATAAAGTGCTTAAAAAGGAAAAAGTTGAATTTGGTGTTGGCAATGCAAGACTAATTGTGGACATAGAGAGACTTGACAAATCTCACAAGGCTTTAGAAAGTGAACACTCACTCCTTATCAAGTCTCATGATCAACTGCAAACTCAATTATCTAAAAATGATGAGCTTGCCAGGTTGTCTTCTTCCATTTCTAATGTTAATGATGCTTGTGCTACTAACTCCACTTCTTGTGAAGCATCTATTGTGAAGGAGAATGTTGAGCTAAGGGCTCAACTTGAGTTGCTAACTAGCAAGTATGGGATATTGGAAGAAAGTCATGAAAAGCTCTCTAGCTCTAATGAGGATCTTCTAGCATCCCATGCGAGGCTAAAGTTAGCTCATGAGGCTATTATGTCAAAGGTAACATCTTGTGAGCCTCATGTGGTCACTAGCACAATATCTACAAAAATGCTTATTGCCATGTGCTAGTCCTAGTGATTCATCCACTCACAATATTGCTACATCTTGTGATGAATTACTTTCCTTGCCTTGTTGCTCTAACAATGAAGCTTCTACTTCCTCTAGTGTTTTGTTGATACTAACCATGTAGAGGAGGTAAAAGAGCTCAAGGCCCAAGTCACTTCTTTGAAGAAAGACTTGGAAAAGCGTCATGTTGGGAGGTCCACACTTGACAATGTGGTGAGTGTTCAAAGACGCCCCAATGACAAGAGTGGACTTGGATTCAACTCCAATAACAAGAACAAGTCCAAGTCTATCAAGAAGAACAAGGGCCAAGAACAAGTTAAGATTCGGCCAAGATTGTTTGCTTCAAGTGCAAAGTTGAAGGGCACCATGTTAGATCTTGCCCTTTGAAGAAGAAGTCCCTTAGTGAGAAGCAACAAGAGAAGAGGCCTCAAGCTCAAACTCAAGTTTCTCAAGTTGAAGAACGGCCACTTCTCAAGAAGAATCAAGCTACTACTCCTCAAGTGAGATTCAACTAAGAAGAAGGGAAAAACTCGATGTTGCTACCTATGCCGTGAGAAGGGTCACTTTGCTTCTTCATGCACTAATGGTACCTTATCCAACCCCATTATAATTGATGATGTTTATTCTCTTCGGAAGGATAAGGTTGGCAATGTGTTTGCCAAATATGTTGGTACTCAAAGTGGTGTCAAGAAAAGAACCATTTGGGTTGCCAAGCCTATTGTGACTAACCTCTTAGGACCCAACTTGGTTGGGGACCAACAAGCTAAAACTTGATCAATATGTGTTGTTGGAGGGCATTGGAGACTTGGCTACATCATGAAGAATTAAGGGATCTTCATCAATTATATTATCTCAAGCCAAGTCATTTGGATTATATTGTTCTATCTCATATCCAATGTTCCTCCTTGCGGTAACTTTTATTTAAATCATATATACATTGAAAGTTGCTTGCACCCTTGCATGTGTTAGGTTTTGTACCTTGCTAGTGTTTGTATGTGTTGTGCTCTCTACTTACTTATCTTGAGAAATCAAGTATGTGTATGTTGGTTTGCACACCATGTACTTGTGTTGAGCCTTATTGTTTTTATTTGCTATCTTATCTTGTTGGCTCTCTTTGAGAGATTAATGGACTATTCCATTTTGGGAGAGTGATATGCTTCGTGCACTTCACAATCCTAAAAATGTGTGTACATGAGGAATACCACTTAGTGATGATATATCAATATTATCTATTCTCTATGTGGTATGTCATGCTCATGAGAAATTCAAATTCTAATGTCCATTAATTTCTCTAGTTGGTTTGTTTGCCTCTTGTTTTAAAAGAAATGGATTATCACATTATGGGGGAGTAATAAGCTATGTGCATATTACAAGCCTAGAAAATGTGAACATGTGAGGTTTTGCCACCTAGAATTGATATTGTTAATTATCTTGTTCCTATGTGGCATGTTTCTCAAACAAGTTCCATATTTGCTTAAATGCCTTTTGTCTCTCATCTTTTGGATCTTGTGTGTGAGAGAGTTTCTTGGTGCTTTGCATGATCGTTGATCAAATTGAAGCCGTCAAGAATCTCTATCTAAGCATGTGTTTCAATTCCTATCCTTTGCATATGCTTATTTGTTGTGAAGTTGGTCTTGAATATCATTCCTATATACCACCGAGAAATATCTCCATATACTCCTTGTCCATGACAAGTGATACTCATAATTGTGGTGGAATTTGTAGACCATCTTCATTTTGGCTCTTGCTTTGAATTGCCTTCTTTTATTGCCAAATTTGTTTTATCAAACTCCTTTTTGTCTTCCTTGTATCTTTTTGGATTTGTTTGTTCTACCCAAAATTTGTTTTGTGCTTTCTTGAGTTAGGAAAAGCAATGATCCCATCCTTGTGCATTTATATTCAAGTCATACTTCTAGATAATGCACTATTCTTGGGGAAGCTATCCTACATTGAGTAGAACACTATTCTTTAAATTGGTATTGGATCTTATTGCTTTTCTTGAACATGACTTTGTTTGAATAATATATATGGAGAGTGATGATCCCATTTGTGTGCATTTTGTATTCAAATGCAAGATCATAAATAATGCAAAATCTTGGGGGAGCTATCCTATATACTTTTGAACATTAGTTGTCTTCAATTGACTTTTGATCCCGATGACACGTCTCTTTGGAAGACAAACATTTTTCGTCTTGGTACTTGTGCCATCATGAAAAGTGTAGAGGGTTTGGTTTATTCCTTGATGTTTTTCTCTCATCAATTGGTATCTTACTTTCATTTGGTATCTTTTCAAAGTGGTATCTTCAATCATGTGTTGATTTGGGTCTTTGATATAATTTGGACAATTCTTTTTCTTGTCACACTTGTGTGCTTTCTTGGTTTAATTGGTGTTTTGTCCAAATTGTATCTCATTTGGTTCTTGAAAGTCTTGTGCATGCATATTTATTATATGTATATCTTATGGCATGCTTACTTTTGTTGATCCAATATATAGGATAAACTCCATCAAATCCTAAATGGCTAAGATGTGCATGAAATTCAATTTCATATCAATATGCACATATTTATGTGGAGTTTGTCCTATGTATTGTAGTTGCTCTAACTACTTTGGACCCAATGAGTTTGGGTACCATGTTGTACTTGAATTTGTTTTAGGTACACTTGAGATGCATTGGAAGCTTGTCTCATTACAAGGAAGGTGTCTCACCATGTGCTTATTGGAGCCAAGCTCGGATGATCGTAAACTCTTGTCTTCTACATCACAATGCTATCTCGGTAACAAGTATCTACCTCATGCATACATTTCTAGCTTTCAACCTTGTGTAGGTTGTTTCATGGCATGAATCTCTTTGTTGCAATTCATTTGGTTCTTGCAAAACAACTTTATTGCAAATGTGGCAAGCCGGGATGATTACATATCAAGGGGAATATATATAATCATTTTCATGATTCACCAATCCCAAATATGTTAATCTAGCACTTTCTACTCTATGTCTTGCATATGCAATATTGATGTTTTTCAAAATCATTTGCCTTTTGTGATACTTGTTATCTTTCTCGGAGCATCTCATTTATCACCTTATCCCTTGTGGATATTTTTTGATGCTATGATGAGTGTGTGGTGGAAGTTCATTTATATCCCTTTAAGATAAATTGAGCTTTGTGCTATGCTTTTAAGCAAAGATCTTATTGGTGTATTTATGACTTCCTCTTGGATATCATGTTCTCTATCTTTGTACCTATTTTGTGTGTACATGTTTCTTTGTGGACTTATATCTTCATGATTAGTGTCTACTTAGAAACTTATACACATGAGAATAGTTACATCTTTAATTTTAATTGGTATTCCAATTCTTTAGTGACCACCTTTTATTGCTTTTGATTCTTTGGTGGTTTCTAAAAGGCACAAGCCCTGATTTTCATTTGGTATCCTTTTGCATCTTAATAAGCTTGTGAAATTATTTGCTATATTCTCTTTGGTTTGTGTGTATGGGAAAGACATGATATGCACTATGTGCCTCATATATTGAAAGACTATGTTGATGCTCGCTCATCCTTATTAGTCTCCTAAAATGTCCTTCGATATCACACCCGTCTCTTTTCGGTTGAGCAAGTCTTTATTTGTTGCTTCTTGCTCTTGTTGCTCAAAATTTTATTTGTTGCACGTTGTATTGCTTTTTTTTCTTATCTATGTTCTCTTGCATTTGTTTGTGTTCGGCATTATCTAGGAGGGAGTGAGGATTCCATGTTGTGCACACCATATTAAATGCAAATCATACATTGTGCACGTACCTTGGGGAGTTCCCTCTTGATTTTGAGACACTTTTTCGGATCCTTTGATTGGTTATTTCTTTTGTCGAAGTATCTTTCAATTTGATTTTCTTTTGCAATCGTTGGATCCTCAATATAGTTTGATCTCCTTCCCAACAATTCGTCATTGAATATGTGCATTTGATTTCACTCATATTATGAGAAATGCACACATTATGGGGGAGCTCTTACTATATTGGCCTTCTAAATTTTTCATCCCATTTCGGCAATCGATGCCAATGGGGGGAGAGATTTAGAGGGTTTAAGGGAAAATGGTTTTGTTCTCTTGCATCCTTGCTCTTTGTTGTGCATGGTTGCTTATTTCATTATATAAACCCTTGTAAAAGGGATTGTCATCAATTACCAAAATGGGGGAGATTGAAAGTGTATGTGTTGCCCCATGTGTGGTTTTGATAATTAATGACAATCCTTATGGACTAATGTTTGCATTGAGATACTCTTGTAGATCTTGTCCATAGGAAAAGATTGGAGTTCATGTGTTGGACTCTAGAAGATTACATGATGACCAAGATTCAATCCAAGGGTTTATATGAAGAATGGTCATGTGAAGAGTAGAGCTTATTGCAAGCATGGCTTGGAAAAGAAGATTGAGTGAACTTTCATGTTATCTCCAAGCCATCATATATATCAAGATAATAAGATGAAGTGCAAGTGGATTCATGAAGACGGAGCTTAGCAAGGCTCTCCCATCATGGTGTATGGGGGAGTATTTGGAGAAGTCTTCATCAAGCATGTGCTAGCAAGCACAATCAAGAAAGGTGTTCCAACTTGTGGGAGTCAAGATCGTCATCATCTAGCTCAATTGGAATGCGCAAGTCAAAGGTATGATCTTGATAGGGTTTCTATTTTACCGGTCTCTTGGTGTAGTAGGGGACCGTATTATAGGATAGACGGCGTACTATCAACAGGGGCTCTCAAGTGAGTAACTTGATCGCATCTTTGTGGAGAGCTCAAACCTTTGCATATTTGGCATATCATCTTTCTTGGTTCTTATTTGGCTTTTATCCATGTGTGAACTTAGAGCTTGTGTTCATCTCCATACCAAGCTCTAGTTCATCAAAAACGGATTTCATTTGAATATCTTGTTGCATTTTTGATGTTGGAGGTTTTACCAGTTTGTCTTTTTAAAAGAGGTCAAAATATCTTCTCGTTTTCCTCCTCACATGATGGACTATGATGTCTATGTGCATGATCTTGTAGAGCTTGTGATTATCTTCGAAACAAGCCAAGATCATTGAAAACGGAGTCCAGATGAAAAAGTTATGGATTTTTCTGTTTGCTGAGTTGCTGCAGGAATTTCTAGGCCGGAGTCTCTGGTCTCAGGGCAAAGTCTCCGGTCTCCCTCCGGTCTGTCAAAAAATCGACTAAGTCTTCGATGGTTGCGGTGACCCAGCACACCACTGCATGTTGTAGTGTACAAGTCGTTGATGTAACACGCACGGAAGGACCTCTCCGCAAATATTACATCCCTCAGAGTAGTACAACAGAAACATAGTCGGTCCAAGGTAACACTATAGGATTACAACAATATTCAATACAAAATCTCGAGACCCTCCTTTTATATTGAAGGAAGTCTCTTGCAAATGAAATACAGAAAGATCCAAATCGTAGTACTAAGCTGAATATCAGCTCTAATTCTATTTCCTGATCCACTACTGGTGTTGTCACAGCCCTACTCTAATCCATCTGGAATATCTTCATCCAAGTTGTACTCCTTCTTCCAAAATGATGTTGTCTCCTCCATCGGCATTGTTGTCGTTATATACACCTGGGCAAGGTGGTCGTCATCCTTCTGTCGGTGAAGTAGCTGTTGACTCCTTCAAGCTCCTTCAGTAGACTTGACTCCTGGTTGGATACTTTCTTGACGTCATGATGGCTAACTGGCAACTCCGTTGATGGCTCCAAAATCTAAGCAGGGGTCAACGAGGAAAAGGGTGAGCAACACGAGCGTTACTCAACAAGTTCAAATTATAGGTGATAAGGTGTTTTATGCACTAGCTACTGCCATGAACAACGGTCATTGGCATAATACAAGTTTTTGGAAAACATTTCTTCAAAGGTCAAGTTTTATTTTAGAAAACTATGCTCACAGTCTCCACGGGTTCATAGTCATCACTTGGGATGCCTTTCCCGCTGCGGTCTGTAGTTCCTTCCGGGAACACGGATGTGACAGCCACAATTTCTTGTTGTTGACTCTGCAGAGCTGCGTAACTTTACCCATGAGAGAAACCCAGCCTTGTTGCCTTTCCGAGCGGCCAAACTCGTTCATACTTCCATGGTATGGGGCCAGGTGTGAGTCCAAAGCCAATCACCGCCCTCTCCGCACAACACATATCCGCCCATTTGTGGCGCGGCCGGTACCGCTATCCCGCCACCCCTCCCGAGCTTCTATTCCAATCACCCCGTCAGGTGGGAAGATCACGCACTTCCACGCTGTTGGCCGCCGCAACAGACACAACCAGGTAATAGCCTGCCGAGGATATGTGAACGAGAGAAGATACGGCTGACTTTTACCGTCCATAGCAGATCTCATGGTAAACGCTTCAATACGGAGCTAGGATCACTGTGACATTGGTAATTAATCATAGGTATATACTTTCCCGTACAATGGAACCTCCACCACAACATCAATCCGTGGTTCCATTGCCAGCCAAACAATATATATATAGCAATTCACATCATTCAAAAATAGTTTTTATTTTTCAATGCAATGATAATAATACGTTTTTGAAAATAGTTTTTATAAAATATTTCAATAAGGATATGCAAGAATGAACTTGCCTGTGGTAGAAGTGACAGTTCAGGCCCTTCGGGGTTCTAGGGTTTGCGGTAAAACCCCGAGTTCTGAAAATAGCAAAGTAATCCTGGTAAGGACTACTGAAAACTCTAACAGCATGCTATTGTGCATATTCATGAGATGCATCGTCACCCTAAAATACCCAAGTTGCGGATTTTAATACTTTTCGAGTGTTTTTGGAGTTTTTAATTATTTAAAAAGTTTGACATCAATTTTTATGAGGAATAAATTTAAAGTGATTAAATTGAAATAGTTCAATATAATTGAACTTCAAGACTTTATTTTCCCATATTATTTTCTTTTAAGAAAATAGTTTTTGAAAAAGAATTTCAAGTCATTTCCACTTAAGGATCCTTGAATTTTTCATCCACAAAATGTTTTTCAAAACTTCAAATAAAACTTACATAAAAATTCCTCATATTTTGTAGAATATGTTGCATATTTTTAGTTGATTTTTGTGTATTTGAATTTGGTGTAAAAATTCATTTAAGTTTGAATATTTTTGATTTTGGATGAGTAACAAGATAGTCTTGGTATAGTTCAAATATTATTTTGAACTTAGTATTTATTTTCCCAGATTATTTTTCTTGAGAAAATAATTTTAAGAAATTATTCCAAAGAATAATCCACTTAATGATCTTTGGATTTTAGTTAAAGAAATAATTTTCAAAAATTCATGTTAGTATTTTATTTAAATAGCTTATTTTCTGCTAATATTTGTAGATATTTTTAAAGTATTTTTAGGAATTTATTTGAATTTATAGCAAGTTTTGAAGTGTGGAAGAATTTGTAAATTCAAAAAAATACAATTAAGCCCCTGGTCAAAACCAGCTCAAAGAACGTGGACTTGGTTTGGTTCAACCGAACCGGTCCATCTCTCTCTCTCACTCCTCAGTCGCACGAGCACGAGCCCGTGCTCGAGATCCTCTGGCTCCCGTGTCGCCTGCGGCGTCGCCGCCTCGCTCCGGCCAGCTCCTGCCATCTCCGCCGCCTCGGTCTGGGGCAAAACGCTCCCCCCTCCCCGCTCTTCTCTTCGGTCCAGGCGATTCGTGCCTCGCCTCCTCTCGCGGTCGCACGCAACCCAACCCTAGGGTTAGGGTTCCAGTGCTGGCGCCGCCTGATTCCTTCTCTTCTCCGGTGAGCTCACCATGGCTGGGCGCAGAGCTTGACCTCTGTGCCGCCGTGGTGCTGTGAAGCTGGTCCACGACCTCCATGAGCCCCCTCCAACTGTAGCGCGGGCACTGCCTCGCCGCCGTGGAGCTACGGCCATGGACGCAAGGTACAAATTTTCTTCCCTCCTTCTTCTCCTTCTCCTAGCCTCTGCTACTTCTAGATACAGATGATTCTAGGCTTGGATTAATTAGGCACTCTTTTATTGGTTAGGTTCTTGATAAACAGATGATGTTTGGATGATGATTTACTCGGATATGTGCACTGCCTCCTCTATGTGCATCCAGTAGAGGTGAATGGTGTAGATCTAGCATGTGTAGATCTTCCCACTGCCTCTGAATTTACCGTGGAGAGCATTTCTTGCTCACAGAAGATGAAATTCTCCTTAGAAAAATAATTCTGAGCTAGAACTTGTACTAAAGGATCTAGCTGTGATGAATAAGTGCCTTTAAGAATGATTTAGACAGGTGTTGCTTGCTGTGATGCCTCCTTGTAGAGTTACACAGCAGCTTGCTTGTTTAGAGATGATTTTTTTATGCTTTCCTGTGCTTCTTCCATGTGTAAGGATGTGCATAGCTCAGCTAATCCAGCTCTGCTGGTTCACTGGCTTGTGTAAGATTTAGGTAAAGCAAATAAGAACAGATACTACACTGCTGCTATTTTCCCTTGCCCCTTTTTATGCTCAAACAATTGTTAAAACACTCAACTTCACTCCCTTTCATCTCTCTGCCCTATTTCTTGCACAGAACAGAAGTACTCTGCTTGCAAATCATCTTCTATAGCACCACACCTTGCTGAGCAAGGTTCTGTTAAGAACAGATGCTAAATTCAGCACTCAAGCATGGTTATGTCGTTTACAGAACCTGCTAAATCACTCTCTAGCACATATGTTTAACAACCTTGGGTGTAGAGCAGATAAAGCTACGGAAGAGTCTGATCTTGCTCCAAGGTTCAACCGTCTCTTCTGGACTGCACCTTGTGGTTCTACCTTCTCCTCCTTGTTGCTTGACTTCTCCTAAGTTTTAATGGCTTGTGGTGGATAGTTTAGGTAATCTCCATGATTGGCTTGTGATTTGTGGTTGTTCTTGGTGAAGAACAGATGGAAATGGTGCTGCTAGATAGATGATTGGCTGCTGTATAGAACTTGTGGTGCAGCTGGCTGTTCTTGTGTTCTTGCTAAAATGGAAATATATTATTTGGTCCAATTCGTTGGTCCCATAAAACCATGGTGTGTAGTGATCAAAGGGCTGCCATGAGATGTCTTTTATAAGGCTTTGTTATCCCTCACAAGTTGACACCTCAAGTGGTGACTCTTGCTTTTCATGGGTGAGTAAGCTACTTGTTGTCATGCCCTCACACATGAGCATTACTTGGGGTTCAAGTTAAGCTAGATATTTCCTTGTGGATAAAGATGAGTAGTCATTGGTCTTATCCTCTTGTGAGATATTTTGCTTGTGGATAGCTCTCCTATGTGGCAAGCTTATCCATCCCAAGCTTGGTCTTATCTCCTTGTGGGATTTATTCTTGAGCAAGACAAGTGGTAATTGTCACTAGATGGACTTGTGGGCTGATTCTCCTATGTGGGCTTGTGAAATAATTCTTGTGGGCTTTATGATCAATTATGGGTGGTGATCATGTGGCTTTATAATTCAAATTTGTGGGCTTTATCAATTAGCTTATTTTCTCCCTTGGTAATTAATACCATTGGAGAAACATTTTAAATTCCATGTGGCTTTGTTCTTATTGGTTCTCAATACCAATAGAGGATAATTTAATTGTGGGCTTTTCTTTAATAGGAATTCGACTAGATTAGAGGGAAACAAAAATGTTGCCTTGTTGACTAAAGATAATTGGATCAATTATATTTGCCTTTGCCCCCTGTTGCCTTTGTTGCTTGCTCAAATGGATTAATGTTGCCTTCTTTTCCTTGCTGCCTATTTGCCTTTAGATGCTCCAAATGATCCAAAGTTGATCCATGATCCATTGCTGCCTTAGATATAATTCCCTCTAATCACCACTTGGGTATTAGGACATGTTCCTAATATCCAGTAGTCGAGTTCCAACAACAAATTGCCTCACCCTTGTGGTGAAGGCAAACATTTTAATCACAAGAAACTTTCTTTTGTTGTGGTTTATTATGAGATGATATTCAATTGCTTTATGCACGCAAAGAGAAATTTGTTAACAAGGTCATGACTCTTGTTTCCAAAATACTTTTGCATAACACCAAACTTTTGAATCTCACACAGTTTCCAGAGAAGTTAATAAGATCAAGTACTTGCTTTATTTCTTCCTTTCTTGTTGATGTACAGGAATCAAGAATAAGATTTGGGGAGATAAGAAGACCAAGATAAGTTGAGAAGATCAAAAATGAGTTGAAGATCTTATTTAAGATTTAGTTTAGGAATTTCTTTTATTCTCTTGTAATTTCCTTTCTTTTTGGATGAGATATGTACTTATTCGATTAAATGTTGTAATATTTCACATGTAAAAGTTGATCATGTGTCCATCTTTATATCTTATAAAGACTTTGGACAATTGTATTTGGAATTAGAGATGTGTTGAAATGATGAGATGAAATTTGATTGATATGAGTGTAATGATAAGATGATGAGATGTATGTAATAGAAATGATGAATGTGAGAAATGATGTGTTAAGGTGATGATTTGAGATGGTGTATTAAGATGATGGATGTATGAAATATGAACTTGATGCATTTGAATTCTTGTATGATCATAGATGTGAATAATGAGATGAGATGGCCATATAGATGTTGTTGGAAGATGATTGAGTCTTATTATGCTTTATTTGAATTATATGCTTGTCATTTATTAAATTGTGATCAAAATTGTCGAGAGGTTTAGGAAAGGTCATGTCCCTTCTGGAATGCCTCCACAAATGATTCTAGTTACTTATTAGTTGTTTCAAAGATCATGTCGAAGTTTATAGCACTCAACAAGATGATCTAGCTCCTAATTCATCGAGTTGAGAGAAACATCGATCCCTTTGTCTCTTTTCTTAAACACGCCAAAATTTCCCGCATTTTCAGATGCATGCTATGCAAATGCACAATTATTATTTCTACCCTTTCGACTCTCTAAACCCTGGGGTATTACAATGGTGTCGCATACTGGACTCGGTCCGGAGTGTCACCGGAGACTGTCCGGAGTCTCTGGTGTGGGCCGGAGTCTCCGGTCTCTCAGACCGGAGTCTCCGGTGTAAAATTCCTGCAACGGCTCTATTTTTGGGGAACCTATAAAAGGCCCTTTCTTCCCCAAAGAGACTAAGTTTTTCCAGCTCGTTTTTCTCTCTCTTGTCCACCATTGTTGACCTTGAAAAGCTTACCCCTCTCCCAATTCCTCCCATGATTCTTGCATATCTTTGAGGGATTTGAGAGAGGAGATCTAGATATACAATTCCACCAATCCATCTCTCCTCTATGTGAGGGGAACCTAGTAGATCTTGATCTTGGAGTTCTTGTGTGGCTCTCTTCTTTGTTCTTCCTCTCTTCTCCCCCCATAAGTATTAGTTGCTTTTGGTGGGATTTGAGAGTGAAGGATTTGAGCACTTGTGCTCTTGCCATTGCTTTGTGCATCGGTTTGTGCTCTCCACAAGGATTCGTGATAGTTGAAAGCTTGTGAACTTGTTACTCTTGGGTCATTGGACCCTAGACGCCATTGTGGTGGTTGAGAACTTTTGTGGTCACTTGTAGCCGTTCGGGAGCCCCCAATCCAGTTGTAGGTTGTGCCCCGGATTGTTGTTGTAAAGGCTCCGGACTCCGCCTTGAAGGATTCCGATAGTGGAAGGTGAACCAAACCTTTTGTGGTGCGGTTCATCGGAGAAGAAGGTGAAACCTTTGTGGCATTGAGACTGACCTGTTGTGGTGGCTCGCACCTCTCCAACAAGACGTACTCCCCTAAAAAGGAGGAACTCGGGAATACATCCTCGTCTCCGCGTGCCTCGGTTATTTCTATACCCGAGCTCTTTACTTATGCACTTTACATTGTGATAGCCTTCGTGCTTGAAGTATTCTATTGCTATCACCATGTTGCTTGTCTTGCTTAGCATAAGTTGTTGGTGCACATAGGTGAGCCTAGTTTGTTTAGGTTGTTGGCTTGTTAATTTAAACACCTAGTTTTATTTCGCAATTATCAAGCCTAAACCGGAATAATCGCCTATTCACCCCCTCCCCCCCTCTAGGCGACATCCTTGTCCTTTCAACAATGCAGTCAATCATGGTAAAAGAGAAAATAACATCTCATGGCGCCAATCTCTATACAAAACACAAGAAAAAACAGTACTAAATCGGCCCCAACATGCGTGTTAGCACCATTATGGCTATGGATTTCGGAGCCTAATATACTTAATTACCATTCAGGACATTGACATAGTCTTCCAATTGAAACTTTTCGTCTCGATTTATATAAAAACATAAACACGGAAATATTTAGTGAAAATTATGTTTATTCAAATAATGGGAAATCCTACCTTATTATAACAAATATCTTATTAATATCTTGTGGTACGATCATTCCCTCCGATCCACAAAGATTGTCGTGATCTGTTTAGAAATTGTACACGCTTAGTATTATTTCCACGACAATCTTTACGAACCGGAGGTAGTATATTTTTCTTTTTTATTGTGCTAGACTAGTCTTGAAGCTGCAACCTCTTGGCTCTAAAAGTCTAAGACTATATGTATTTAAGTTGGATGCACCTAGAATTTCACCTAACACAAAAGGTTGTAGACAGGATGGGTAATGCATTTATCGTTCAAAGAGAAATTGTAGCACGAGATGCACGATACAATCTTTGGATGGTGTACCACAATTTGTAGTTAATTTGGGAATTTAACTAATCTATACTTCTTATAAAGCAAAACCCCATTAAGTGTATTAATTATTTTTCTATCTCAACATGCAAGCTATCCACATCATTCATTCTCTTAGCCAACCAAATGTCCATGTCATCCCACCAATATTAATTAAATCCAATATTTTCTTGCATGCAACATATCCACATCATTTACTTTTCATCTATCCAATTGTCCATGTCACCAATTTTTAACGATCAAATACAAAAAAAATCATGTCAATTAAATTTAGACTTTCGACAATGTGACAACTGAACCTTCCATATATCCAACTTCATATTTCATGTGTCTTATATGCCTTATTTACACAATAATTTTTTAAAGAGATTTTCGCCGCAACACGCGGGGTATCTTTCTAGTAACTCATATTCCTAGAGTTTGTAGTAACACAAAAAGCTTAGTCGAGACAATTAGTCTGTTTAAGCGGAAACCTATAGATGGGGCTCATACGTCATTCAAAACATGAGTGGCTCAACTCATGTTGGCTTGAGTCGTCTATTAGCCTCCGATCGACAAATTCGAAGCGGCTCATTGTTTTTTTGTGAAATAGTTGCATTTAGTGTCCAAACTTCAGATAATTTATTTAAAACCATGAAAAAAACAAGAAATTCAATCCACCTTCCGTGGCTATTATAGGAAATTTTGAAATCATATTCCATACCCTTCAAAATTTGGAGTATTTTTGCAATGTTTAGCCAGATTTTAATAAATAATCAGTTTTAATAAAATAAGTGACCTTGCTCGGTTCAAGATGAGCACAACGAAACAGGTCAGGTCGAAAATGAGCTGAGTTGTTCCCAGTGACATATGTTTATAAATTACTATATGCACCTTGAGTTTGCATTGTTAGTGTCTGAAACCATAAGTTTGTAATGCTACATTTAAATCGCCCCAAAAGTTGTGTACTGATGAAATCTAGTCTTCTTCAAAACTCGGTATTAGCCCCACGCACTCCAATTAGTTCAGATTGTAAATATTAATCTTTTAAATTTATAATTTCTGAAAAAATAGATTCGTTTCTTATAGCATGTATCCCAAATTCAGTACGAAGAACTTCAAACCTATGAACGCCTGGCTAGCCCTAGACGGATGCCCAACAGTAGACTTAAAGTAACTTAAAGTCTTGTTTTGAATATCCCTGATTTTACATATTGTTTTATTAATAGGCCCAACACATGCTTAAAGTAACATAAAATTTGGGACTGGTACCACCACTTCGCCTGCAATTGGCTATTTGCTTCACTTTTTATATATTTTTTCGAAAAGGGAAGGTCCTGACTTATGGCAAGTTTGTTCGCGGCCATCACCATTGTTTTGTTGTTATATTCCATCGTAAAAGAGCTTAGAAAATTTGCAAGAATTTCAATCTTGTTGTATTCCACGATAATGAAGTTCTGCACTGTGTTTGAAGTTATTTTGAGTTTGTATTACTTTTTTGTATTTTTTATAACTGAAATATAATTGTCATTAGGTCCAGTTAATCCTTATACACCTACCCAAGTTTAGACATAATTTCACAACATCATAAATACTAAAATATCTTGAACAACCTACCGATGCAATCTAGCATGACACAATAGAAAAGAACATCGTCTCATGCCGTCAATCTCAAGACTATACTGTATAAATATAAGAACAAGCAAAATATGTACCAAAATGGCCCAGACATTTGTGTTGGCACCGTTATGGATATGGATACGATACTTAATAACTACTCCAAGGCAAGCTTCTTAGGACATTGACATTCTTCGAGGTGAAACTTTTCCACTCAATTATACAAAATATAGTCATGAAAATATTTATGTAAAATTATGTGGATTCAAATCAGGAAATCATACACAGTAAAAATATATTTTATAATATATCTTGTACTATTAATCTCATGTAAACACAACATAGGTAAAGCTGTAGTGGTCGCTTTATAGGGGAAACTCAAGGAACGTCTAGCTGATACAATCCTTAAATCCTTAGACGGGCCACAGTTGTGATAGTATGGAGTAGAATATGTAGAGGCCAGTTTTTGCAGATATCTCAACACATCTAGCAAAAAAGATCACACTTAATTTTGGAAATATTATTGCAGATATTTCAAGAGTCTCCCATGGGCACGCCACGCGAGCTGTCACATGTACGCGCGCGGTTGCACCCAACGCTCACGCCTCCAGCCCCGGCCGAAGCAAGGCCCTTCTAGCAGTTACTCCTACCGCACCAGAGAGTTTTCAGCTTCCGATCACGGCCCCGTCGGCGGTCTGATTCATGCTCCGGCTCGCGTCACCAGTCGACGTGGTCTCTGCATAGTTCCAAAAAAAAGACGTGGTCTCTGCATCATGTGTTCGTACCCGTTGATCACGCTTCATACTGTTATTTCTAACGCTCTGAAAGCGGTTAACCTTAGTTTCTGAACTGAAGCCAATGTTCCTAACAGTCTCGTTTAGATGGAGTACGCACCGCACGAAGAAAGTGAAGACAAACCGATGCACCATTGCGCTGCTGATGAGCCGATACATGCAAATGCAACCAAGTGGCCGGAGCATGCGACAGTAGGACGCTGGCACCGCTGCGTCATCTGGCCTGGACACACCTGCAGATGCTGTCAAACTCATTTTGTCTCACCGCCTTTAAGTTATTAAGGATGGCAAGCAGCCAAAGTATGCATGACTCGTGCCGTGGGATCGAACCGAGGTCTTCGGTTGCCGGTGCTACAGCCTGGGATAGAGAGGCCGTGTCTTTTTTTTTTTGAGAAACATGGCAATCGTTCTGCCTTTCGATTAGATAGAAAAGAGTGTTATGTAGAGAATTTTGAGCTAGGGGCCGTGTCTTCACATGAACGGCGGAGAGACCTCTCCAGTGTTTGATTGCATTACAGCACAAAAGAACAACCACATGCTCGCCGATCGATGGAGCCGACCCGGGCCGCTCATCTGCGAACGCTCCCCCGTCCTCAGGAACGGAGGTTTCAGTTACTTCCTTGCTGTGCTGGTGCTTTACTGCACAAGAGAACAAAGTTACACGCCGGTCAATGCAGCCTGCTCCGGCCGCGCCGCTCGTCTGCCAACGCTCCCGCGGGTTGGGTTGCCAGAAAATGGAAGTAACCGACGGCGCGCCGGCCGGCGTCACTGCAGATACAACAGCTAGCGAGCGCGCTGTACAAGTCTTAAACCCCGTCGCGACAAGGGTGCTTGCGTCGCATGTTCGGCGTATTGCTGATGCGTTTTGCAAGTCTCTGTTTTTTTTTTTTTTTTTTTGGGTAAGGAAAGAGAACGGCGTGGCATTGTTGTGTAGATAGGCCAAACCGTCTCTTCCAACAACCAACAACTCAAAAATAATCTCAAGACAATGTAGGTAAAAATCTTAGTGGTCGTCAAACTCAATAACGTTTTTTTAGGCAAAACTCAAGAAGGTTCAACTGATACCAGTCGCGATAAGGGTCGCTTTTGCGTAGCCTTAAATCCAGTCACGACCAGTTAAAAAATAAAACAACAACAAATGATGTAGTTGTATTACATGAATCTCGAGGTTAATAAGCTAAGTAAAAATTGAAAAAAAGAACATGATTGTAGATAAGCTAAGTAGAAATTTCAACAAATCGGGAGAAAAAAATCCTAGAAGTAGACAATGATATAATCTATAAGTGTTCAAATCCAAAATTCACCATATTGTAGTCTGGATAAAATTGACAAATGATCCATGTAAATTCATTAATGAGTGGATCTTGATCAGTGAATAGTACAAATTTTCAAAACTTCAAAATTTGTCAAATTTTATATTTTTGTGTATCCTAAAATAATAGAAATATTACAAACTGGTAGAGTTCGATATTATATAGACCTAAGATTTCTATTTCATTTTTTCTGAAACTTACAAACGTGTCCGCGGACACCGACCGGACAGCCCCAAAAGTGGTCACATCCAACCACAGCCCACAAAAACACTCCTAATTGTCCGTCCGGATGCATGTGATTGGTAGGGATGGAGAGAGAAAGGAAAAAGAAAGAGAAAAGTAGTAGATAAAGTGGTCCATGTCCTACGTGGCGGCTGTCCGGGCGCGTCCGGCAGCCCCCTCATCCTATGGGGTGAGTTTGTGGGCTGCCGGACAACCTGGACGTTTGGGGAGGCTTTGTCCACCCCGGTTGGGTAGCTATTTTA
Source organism: Poa pratensis (assembly GCA_947311845.1). Taxonomy (NCBI): domain Eukaryota; kingdom Viridiplantae; phylum Streptophyta; class Magnoliopsida; order Poales; family Poaceae; genus Poa; species Poa pratensis. The sequence continues at coordinate 46,494,334 of CAMZMU010000060.1, forward strand.
GCTCATTTTCCGTCCAGATCCCGTCCGGACACAAATAAACCGGTTTGGGGCTGTTTGGGGGCCTCGCTTGGAGATGCTCTTACCTGCTGTGCTTAATTGCTTTACAGCACAAAAGAACAACAGTATGCTCGCCGATCAATGGAGCCGGCCCGGGCCGCTCATCTTCGAACGCTCCCCCGTCGTCAGGAACGGAGGTAATAGCAAACGCCTCTGCATGCAGATGTGGCTTGGACACACCTGCAGGCTGCAGATGTGGTCAAACGCATTTTGTCGCTCTTCCTTTCAGTTTCAAAGATGGCAAGCAAGCAAGAGCATGACTCATCACGTCGACAATCGACCGACGACTTCAGTTCCTGATGCATTTGCAGCCTGGGGATGGAGAGACGCCGTCACACGAAGGGCTCTCCACTGTCTCGAGTTTCAGTTACTTCCATGCTGTACTGGTGCTTTATACTGCAGAAAAGAACAAAGTTACACGCGGGTGACGGAGCCTGCTCCGGTCGCCGGTCGTCTGTCAACGCTCCCCCGTTTGCCAGGAAAATGGAAGTAACCCACGGCAATGGGCCGGCGTCGGCGGGGAGCCAAGCGCGCGCGGTGCTCTGACAGACGAGGCGTTGGCGTCAGTCACTGCAGATACAACATCTAGCGAGCGCGCTGTACAGTCTTAAACCCCGTCGCGACAAGGGTCCCTTGCGTCTAAGGGTGGGCGTTCGGTCTTTCGGTTAGTTCGGTTCGGTCTTTTCGGTCTTTAACAATTTCGGTCATCTAGAAAATGATACCCGTAATAAATTCGGTCTTTCCGGTTTTCTGTTATTCGGTATTCGGTCTATTCGGTTCGGTCTTCGGTCATGACCAAATAGACCAAAATCTAGTGCGCAAGAAGCGGAATCGACGCCCGGTACTAGGAAAGCGGGAAGAGATCGACTGGGTCTCTCGCGCACGGCAGAATCTACATTACACTGGGCTTGTATACTCACTTGTTGCGTATAGAGACTAGATGATACACTTGTTCAGTAGTTGGGCCTATAGACTAGATGTACATAAACTAGGCTGGCACACAAATTTGGTTGTTTCCATACATAATTCTCTCAAAATAAAATAAAATCGGTCTTTCGGTCTATTCGGGTTATTTATAAGTGATGACCGAATTTCTGATTTAATTTTGGTCTTTTCTAATTTGCTACCCAAATTTCTAACGGTCTTTTCGGTCTCGATCTTTTCGGTTTCGGTCTCGGTCTTTTCGGTTTCGGTTTTCGGTCTTCGGTTTTTATGCCCACCCCTACTTGCGTCGCGTGCTCTCGGCGTATAGTCCATTGCTGGACGCACCTTATGGAAGAAGCCGATACAACATGTCAACATTGCACTGCTGAAGCCGATATCTGAACTGTAGTACATGCGACCAAGTTTGCAAGCACAAGCACTGCTGCCCTCCGGAAGCACTGACACCACTGCGTGACGTGGCCTGGACACATCTGCAGGATGCGATCAAACGCAATTTGTCTCACCAACTTTCAGTTAAGCGGTGGCTAGCCAAAGCATGACTCTTGCCGTGAAAGCATCATCGAAGGAGGAGAAATGGAAGTCACATGAACCGCGAACGGGCACCTGGGACCTGGTACAGCGGAGAGCTAGCTCTCCCCAGCGTTTCAGCTTCAGCTACATCCCTGCTGTGCTGGTGCTTTACTGCACAAAAGAACAAAGTTTCTGGGCGATCGGTGGAGCCGGCCCGCGGCCGGGTTGCCTGCTCCGGTCGCCGCTCGTTTGCCAACGCTCCCGCGCGACGCCGGGAAACGGAACTAGCCGACGGCGAGGCCGGCGCCGGATGGTGAGATCCGGCAGGGACAGTAGCCAAGCGCGCGGGTTGCTCTGACCGAAACGACAAGGGGCGCTTGCGTTCGTTGCGTGCTCGGCGCACTGGTGATGCATTTTCCTTTTGTATGGAAGTGAGATAAGAGTGCCCATTATGTCAAGCGTGCCAAATCACCTCTTTCCACAACCGAACAACACAAATGGCGTACACCACCAGTACCCCCTCCATCACAAGGCACGCACGCCGTTTAAGAAAAAGTTTGACCATTAAATTTGGTCAACAAAATATAAATTATATGTAACAAAAATTATACCATTGGATTTATATTGAAAAGATTTTTTATGATGTAATTTTTGTAATATACAATTTAACTTTTGTTAACTAAATTAGTAGTCAAAGTGTGTTCTTAAACTACGTACGTGCCTTATAAACTGTGATGGAGGGAGTAGTTTTGTTTCTCTCTTTTCTTTTTGAAGTAAAACCATGCCATTCCATTGATGTAAAATGAGATTACAAACTCTAGACATCTGCAGAGACAATTGTCATGAAACCTTAGTAGAAGGAAATACATAAAAGAAAATTGCAATAGAGTCCTTAGGGGTCCCTGCATGCATCGAACTATTGGCCATCCCTAGCCATCAGCAACACTGAGACGCTCCCCAGAAGAAGAAAAGAAAGGCCTTTGTCATCTCAAGAACCAAACACCATTGCCATCTCGCCTTCTGAACCGAAGATCAGGTGTTGTGCTCGCGGCGAGGTGCATAACGATTGTGGTATGTCCAAGAATATCCCCGCGCCTTCCCGACACTAGATCCAGCGCCTCCCGTCGAAGTCTTTGAGGGAAATCGCCTGATCCACCACCCACAAACCACCTTCCATACTTCAGGGTCACCATCGCAATTGCAGATCGACGCCGCCGCCGCAGCCAGCGGAAAAGCCCCTGGTACAATCCTCATTGCTCTTCATTGGCATTGGAGACAACAACACAACAACGGGGAGTACAAATACCTCTGATGGAGTCGCTGCTACCACCACCTCTTCGACGCTATCCACAGACCCCAACATTGTCGATCAGAAGGATCGACGAGAACACAGTGGAGTTGAGGCGGATTTATTTGTCCAGGCACCGGTCCGACCACCCTAGAGGCATGCCATGACTATCTGGCCCTAACGCTAACTACCAAGCCACACTAGAGGATGAGATTCCTCTTGCCTCCGGACGCCAGAATGGCAAGTCGATGGAGAAGGGGACAATAAGCTCTTCGGCGGAGATTCCTCTTGCCTCCTTATTGCCTTAAACATGGGAAAAGGGGCCCAAACAAAGAAAACACATATTTATACTAGGACTATTGTTAATGGCTAACGATGTAGGGAGTATTACATGGGTCTCGAGATTGCAAAGCTAAGGAGAAATGAACAATTGAATTACCTCCTATAAGTCTATGTTGCCCAAAAACTCGAGCTGGCGCGTATTCTTCAGTAGGCATACAAGTTATCGCGAGAACGTATCGTGTGAAACGGGTGAATCTGTGCACCCGGTGCACTCGACTTTAGTTGAGCATCTAAAATGTTTTCAAAAATTCCAGAAAAAGGTTTGGACAACATGCCACAAAAATTTAAATCAAAATTCATAACACGGATCAAGAAATAAAATAGAAAAATCTAAAATGAATAGTCCCAAAATGAAGTTGGGCTTTGAATTTGGCCCATTGTGAGTATTGAAACAAATTTGTTATTTTCAGTGTTGATGTCGCGTTTCAAATTAAGACTTGATTTTTTATGACAATGTATATTTATGTTATGTTAATGTCCAATTTTTTTTCAGATTCTTTAAAAACTTTTTGAATGTTAAACGGGAGTCGGGTGCACCGGGTGCGCAGATTCGCTCGTTTCACCAAATGCGCTCTCAAGTTATCGCTCCATGGCACTTCCTAGGTGGCATAGTAATTGTCTCTAATAATATCTCTGTTCATAATTACCCTACATTATGGTTTTGTCAAAGTCAAACTTCATAAAGTTTGATCGAACATATAGAATTTTTTTCAGCATCTCTAATACCAAATGCATACAATACAAATAGTTTTTTTTTATGATTCTAATCATATTTTGTTATATTTTAGATGTTGACTCTCATATGCTTAGTCAAATTTTATAAAGTTTAACTTTGACTATACCTAAAATGTAAGGAGAGTTTAAGGAGACTGTTATGATTAAGACATATAAGTTTAACTTTGACTATACCTAAAATGCATACAATACAAATAGTTTAACTTTTAGATGTTGACTCTCATATTTTATAAAGTTATCAATGACTGTAAGGAGACTGTTATGATTAAGACATGTAAGTTCTGCTATATAAGCTCTGATATAAAGACTCTTCTCGAAAGATAAGTATGATCTGTTAATTGTTCTCTGACCAAGAGTTTAAGTTTGCCTTCACCAATCATGGTTCTCTTTATGCACTTCATCGTGGTTCCCTTTACTTATTTCAAGTTAGATCATATGAAGGGAAGTTGCTGTCTAGAATGACTTGTGTATTAATGAATGTGATGCTTCTTGTCCGTATTTTATTTATCGACACTTTGCTCCATAAACTTGTGGACATGTTTACTGAGCTCAGTTTTCGCTTGGGGACAAGCGAGGTCTAAGCTTGGGGGGGTTGATGCGTCCATTTTGCATCACTATTTTATATCATAATTTACTGCTATTCATCGATATATTTCATATTTAGAAGTGTTACTTATGTTATTTTACCTATTTTGCATGTTTGATGAATAATGGAGAATTGGACACCGGAGTCAGGATTCTGCTGGAAAAAGCACCGTCGAGATGCACTATTTCTGAAGATCAATAAATCGAAGGAGACATATGGAAGTTCCTATTTTACCAGAAGATGGAGGAGGCCAAAAGGGGAGCTGAGATGGGCCATGGTGGGCCCTCCTCACCCCTTGGCGCGGTGGGGCCCCCTGCCGCGCCGACAGGTGGTTTGGGGGCCCTGGCCCACCTCAGCCGTTCCCCCTTCGCGTACTTGACCCCCTCGGAACCCTAACACAGGAGGAGGCCATCGAAATATTCCGCCGCCTCCACGAGGCGGAAAACACCAGAGAGCGAAAAGCTCCCCTGCAGGAAGAAATCTGCCGGGGGAAATTCCCTCCCGGAGGGGGAAATCGTCGCCATCATCACCGTCATCGAGCTGGACTTCATCGGGATCATCATCATCATCTCCACCGCCAACACCATCATCACCGCTGCACACCCGTCTCCGTTATAACATCTAGGGCTGAATCTTGTCTATTTCATAGGGGAAACTCTCCCGGTGTTGATTACTCTTGTTATTGATGCTATTGGGTGAAACCATTGGACTAAGGTTTATGTTCAGATTGTTATTCATCATCATATCACCTCTGATCATGTTCCGTATGATGTCTTGTGAGTAGTTCGTTTAGTTCTTGAGGACATGGGAGAAGTCTTGATGTTAGTAGTGAACTATGTTGAGTAATATTTAATGGTTTGATGCTTAAGTTGTGGTGTTATTCTTCTAGTGGTGTCATGTGAACGTCGACTACATGATACTTCACCTTTATGGGCCTAGGGGAATGCATTGTGTATTCGTTTGCCAATTGTGGGGTTGCCGGAGTGACAGAAACCTGAACACCCGTTGGTATATCGATGCATGAGGGATAGCAGGATCTCAAAGTTTAAGGCTGTGGTTAGTTTAACTTAATTACTTTCTTGTATTTGCGGATGCTTGCAAGGGGTATAATCACAAGTATGTATTAGTCCTAGGAAGGGCGGTGCATTAGCATAGGTTCACCCACACAACACTTATCAAAACAATGAAGATTAATCAACTATATGAAGCGAAAGCACTTGACAATATTCCCGTGTGTCCTCAAGAACGTTTGGTCATTATAAGTACAACAACCGGCTTGTCCTTTGCTGTAGAAAGGATTGGGCCACTCGCTGCAACTATTATTACTGCATTTTATTTACTTGTACTTTATTTATCTGTCATATCAAAAACTCCTAAAAACTTGTCTGAGAGCATTTACAGTGAATCCTTCATCAAAACCGCTTGTCAACACCTTCTGCTCCTCGTTGGGTTCGACACTCTTATTTATCGAAAGTACTACGATACACCCCCTATACTTGTGGGTTATCAAGACTATTTTCTGGCGCCGTTGCCGGGGAGTGTAGCGCTATTGGTAAGTGGAATTGGTAAGGGAAACATTTATTGTACGTGCTGTTTTTATTTTTGCCTGCTGCTATATCTCATTATGGAGGGGTCTTCTCTTGAATTCCTATTTGGGAAAACAACTACCACTGCTAAGGTAGTAGAGGAGGCGCCAGATGAGCAGGTAATACCGTTCAAAATTCCTATGAAAATTGTTGAACGTGTCACAAATAACCGCTATGCAGGAGATGGAACTGTCCATCCTGGAGATCATTTGTTATTTCTGCATGAATTGTGCGAGTTATTTAAGTGTGCAGGTATCTCGATGGGAGAAGTTAAGAAGAAATTATTCTCTCTATCACTGTCTGGTAAAGCTGCACATTGGTATAAACTGCTGAAGAATGGGTATTCTCTTGGATGGGAGGAAATTGTACCTCTCTTTTACTCCAAATTCTATCCTCCAAGTGAGATTCATAAGGATCGGAACCTCATATATAACTTCTGGCCCTATGATGGAGAGAGTATCGCTCAAGCGTGGGGGAGATTGAAGGCATTAATGCTCAAATGTCCCATTCATGAGCTTCCTGGTAATATTGTTATTGATAACTTTTATGCAAGACTCTCCTTTCAAGATAAAACTCTATTGGATACCACTTGTGCTGGATCGTTCACTCGTAATAAAGAAGAGTTTAAGTGGGACCTTCTTGATCGGATTCAGGAGAACACTGAAGGATGGGAGAATGACAAAGGTAGGGAGTCAGGTATAACTATGACTTTGAGTGTGTTAAAAATTTATGGATACTGATGATTATCGCAAAATTAGCACTACTTATGGTCTTGACTCTCAAATTGTTGCAAACTTTTATAAAGCCTTTGCTTCCTATTTCGGTTTGCCGAAGGAGGGTTTTAAAAATTATCATGAACCATATAAAGATGAATCTGTTTCTCATATATCTAAAGGTGTTGAGGTTAATGTTGCTGATCGCATTATTCCAGAACCTTATATTGAAAAAGTTCCTTTTCCTAATAAGATTAAGGAACATACTATCATAACTGGTGTTGTTAGTAAAAGTAATAAGAAAACTACCAAACCTGATGAGCAAATAACTGTTGAACCTGTTGTAGCATTGGTTAAAGATCTTGTCACTGAAAATTTAGAAGATAGACACATTATCTTTTGTGAGGATGCTTCTAATATTGTCTCACATCCTAAAAGTTCTAGGAAGTCTAGTGTTCCTGTGCTTTCTGTTGGATAGGTGATCATTGCTATTATGGTTTATGTGATATTGGTGCAAGTTCTAGTGCTATTCCTTATGAGCTTTACAGGGAAATTATGCACGAAATTGCTCCTTGTAAACTTGAAGAGATTGATGTGGTTATTCAGCTTGCTAATAGGGAAACTATCTCTCCAATTGGTATCATTAGAGATGTCGAAGTCCTTTGTGGTAAGACTAAATACCCTGCTGATTTTCTTGTACTTGGGTCGGCTGCCAATGATAGTTGTCCTATTATTTTTGGTAGACCTTTTCTGAATACTTGTGGTGCTGTTATAGATGTAAGAAAGAGAAAATCTTTACTAAATTTGCTGGTGAATCTTATGAATTCAATTTCTCTAAATTTGCTAAAGCACCTTATGAAACTGAATTGCCTAGTGAGGATTTTGAAATTGCTCAACTTGCATCTATTGTTCTTGCTCCTAACAATGCTTTGCAGCAACATATGGAGAATCATGAAAGTGAGAACTTCAGGGAAGAAAGGAATGAGCTTGATGAAGTATTCCTTCGTCAACCTATGCTCAAACACAATTTACCTGTGGAAGATTTGGGTACCACAATGCCACCCAAGGAGGATCCTGTTTTTGATTTGAAACCTCTGCCTGATAATCTTAAATATGCTTATATTGATGATAAGAAAATATATCCTGTTATTATCAGCTCTAAACTTTCAGGTACAGAGGAGGAAAGGTTATTGGGAGTGTTGAGGAAACACCGCGGAGCTATGGGATATACTCTTGATGACCTGAAGGGAATTTCTCCTACTATATGTCAGCACGCCATCAACATGGAACCTGATGCAAAGCCTGTTGTTGAGCATCAGCGTCGTTTAATACCCAAGATGAAAGAAGTGGTAAGAAATGAGGTATTAAAACTTCTTGAAGCTGGTATTATTTATCCTATTGCTGATAGTAGATGGGTAAGTCCTGTGCATTGTGTTCCTAAGAAAGGAGGAATTACCGTTGTTCCTAATGAAAATGATGAACTAATTCCTCAAAGAGTAGTAGTTGGTTATAGATGTGCATTGATTTTAGAAAGGTTAACAAAGTAACTAAGAAAGATCATTATCCTTTGCCTTTTATTGATCAAATGCTTGAGAGGTTGTCCAAGAAAACTCACTTTTGTTTCCTTGATGGGTATTCTGGGTTTTCTCAAATTGCTGTGAGAGCGCAAGATCAAGAGAAAACTACTTTTACTTGTCCTTATGGAACTTATGCTTATAGACGTATGCCTTTTGGTTTATGTAATGCTCCTGCTACTTTTCAAAGATGCATGTCTGCTATTTTTCATGGCTTTTGTGAGGAAATTGTGGAAGTCTTCATGGACGATTTCTCCGTCTATGGAACTTCCTTTGATAATTGTTTGCACAACCTTGACAAAGTTTTGCAGAGATGTGAAGAAACTAGCCTTGTTCTTAATTGGGAGAAATGCCACTTTATGGTTAATGAAGGAATTGTTCTTGGACATAAAATTTCTGAAAGAGGTATTGAAGTTGATCGAGCTAAAGTGGAGGCAATTGAAAAGATGCCTTGTCCCAAAGATGTTAAAGGTATTCGTAGTATTCTTGGTCATGCTGGTTTTTATAGGAGGTTTATTAAAGATTTCTCTAAAATTTCCAAGCCTCTTACTAATCTTCTTCAAAAAGATGTACCCTTTGTTTTTGATGATGATTGTAAGGAAGCTTTTGAAACTTTGAAAAAGGCTTTAATCACCGCTCCTGTAGTTGAACCACCTGATTGGAATTTACCTTTTGAAATTATGTGTGATGCTAGTGATTATGCTGTAGGCGCTGTTCTTGGGCAGCGAGTAGATAAAAAGTTAAATGTTATTCATTATGCTAGTAAAACTCTTGATTCTGCTCAAAAGAATTATGCCACTACTGAAAAAGAATTTCTAGCTGTAGTTTTTGCTTGTGACAAATTTCGACCCTACATAGTTGATTCGAAAGTCACTATTCATACTGATCATGCTGCAATTAGATACCTTATGGAAAAGAAAGATGCTAAGCCAAGGCTTATTAGATGGGTACTTCTTTTGCAAGAATTTGATTTGCATATCATAGATAGAAAAGGTGCTGAAAATCCTGTTGCTGATAATTTGTCTAGATTGGAAAGCATTCCTTATGATCCTATTCCTGTTAATGATAGCTTTCCAAATGAACAATTGGCTGCAATAAGTGTAAGTTCGCGAGATAGTCCTTGGTATGCTGATTATGCTAACTTTATTGTTTCCAAGTACTTGCCTCCAACCTTTTCAGCTCAGCAAAGAAGGAAATTCTTTTATGACTTGCGGCATTACTTTTGGGATGACCCACACTTATATAAAGAAGGAGTCGATGGTATTATGCGAAGATGTGTTCCTGAATATGAACAACAGGAAATACTGAGGAAATGCCATGGAAGTGCTTATGGAGGGCATCACGCTGGAGATAGAACTGCGCAGAAAGTTCTACAATCAGGTTTTTATTGGCCTACCCTCTTTAAGGATGCAAGAAAGTTTATTTTATCTTGTGATGAATGTCAAAGGGTTGGTAATATCTCTAGACGCAATGAAATGCCTATGAGTTATTCTCTTGTTATTGAACCATTTGATTGTTGGGGATTCGACTTCATGGGTCCTTTTCCTTCTTCACAAGGTAATACTCATATACTTGTTGCTGTTGATTATGTCACTAAATGGGTAGAAGCTATACCTACTAAAAGTGCTGATGGTGAGACCTCTTTAAAAATGCTTCAAGATGTCATTTTTCCTAGGTTTGGTGTACCTAGATATCTTATGACTGATGGAGGTTCTCATTTTATCCATGGTGGTTTTAGAAAGACTCTTGCTAAATATGGTGTTAATCATAGAATTGCTTCAGCCTATCATCCTCAAACTAGTGGACAAGTAGAATTGTCAAATAGGGAGATTAAATCTATCTTGCAAAAGACTGTTAATAAATCTAGAAAAAATTGGGCTAGTAAGTTAAATGATGCTTTATGGGCTTATAGAACTGCTTATAAGAACCCCATGGGCATGTCTCCTTATAAAATGGTTTATGGTAAAGCTTGTCACTTGCCTTTAGAATTAGAACACAAAGCTTATTGGGCAGTGAGAGAACTTAATAGAGATTTTAAACTTGCCGGTGAGAAAAGGTTGTTGCATTAAGTTCTTTAGATGAATGGAGAAGTGAGGCTTATGAAAATGCTAGACTCTTTAAAGAAAAAGTTAAGAGATGGCATGATAGGAGAATTCTTAAAAGAGAATTTAATGTTGGTGAGAAAGTTCTATTGTATAGGTCTCGTCTCAGATTTTTTGCAGGAAAGTTACTCTCAAAATGGGAAGGACCATTTGTTATTGTGGAGGTGTATCGTTCAGGTGCAATAAAAATTGCTTCATTGAAAGATAACTCTACACAAGTGGTAAATGGTCAAAGACTCAAGCATTATATTTCTGGAGATTCTATTAATGAAGAGGTTGATACAATTAAAGTGGTGACTCCGGAAACTTTCATTGAAGAACATTTTTCTGGGACTGCAGAATTCGATTCGAATAGGTAACAGTTTCGGTAAGAAAAGTTTCGCGAATAACTTTCTAGAAGATATTTTCGTCGTTTTTATTAAATATGGAAAAATAAGAGACCGAACCGGATGGGAGACGGCACCCGTGGTGCCCAAACCATAGGTCGGCGCGGTGGGCCCCCGCCGCGCCGCCTGGTGGTTTGAGCACCCCGGAGCTCGTCTCCGATCAGGTTTCCTCCTGTACCTTCCTTATGTTGTAAAACTTTTTGCTATATAACTCACCCGAACCCCCGAGGTTCGTATCTCGCCTTTTCATCGTGTTTCGTTTCGAGCTGTTTCTGTCCAGATATTGTTTTCAGATTTAGAAGCGCCATGGTCTCCAACAACAACAACAAGGGCAAGGAGCCTTTGGAAGACGAGACTCAAGACCCCAAGCTGAAGGAGGAAGTCAAGAGCGAAGATGAAGGAGAAGTGGAGGAAGACCCGCGCGAATACCCGCGCGCTACCGTTGCAAGCATCGGAGTGGTGGCAAATCCATTCAAGCCCAGGCAAGGGCGCGGATGAGCACCGGAGGGAAGGTTCCACGACACTTCTTGGCTCCCAGGACATCTTCCCCAGGCAAAATAACCCCTTCCATACTCTTATCCATAAGCATCAAATTGAGAGGATCCCGGAGGCTGAGTTGCCTAGTGGTTGGAATATAGATCGTTCTAACAATACAGGAAAGAGGGATTCTGCTGCTGAGGAGTGGGGAAACAACTCCAAGAGTTGGGACTCGCAGTCTGACAAGTTTATGAATCGCATCGAACACAACTCTGAGCTGATTCGCGCCCTCACCTACAAGATTGATGAACTGAAGGAGCTGGTTGATAAGCTTATCAACAATCCACCACCACCGAAGGAGTAATTCATCAGTATTGGCATCCCCTTGGTTTGTTCCAAGCTTGGGGGAGTGCCGCGGTATCACATCATTATCTTTACCTTTTACTTTTCCATAAAGTCATATCGTGAGTAGGGAAGTTATCTTATATGATGGTTTGCAATGTGGAAGTATCTCTCTTTTAGTTGGTTATCTATGTATCCCTTGGTGTGAGTTGCCGTTATGAAATATTAATGAGAAGTTTTATCATTTACTTTCTGCATACTTTATTTTAGCTTGCAATTCTCTTTCATATTGATAACCTTGTTGTTAGTATAGGGATCACTTTTTAGAGCACCAAGTTAATCTTTTTGGTTTTGGCAAACTTAGCATTGGTCAGTAGTAGACAATACTTTGAGACTTAAGTAGAGAGAGGGAGTGCATGCAAATATATTATTCCATGATCTTTCTTTCTTTGTGCTCATAAGCTTAGTATTCTTAAGTTAAACTATTTGTGCTTCTAAGGAAGATTGCATGATTATTCTTATCACTTGTATAATTGTTTGTATCCCTCAACTCTTATGCTTGCTACATAACCTTGCTAGCCAAAGACCTGTATCGAGAGGGAATGCTTCTCATACATCCAAACCTTGAGCCAAACCATTGCCATTCGAGTCCACCATAACTTCCTACTATATGGTATTTTGCGCCATTCCAAGTAAATACTTCATGTGCTACCTTTAAATTATTCAAAACTTATTACTCCTAGTTTTGTGTCACTGTTTATTAGCTCATGAGGGTTCTGTAGAGTTTCTCTAGCACTTTTGTCAAACAGACTTTCACCAATGGACTAGTGGCATATACACCGCTTATCCAACAATTTGCAAAAAGAGCTGGCAAATGGGGTGCCCAGTCCCAATTAACTACAACTTTCATTAATAATTCTCTTCACATGTTTTGCCCTGATTTATCAGTAAGCAACTTAATTTGCAAATAGACACTCCTCCATGGTATGTGAATGTTGGAAGGCACCCGAGGATTCGGTTAGCCATGGCTTGTGTAAGCAAAAGGTTGGGAGGAGTGTCAACTATAAAGAAACTAAAATACATGTGTAAACAAAAGAGAAGAGGGATGATCTACCTTGCTGGTAGAGATAACGTCCTTCATGGGAGCCGCTCTTGAAAGTCTGGTTGACAAGGGGTTAGTGTTCACTTTACTACGATTCGTTGACAACGACATACATAGCTCAAACAACTATTTTCATACTCTCTATATGCTTTGCAAAACTTAAAAGCTCTAGCACATGATTTAATCCCTGCTTCCCTCTGCGAAGGGCCTATCTTTTACATTATTGTTGAGTCAGTAAACCCATTCCTCTCTATCTCAAGCAAGCATTTGAGTTGTTGAGATCCAATTAGTTATATGTGTTGATACTTCTAATCATATCTCTCATTTCCTTGTTTCGCACAATAGCTTTTATCCGAATGAATATAACTTTGAAAGTTATCAATGACTGTAAGGAGACTGTTATGATTAAGGCATGTAAGTTCTGCTATATAAGCTCTGATATAAAGACTCTTCTCGAAAGATAAGTATGATCTGTTAATTGTTCTCTGACCAAGAGTTTAAGTTTGCCTTCACCAATCATGGTTCTCTTTATGCACTTCATCGTGGTTCCCTTTACTTATTTCAAGTTAGATTATATGAAGGGAAGTTGCTGTCTAGAATGACTTGTGTATCAATGAATGTGATGCTTCTTGTCCGTATTTTATTTATCGACACTTTGCTCCATAAACTTGTGGTCATGTTTACTGAGCTCAGTTTTCGCTTGGGGACAAGCGAGGTCTAAGCTTGGGGGGGTTGATACGTCCATTTTGCATCACTATTTTATATCATAATTTACTGCTATTCATCGATATATTTCATATTTAGAAGTGTTACTTATGTTATTTTACCTATTTTGCATGTTTGATGAATAATGGAGAATTGGACACCGGAGTCAGGATTCTGCTGGAAAAAGCACCGTCGAGATGCACTATTTCTGAAGATCAATAAATCGAAGGAGACATATGGAAGTTCCTATTTTACCAGAAGATGGAGGAGGCCAAAAGGGGAGCTGAGATGGGCCATGGTGGGCCCTCCTCACCCTTGGCGCGGGGGCCCCCTGCCGCGCCGACAGGTGGTTTGGGGGCCCTGGCCCACCTCAGCCGTTCCCCCTTCGCGTACTTGACCCCCTCGGAACCCTAACACACGGAGGAGGCCATCGAAATATTCCGCCGCCTCCACGAGGCGGAAAACACCAGAGAGCGAAAAGCTCCCCTGCAGGAAGAAATCTGCCGGGGGAAATTCCCTCCCGGAGGGGGAAATCGTCGCCATCATCACCGTCATCGAGCTGGACTTCATCGGGATCATCATCATCATCTCCACCGCCAACACCATCATCACCGCCGCTGCACCCGTCTCCGTATAACATCTAGGGCTGAATCTTGTCTATTTCATAGGGGAAACTCTCCCGGTGTTGATTACTCTTGTTATTGATGCTATTGGGTGAAACCATTGGACTAAGGTTTATGTTCAGATTGTTATTCATCATCATATCACCTCTGATCATGTTCCGTATGATGTCTTGTGAGTAGTTCGTTTAGTTCTTGAGGACATGGGAGAAGTCTTGATGTTAGTAGTGAACTATGTTGAGTAATATTTAATGGTTTGATGCTTAAGTTGTGGTGTTATTCTTCTAGTGGTGTCATGTGAACGTCGACTACATGATACTTCACCTTTATGGGCCTAGGGGAATGCATTGTGTATTCGTTTGCCAATTGTGGGGTTGCCGGAGTGACAGAAACCTGAACACCCGTTGGTATATCGATGCATGAGGGATAGCAGGATCTCAAAGTTTAAGGCTGTGGTTAGTTTAACTTAATTACTTTCTTGTATTTGCGGATGCTTGCAAGGGGTATAATCACAAGTATGTATTAGTCCTAGGAAGGGCGGTGCATTAGCATAGGTTCACCCACACAACACTTATCAAAACAATGAAGATTAATCAACTATATGAAGCGAAAGCACTTGACAATATTCCCGTGTGTCCTCAAGAACGTTTGGTCATTATAAGTACAACAACCGGCTTGTCCTTTGCTGTAGAAAGGATTGGGCCACTCGCTGCAACTATTATTACTGCATTTTATTTACTTGTACTTTATTTATCTGTCATATCAAAAACTCCTAAAAACTTGTCTGAGAGCATTTACAGTGAATCCTTCATCAAAACCGCTTGTCAACACCTTCTGCTCCTCGTTGGGTTCGACACTCTTATTTATCGAAAGTACTACGATACACCCCCTATACTTGTGGGTTATCAGAAGCCCGGCACGAAAATCTCGGGCTTGGGCCTGAAATTTAGGCCCGACGCTGCGATGGGCCGGCCCTGGCTTTGCATTTTGGCAATTTCAGGAAGAAGCCCCGCCCGTGGCCCGATGGCCCGACGGGCTTTCGGGCTTTTTAGCCGGACTCGGTCGGGCTTGGGCCTAACTTTTTCTGTGTCGGACTTGTCTCGGCCCGGCCCGAGGTATGGCCAGGTATACTCACTACCCCCAATCAGACACCCCTCCCCCTTCTCACCGCACACTCACAACTTGCACCCATACAGTCCACCCCAAAAGGATGAGAATACTCTATAACACACTCCATTCGTCTTCTGCTTGTGAGAAAGATGGAGTTGAAAACATGTTCATGCTTATGATAAGGATGAACGAGTTCAGAAAATTGTGTGGATAATAGTTTGATCTACTAGATCATAGTTTAGAATTTGACTCCAAATTTTTCCAACAAAAGACATATTGATTGAGTTGTGTATTGTGGCTTAATCGTAAAGTCTACAACCTAAGCCAGGGCTAATATTAAAAAAATGTTTATGATGTAAATAATATACAAATAAATCCTGTAAAAAATCAATTGACTGCATTCACAAATTATTTTGTAAGTAAATTACATTTGCAGAACAATGGAAAATAGAAATAAATCCTCAATGTAAAATCTAAACTTGGCGGGCATGGGATAGTGTGGATTGAAATGGCAACTCTATTAAAATGGAAATATCGGGTAAATGTGTAACACTACCCCTAGTAGATGAATATTAAGATTTAGATGCTTTTTTAGTATCTATGCAAGCTATTTGCTATAAACGTTGACAATGTTAAATTTTCATTATACCGAACCAAGATTTATCGATAGTTAAGCCCATTCATATTTAAGGGACCACATATCAGGTAGTGAGTGAAATAACAATTAGTCACAAACTACAATTCATATTTTTATCCAGCGGCACGAAGTGTGGTAGGTGAATGCTTTAAATACCGGTTACTCTGGTTCTACCTTCGAGCATTCCTCATTTTCTCTCGAGGTCTCCATCATTATCCATCTGGCGAGATCTACTATTGTACCACTCCATGATCCTTCTCAAACCATCGCCTCAAGTGAGATCTAGAATCTTGAAGTTCTGCCTCATGATCCACCTAAAAGCATCGCTACCGGTGTTCAGGTAAGATCTATACTTCGACTACTTCCCAATCCACCTCAAAGACCGACTCATGAGATATATACTTATATTTTCTGACTTGATCTTTCTCAAAGCGCAAGTTCTGTTGAGATCTATGATACTTTGTGTCGTGATATTCCCGAAGAGTTGTTTTCGACCAGATCTATAATTTGAATTTGTGTCGTGATCTATATCAAAACATCCCTTTGATGAGATCTATAGTTTGATAAACACCTTACCCTTTTACTTCAAGATCTATATGCTCTACCTGGTGATCATCCGAAAAGCATAGTTGCGGTGTTTTGGTAAGATATAAACTCTATCGTATTTCACGATGCACCTTAAAGCAAGAATTGCCCATCAGATCTATAATTTGACTATGTGTGATGATGTCTCAAAGCATCGCTTCTGGTGAGATATATAATACTTGTGTCATGGTTTATCTATGAGCAATGTTTTCTGCTATGATCTATGTTTAAATATGTCTGATGATCTATCTCAAAACCTCCATCTGAGATCTATATTTGAGCAATATTTGACTCTTTTACTTCAAGATATGTTGACCCCCTCTCGCTCCATCGGAAATCATTATTACCGATGTTTTGGTAAGATCTAGATTTCACTTTGTTTCGCGACGATCCACCACAAAGCATAGCCTGTGGGATCGATCTATACTTTGACTCCATGTCATGATCTGTCTCAAAACATTGCTTCCCTTCCAGTGAGATCTATAATACTTTTTGGTATGATCTGTCTCGAACGTTGTTTCTAGCCAGATCAATACGTTGAATCCATTTTATGATCTATCTCAAAACATCACTTCTTGAGAGATTTATAATCTGATCAATACATCTACTTTTACTTCAAGATTTCTAGATCTCGAACTGTGTGGCTATCGGATTAGTTTTGACTACGACCCATTGTATATTTATGCACTCCTTGCAATATTGTTAGTCCATAGTATAGTTCTTCAGGTCCATCTGAGATTTTTATTCATACTTTTCTTATCCTTGATTTTCTTCTGGTAAAAATTCTCTCGAGTTCTTGATTTTTGTACCAACTTGTTGTCATACTTCTTTTGATATCTCCAGATTTATCATGTAAATATTCTTGTTTGTCTATAGGAAATTCACTTTAGTATCCACCATACCCCAATCCACTTCTTTAAAGATCTACAAATAAAACCCGGAGATGTTTCATCACTATTTTCCATGTCTCTTATTTTTGCTCATCAGGAGCCACATAGGAAATCCCACTTTTTGATCCATCTTGATCTAGTTGGGTTATTTTTTCAAGATTTATAGATAATTCCATGCATCCTCTCAATTTATCATGAGTTATAGTCATAGTTCCACTGTTTGATTTACCATGATTTAGTCCAACTTCTTCCATGATTTATATAATCGGCTCATATATTCTTTCTTTTTTAAGGCGATTTTCTAGGGTCCAACAAGATTAAAGTACTTCTACTATTATTTAAATATTTTAAAAGAGCTTTTATTCATCCATATAAATTATCACATACTTTTGTTTGTGTTTTGATAGGGACTAAAATCTGGATGATTTTTTGAAGTACTTATTTGTATTAATACAAATATTTTATCACATGTTAGGACACATTCAAGGAAATGGAAGCATGCTTGGACTTTCAGAGAGGTTCCAATGAGGAAAGATGACATGCTTTCATTGATGTTCATTGTTCATGTCGCGGAAGAATAAATGATGCGATTAACCTCAAAAGGAAGCGATCATCAAATAGGTTCTTCCTATCTTATATTTCAGCATTACCACTATTTTCCTTTATTCACATATCTTGTTGATCTTTCAAATTAGTTAATAGTATACTTCCAGTTTAAATTGAATAATATTTATCTAACAACTAATAAATGTGTAAAGTGGTGAGTATCATGTTTAATACTTCCACTAATCTAATATTCGATGTTGGATTTGATACATCATATCATTGCCAATCTAAGATAGATTTGAAATGGATAAGAGTAAAATAGAAAACACATTGTAGTTTGGGTGTCCCTCTCAAATAAGTTAGTGTATGCTTTGGTGTGTAGGTACATGATGTATTAATCTATTTCTTTAAGACAACAAGTTATTGAAAGATTACCGGTGGTAACTAATTTTACAAAAATCATGAATAAAAGGGTGAACATCAAGACATTGCTTAGTATTTCCTATGTTTTCTTGAAATGAGGACCGACCTTTGGCATCTGAATTTACTGATGCATCAACATTGCATTTTTTTGTGTGGCCAGAATGTCGTCATTCTTCGAAGCTATGGTGTTGGCACTTTGCAAGAGACATAACCGTTCTCTTATGACATATTTAGTAATTCACGCTTGCAAAGCGCAATAACCCATTCCAAGCTACTATTGACACTTTGCAAGAGGCAAAATTGTCCCGTTATGACATATGCAGTAATTCACGTTTGCACACATCGTGGAATAACCCTTAAAGTCTCACGGAAAAAGTACTAATGTGCATTTTAGTATATTGTCTATGTTGCATATAGGCTCTATATTATGACACAAACTTATCCATTTGGTGGGAGTATCTGATGAAACAAAATTCCTTTAGCAAAGTAGAAAACTATTTTGGCAATATTAGAGGCATCAGAGTCATTTGGTGGAACTAGCATTGTTGGTATCTCTAAAAGCTATTTTCGCATAAAGTATTTTTAGTTCCCCTTAAAATGAATACCGTAAGCATTTGTGTGTATCTAGTCGAGCGGTTGCTGTATTTTTATCTTATTCTCCAATAAGTCACCGAATGCTTGCGTGTAGTAACATACCATACTTGTTTGACATGTCCCTAACAGAAAGGGTGATCCTTAGCTTCCAAAGCCAAGGTTATAGTGAAGTAATCAAAGCCAAGGAAAACATAACAAGTATATAATGTCGTAACAGTAGTACCATATGGCTACCAGCATTGAAAATGTGTTATCCTTGGGACATATATGGACCTACGTACTACAGGAGGAAGATTTCAATCATGCATTATTTCTTTATTATTAAGAGATGCTACACTTTTGCTCTTAGATGCTTCCATACTTGCATCCCTCGTTGCCACTTGCTAGGGATGACAAATCAGTATCATCCTAAAAATTTCTTTTGAACATGCATGCTTTTGTGCATCAAAACTGATGGCTAATCCCTGCAAAAAAACCGATGGCTAATCATGTGACTGCCAAAACCACAATATTTTTCTTCTTTAATTTTTTCTGCGACTCGACACCTAAAAATTATATGGAACAAATCTTGGGTGAATTAGTTACACGAAATCCTTAATTTACAAGGATTTTACTAGCATTAGAGACCGTAACAATGCCCTTCATTCTTCACAAGTCGCACTTTTGAAACCTGAATGGGCGTAGCTGGTGCACATGCCAGGCTAGGGTAGGTCATACCTGTGACTATAAAATAAAAAACACAAGGTTGTTTGTGCACACCTGACCATCTCTACACTCCGTATTTTATTTTCTGTGGTATGCTCTGTATTTAATTAACAATAAAAATATTTGAACTTGGTTCTTTATAAATTGTTTATGTGTTTGATTAACTCAGAATTCAACAATCCTTGTTTTTAAATGTATAATCTAGCCTAGCCAAAGATTTCCAATGCCGTATTTATCCCTTCCTAATATTTCAAGCTAAGATGGCACAGCACGATGTACCCCTTGTTGCGAACTCATGAATGATAACCTTATTTGTGATCCAACTTATATAGAAGTGAACAACAACACATCCATTTTTGGTGTATAAACTCGATAGCATTTTTAGCATAAAAATGTCACAACGGCTACAACCATTAAGGATGTCTAATCTTTGCCTCTTTGGGACGGAAGGATATAGCATCAGGAGAAAAATATATCTTTCCTTTTGTGCCGAATTATAAGTTTCAGATTGACCATGGGATCCTGAGCCAACGGTCAGGATGAAGCGACGGCAGACGCGTGCTCTCTCATCCATCCATCCACCCGCCGCCCACCGCCACGTCACGCCTTGACGGGTCACGTGACCTCAGGGGTCCAGTCGTGCGGCTGCCCACGGAGAAAACCTCAGCGGCCCAAACCCCCCACTGAATTCCGCGTTAATCACAGCCCACTGCCACTGATCAAACTATGCCCTAGCCCTGCGGGCGCACGGGCGGAGGGGTGGCAGAGCCGACGAGATTCGAGCCGGATACGGAGGGTAATGTGGGAAGATCGGGAATGACGGATAAAGGTCTGCAGTTCACTCTCGGTTCTCTCTGCTGCGAATCGGCGGCTCTCGCTCCCTTCGCTGTCAGATTTTCCCCAAAGAGCCCCTCTTTTCCCGTGCGGTTTCTTGCGACTCTGTTCTGTTCCTCGCTATAAAAATGCTCGATCTGTAGAGCCTGGCAGGTGCAGGCAGAGAGTGCTAGAGCCCGTTGTGTCAGCGATCGGAGAGAGAGACGGCAGCAGGAAGAAGGAGAAGGAGAGGAGGATTCGATGCGGAGCTCCGCCGAGGCCGTCGCGGTTGCGAGGGACGTGGCGTCGTCCAGCCCGTCCAAGAACACCTCTGCATTGGACATGAACATGATGAGGTACCCGCGAGAAATCCCCCCAATCCTTTCCTCTAGCCGATGAGATTTTGCTGTATGCTCTTGGTGTTCCGTTCTGTTCCTGCGGAGATCAACAAGTTTCGATTTTGTTTTCGGTTTTGCCCGTCTCTTCCTCGTTTTGCTGTTTGTTCGGCTCGGGCCGGTGATTCCAGCCAAGTTGATCCCTTTCTTTGCTTGCTCGCCGGTGCTCCGTCCGTATTTTTTTTACTTGTTAGTGTTGGCGGCGACTGATCTGTGTTCTCGTGTTCGCCTCTCTTTGGTCTGGCTGCTGGATTGTTTCCAATCTTTGCGGGCTCGGTTCGGTTGTGTCAAATTCCTTGCCTTTTCCCCATTCCATGGCTGTTTTGACCGCTACGCTGAGTTTCCTATCGATTCTTGAGTTTTTGGATTGTTCTGTCTATGTATGCGGCGACGAGAGATTCAGTCCTCCGTTTCGAAAAAAAAGAAAAAGATTCAGTCTTTGCCGATTGTTCGATGCCTCGCGAACAGATCTTCGAACGCTTGTCAGCCCTCCAATTTCGCACTGGGAAAACTATATTATCTCTTTACTGATTTTGGTTCAGAATTCTCGCGAATAGGGGGAAGCTTTCGCTGCATCCCAAATGTTCGACCTTTGTTTTCTGGTGCGATCCAATCGCTCGCTAACTATCGTCTCCCGATTGTTTTTGGTTTTGTTTTCCGTGCAGCAGGTACCAGAGGATCAGCCCGGATTGCCTCCCTGTCGCCAATGGCAGCAGCGGCAGCACCGCGAGCCGGAAGCCGCCGGCGCAGGAGCCCAGATCGAGCACGGACGTCCAGGACGCCGCCGCGGCCGACACCTCGCTCCTCGCGTCCTACCTCGCCGCCACCTCTCTCGAGCCGCACAAGCCGCGCGCTCGCGCTCTGCTTCCTACCCCGGTGTCTTCGTCCGATGGCGTCGTGATCCGGAGCCCGGCGCGCGATCACGGCCACCAGCCATCCGGCTTCGCCGACTACGTCAACCCCAATCCCACCGGCGGCAACAGCACCAGCGCCGCGCCGGACGGCTCCGTGCGGCTCCAGTGGGGCCACAACAAGCGCTCCCGTGGCCGCCGCGACTCCCCTCTGCTGCCGACCCCCGCTCCCGCTCCCACACCCCCGACGGAGACCCCCGCCCAGGCGCGCCGGCGGGCCTCCATCAAGATCCAGCTCCAGCGCCGCAACGCCGCCGCGTCGGCGTCCGCGGCTGCCCCGGCGGAGAAGCTGATGCCGCCGCCCAGCGCCCGCGGCGGGCCCATCATCCGCGCCGCCTCGTCCCTCCCGCCCCGCGCCGCCGCCCTCGCCGCCGCAGACGCGCTCCACGGCCGCGTCGCCGTCGCCCTCTCGCACCACAGGTACGCCTCGCCGTCTCACCATTCCATAGTAAGTAAACTAGTCATCATTCGCCGGAGACGCCACCATGGACGTGCT
This sequence comes from Poa pratensis, assembly GCA_947311845.1. Classification (NCBI taxonomy): domain Eukaryota; kingdom Viridiplantae; phylum Streptophyta; class Magnoliopsida; order Poales; family Poaceae; genus Poa; species Poa pratensis. The sequence continues at coordinate 46,516,509 of CAMZMU010000060.1, forward strand.
GTCTCGTGCTCGCGTCGTCTCTGATCGGGTCGGTCTAGTCTGAGTCGCTGTGTCCGTCCGGTTAGGGTCGGTGTCCGGTCTAGTTTGTTTAGTGGGTTCGGGTCATGTTGTGCTGTCACACCCTCTCTTTTTTTTTGAACAGGGTCACACCCTCTCACATCTTTTGAAACCGAAGGTGCGTTTCGTTAGCTGACAAGATACCCCCGCTCACCTCACACACCTTTCTGTCCTCATCTTTATTAAGCAGGTTTTGTTTCCATCCTACTCAAGCAGTAGTAACCGATTCGATTTCGTCATATCTTAGGCATCCCTAATTGCACTCAAGATGCCAAAGATTATCTTTTGCTATCTTGCACTTACAGCGTCATTTGAGGCAATATACGGTGCATATCTATCCACTAACTTTTCATCACCCACTTCCAAAATTTGCCCTTAATTTTCCGTATATCCAGTACTCCATTAATGGTTCTCATTCATGGTGTAAGTACGCGGTGATAGAACAGATGTGTAGATAGATATCACCGCTAATTTCTAGCAGGATTTGATGTGAGACAGGGTAGTATAAATACGGGTATAGATACGTATTCATGCAGCCACTGTCCCCCTCACAAATCTCTTTGTTTATGCGCCTTGCTTGGGCATATCCACTCGTTCGTCTTCGGCAGTAGCTTCCTCTGCCGCCGCCGCTGCCGCGTCCACCGTCAGTCGTAGTATTCTGCCGCCGTGCCGCTAAACACTGTTCAGTTGCTACTAACCCCCACCCAGCCTTTAACCCCAACCACCGAGCCGCACCGATCGATGAACCGGAGACAAACTTTTTGATAGTTCTTGTAGCGTCGCTCTCAAGTTTCTGACTGACGCGATGATGGTGATGATCAGATCCGCGGAGGAGCCCCGCGCCACCGGCTCCGAGCCGCATCCGTCGCCGGCGAAGCAGCAGCAGCACAGCAGGCCGCATCGCCAGGCTTCGGAGAAGGAGAAAGGGAAGGCGCCGGCCATCTCTGAATCGCCACAGCGTCAGCAGCAGCCGGCGGCGCGGCCGGAGGTGCCGCGGATCTTCACGACGCTGTCGCGCCGGGAGAAGGAGGAGGACTTCCTGGCGATGAAGGGCACCAAGCTGCCGCAGCGCCCCAAGAAGCGGCCCAAGGCCGTCGAGAAGGCCGTCAGCGTATGCCACCGCCACCATTTCATTCTTACATTGCTGTTAGATGACTCAGTAGAACTGACATGGATTCTTGTTTGTGTGCGCTTGCAGACGATCTATCCAGGTCAGTGGCTGTCGGACGTGTCCCGGAGCAGGTACATGGTGCGTGAGAAGAAGTCCAAGAAGGTATACATACTCCTACGTGCCATCCTCAACTGAATTTAAACTGCACTTAAATAGACGACTACTGTAGTTTTGATGATGGTTAGGTATTCAGATTCATGGAAAATCTGTCATAGATTCGCCGGTAGGAATTAGTTAGAAATTTTGGGTCGGAATGTTTGGGGGAGAAAAAGGAAAGAGGTCGCCGGCTTTTCCTTTTTTCGCGGCCGATGTCACGTGGGGCCCGGCCCATTGATGTGCTGTGCTTCGTGATTGCCGACGCGCAGTGGCCGCGGGTGGCCCACGTGCCTGTCTCCTTGGCCAGGTGTTCTTACATGCGGGCCCGGGAGGTTTGCCTTGATGGTGAAAGCGCACGCCGATGCGATGGCGAGGGTTTGACGTGGGTCGCTGACGTGTGGGGTTCCGCCATCGAGCCTGGCACACGGGTATGGACTGACTAGAGTATGATCTATGTTGGTGGATTGGTGGGCCCGGGATGGATAATCAGGGAGGCCTCTCCTGTCTCTGTCTACAAGCCCCACTGTCCCTAATTTGACTCACTGGCATATGGGCCCAGATGTTCCTTTTAAAATGCTTGGAGCCAATCCCTGCATTGGCATACGACCACTCAATCTAAATAAAAGATCAAATAAAATAAAGTTCAGAACACTAGCACTCCAACCGAACCTGCGTAGAATATTATGAATGTGGGCCCTGTCGATGTTGTTCTGGTGGGACCGCTTGGTTAGGCGTCGTGGATCGTGCATCGAATCGTAGCCGTCCGTAGGGGCTGAGAAAGGAATAAGAGAATGGTTGACCTTATTAAGATTGGCTTGTCCATCATTTGACTTGTTGCATGTTTCGCTTTCAAGTTTTATTTTAGTCTTCCTTTCTCTGGCTGTGGCTGTGCACATTCTTTCAGCGAGCAAATCACCTGACGACGAAGTGGATTTCTGACCATAACCTTTTGTTTCTGCAGCAGAAGCGCAGCGGTGGACTGAAGGCCATGGACAGCGACTCCGACTGAGCTCGAAGGACGGCTCTGGCGCGGCGACTCCGACGACGGCGCGGCGGGAGAAGAATCCTTGTGTCGATTGTGCGGAGAAGCAAGCAGCGGGAGCAGCAAGAGGAGGAGGAGGTAGAGAGGTTGGTGATGGCGGTCGATTGGTGGACATTCCATTCCATTTAGTCGGAAACAGAAACCAGAAAAAAAAAAACTCTAGTGCTCGCGTTATTCCCTCGCCTTCCATTTTGTATATCTTGGGGGCGAAGGCGTGGCCGGCTTCCTTTTTTTCATTTTAGCTTTTGGCTCCGTTTAGGTGACAAACAATCCGGTGGTTTACATGGTCGGTGCCCGCCATTGCCGCCCCTGGTGGTGGTGGGTTGTTCATAGCCATGGAACCTCCAGTCTGGAGAAGAAGATGAAAGAAGAAACATTAGCTTTTCGCTCAGTTTTTTTTTGTGTTCTGCGTGATTCTACCTCTCTAAGGTTGATCTTGCGGGACTCATTTATGCTTTAGACATGCCGCCCATTGCCATGTCTCTCTGATCTCTGTTTTGCAGGTACTGTTTGCTTTGCTTGGGCAGAGCTGCACAAAGCACTTGCTGCTTTATCTTAGCAGGCAGGGTATGGTCCATGATCGGTGGCATATGGACACCAGTAAAAAAATCTAGGTAATTTACTGCTGCTACTCGTTGTTGTTCCGTGTCGACGAAAATCTCAGGAACCTGGGCTACCTCATTCTTTTCCGGTACTCACGGCGGCAAGGATGTAAATAGGAGAAAAGAGGTAACACCAACAACTCATCTTGTACACCGGTGACAAACAAGGGCTCAAGATCTTATCTGGATCATGCCTCGGGGTTTAACTACATAGATATAGACCAGTAGAAAAGATATACTGTGCATCAACACTTCCACATTATTTTACTCGATTACAATTGACAGCCCTCTCATTCGAGTGTACAACACACCCCTGTGGCTGTATTTAGCATTATTCCTTGAAGCATGTAACTCGATCCCCGATCGAGAACTAACCACAGTTTGGGTTGAATCGCAGGCAGTTCCGTTGGCACTCCTTCACCGTGTGCCAGCACGGGACTCCCGGCAGCGTCTCGCAGCAGATGCAATCCTCGGTCTGTTAGGGTAATAGTCAGCTTGTATTACCAGGGGGTCAAAGGCCACATATATATAGTACATGTACAGGTGAATATGCAGGAAGGCCCCTAACATATGGGCAAAATACAATATGCACAATCTACTCTAACACCCCCCCTCAAACTCAGGGTGGATCCACAACACTGAGTTTGGAGAGTAAGAAGTCATGTTGCGCTCGAGTTTGTGCCTTTGTAAAGAAATCTGCCAGCTGCAAATCTGAAGGCACATAGTGAAGCGCAACAACCTGATCCTGCACCTGAGCACGTGTATAGAAAGCATCAACACCAATATGCTTGGTCAGCTCATGCTTGACCGGATCACGTGCAATACTGATAGCACCTGTACTGTCACACAAAAGAGGAGTGGGTGTCGTAACAGAGACCCCAAAATCTGCAAGCAACCACCGTAACCAGGTCACCTCAGCAATCAACGAAGCCATAGCCCGCAGCTCAGCCTCAACACTCGAACGGGAAACCGCGACCTGTTTCTTCGTCTTCCAAGCAACAAGCGAACCACCAAGAAACACACAGTAAGCAGAAAGTGAACGACGATCCGTAGGATCACTCGCCCACGTGGCATCCGAGTAACACTGGAGCTGGAGAGAGCTGGAACTAGGGAAGAAAAGACGACGAGTAATCGTGCCACGAAGATAACGAAGGACACGGAGGAGATGACTATAGTGAACGGTGGTAGGAGCTGAGACAAACTGACTCAGAATATGGACGGGATAAGAGATATCAGGGCGAGTGACAGCGAGATAAACAAGACTCCCAACAAGATGGCGATAACGTGTGGGATCAGAAAGAGGCTCACCATCAGTGGATCGAAGCTTAACATTAAGCTCCATAGGAGTCTCAACGGTACGCTCATCACTAAGATCAGCCCGAGAAAGAAGATCCTGAATATACTTTTCCTGGGAGATAAAGAAGCCATCGGCTGTAGAAGAAACCTCAATCCCAAGAAAGTAGCGAAGAGGACCAAGATCAGACATGAGAAACTGCTCACGTAGACGTGCCTTAACAAAGGCAATGTGCTCAGGGTTATCACCAGTGATGATCATGTCATCAACATAGAGAAGCAACAAGGTGCGACACCGAGAAGAGGTGTAGACAAACAGTGCTGGATCATGAGCACTGGGAGAGAAGCCAGCGGCAATAACCACAGAGGAGAAACGCTCAAACCAGGCACGAGGGGCCTGTTTGAGACCATATAAGGATCGTCGAAGACGACAAACCATCCCATCGGGAACAGAATACCCAGGAGGAGGCTGCATGTAAACCTCCTCACTCAACTCGCCATTAAGAAAAGCATTCTGAACATCAAGCTGGGATACAGACCAGCGTCGAACAGAAGCAACAGCAAGAAGAGTACGAACAGTGGTCATATGAGCGACAGGAGCAAAAGTCTCGTCATAGTCTCGGCCGTGCTCCTGCTGAAAGCCACGAGCCACAAGACGCGCTTTATAGCGCTCGAGAGATCCATCAGAGCGGGTCTTAATTTTATAGACCCACTTACACGTGATAGGACGAACACCTGAAGGGGGAGAAACAAGATCCCAGGTGCCAGTGCGCTCAAGCGCAGCAATCTCCTCAGCCATGGCCAGCTGCCACTCAGGATGACGCTCAGCATCCCGATAAGAAGTCGGCTCGGAGACAACAGAAAGACCATACTTACTAGGAGTATAACGGTCTGGAGGACGACGCTGACGAACAGGCCGTGAATGGGAAGGCTCATCAGCAGAAGATGACTCATCAGAAGAAGAGGAAGAAGGAGGAGCCGAAGAAGAGGAAGAAGGAATAGGAGAAGGAGGAGCCGAGGCAGGAGAACGAGGAGTACTAGGGGTACTAGACGGAGGAGAGGATGGCTCCGAAGATGGAGGAGGCGCACCAGGTGTAGAAGATGGAGAACTAGGAGATGGGGAAGAGACAGCAGGAGGTGAATCCGGAAAAAGGAGAAAAGAAATATCATCCACCGGATAAGTGCCAGAGGTATGGCGAGGATAGAAGGAGCGCGTCTCATCAAACGTGACATCACGAGAGATGCGCATCCGACGAGCAACAGGGTCCCAACAGCGGTAGCCCTTATGCTCATCACTGTACCCAAGGAAAACACACTCAGCAGACTGAGCGGTCAGTTTGGTGCGTTCGCGGGGAGGAAGAAGAACATAGCAAGCGCAACCAAACAAACGAAGAGCCGAGTAATCTGGAGAGGTACCAGAAAGACGCTCGAGAGGAATGCCACCTTGAAGGGCAGCAGAGGGCTGAATGTTAATGAGGTAAGTCGATGTAGCGACAGCCTCAGCCCAGAAATGTGGCGGAAGAGAGGAAGCAATCATCATAGCACGGGCAGTCTCAAGAATATGACGATGCTTACGTTCGGCGACACCATTTTGAGCATGGGCACCGGGACACGAAAACTGAGCAAGGGTACCCTCCTCAGCAAGAACACCACGCAAGTGCTGAGAGATATACTCACCTGCAGAATCAGCACGAAAGACACGAATAGGCGTGGAATACTGAGTACGAACCATGGCAACAAAGCGCTTATAAATGGAGAGAACCTCACTGCGAGAGCGCATAAAAAATAACCAGGTGTACCGAGAAAAATCATCAATGAACAAAATATAGTATCGATGACCCCCCTTTGACTGAAGGGGAGCCGGACCCCAAACATCTGAATGAACTAAATCAAAAGGTCGCTGAGATACAGACGCACTAGTAGGATAGGGAAGCTGAATCTGTTTACCTAACCTACAACCCTGACATGAATGTAAAGACACATCTCCTGAAACAGACCCTAGAAGACCTCGACGAACTAATGACGATAAACGGGAGCCACAAAGGTGACCCAGCCGATGATGCCACTGCTGGAAAGAGCCAGTGACAGAAGCAGCAACCGCAGGAGAACTGGCAGATGAAGTAGCAGCGGAAGGAACACGAAGCCAGTCTAACTCCCAGAGCCCCGGAGACTGAAGACTACGAGGGCCAGCTCCAACCAGGGCCTGAGTCCGACGGTCCTGAACAGCACAAGAATCAGCGTCAAGAATGACGCGACAACCAGAATCAGTAAGCTGACTAGCAGAAAACAAGTTCATCTTAAGGCTAGGGACATGAGAAACATCAGGAACAGAGAAAGATGAAGTAGAGAGGGTGCCTCGACTAGAAACAGGAAGAGAGGTACCATCAGCCGTGATGACACGAACAGGAGAAATAAGAGAGCGAAGAGCAGAAAGAATAGAAGACGCAGAAGTCATATGAAAAGAAGCTCCAGAATCCAGATACCACGGGGATGACATACCTGATTGTGAAGAAGGTGGTGGTCGCGTGTTGCCAGAAGATCCAGACACAGAACCAGCAGAACCCGGCAAGGAAGAGCCGGAAGCAGCAAGCAGACCACGAAGACCACGGATAATGTCCTGATCAGACAGTGCAGCAGCAGAAGAACCTGAAGAGCCTGAAGATCCTGAAGAACCAGTCCTCCGACGAGCAAGATACTGCTGACGTAAGCTGGGATCCCTCTGCCAGCAGCCAGAAATATCATGGCCAGGCTTGCCACAGTAGGTGCAAGGACCACGAGAACCACGAGACTGCGGGGGCTGACTCTGACCCTGGACCTGAGGAGTAGGTAGTATCGGCGGTACTGAAGACCGCGACGGAGGCTGTGGCGGAGCAGGACCACGAGCAGACGGCACAGGAGGACCACGAGCAGCAAGAACAGAGGGAACCTCCAGAAGACCAGCACCACGAAGACGAGTCTCCTCAGCACGAAGCTCAGACAGGACCTCAGAGAGCGGAACACGACCACGGGCATGTAGCTGTGCACGGCGTGGCTCAAACTCCTTGCGGAGCCGCGACAGAAACTCAAAGACGCGCTGAAACTCCAGGTCGGCGCGACAATCAAGCAGCAGGGACAGGTGGCACACACAGGCGTACGAAGAGAATCAAGCTGACGCCAAATAGCAGCACTCTGAGTGTAGAACTCATCAATAGTCAAATCGCCCTGCTGAAGGGCATGCTCCTGGCGGACCACAGACAGGTAAAGAGCATCCCCAGACGGCTGATAACGCTGACGAAGAAAGGCCCACTGAGCAGCAGCAGTGGGAAGAGCCATAAACTCAGCAGCATACTGAGGCAGGACACTGGAAGTCAGAACAGCAGCAGCACGAGCATCCTCATCTATCCACTGAGAGTAGGCAGTCAGATCCTGCCGGTATGTCGCAACAGCAGCAGAATGGTCCTGGACCTGCCGGTCATAAGCAGTCATAGCAATAGCATCAGCACGAGTGGCGGAATCCTTGTCCTCCTGAGAAGCATCAGAGGCAAGGGCAGTAGGCGTCGGTGCAACAGGCACCGAAGGAGCAACGGGGTGGGCGGACAGGACCTCGCCAGAAAGCACACCCCACAGACGAAGACCGCGCATGTGGACGCGCATGAAGTTAGCGAAATCAGGGTAATTCGCTCCATCAAAGATAATCGGGCAGCGAGGAATCGCAACATAGCCCGACGAGGTAGACATCTCTCTCTCTTTTTTTTTTTTTTTATTTTGTCTTTTTTTTTTCTCTAGAAAGTCAACTCACAGAACTCCCGATCTGAATCTCACGGGAGCAGCACATGCACGTGCACGTGCACGGGAGCAGCAGGAATCGATCGATCCGATCGATCAAGCACAGGAGCGGCCGAGCGGGCAGCGGCCGGGTGGACTGCGGCCGGACGGACTGCGGCCGGAGGCACGGACAGAGGAGCCGCCGCACGACCCAGCGCGTGCGGGGATGACGGCGGCGTGCGGGACGGCAGCGGGGACGGGGCCGCGACGGGCGGCAGAGGAGAGCCGGCGGGCCGGAGAAGAGTGGCCGGAGGCGGCTGACGACGGCAGCGACGGCCGGGGCGCGGCGGCAAGGAGCCGGGGGCGCGACGGCGGCGGCGGCACGGACGTGGAGAAAAAAAGAGCCTAACCTTGCTCTGATACCATGTTAGGGTAATAGTCAGCTTGTATTACCAGGGGGCCAAAGGCCACATATATATAGTACATGTACGGTGAATATGCAGGAAGGCCCCTAACATATGGGCAAAATACAATATGCACAATCTACTCTAACACGGTCCAGCCTTCGTCTTTGGTCCTACAGTCCCTGATGGCGCAGAATTTCAAGGCAAGCTTGCTCTCGTCGGACCTTGAGCCCACGGCGGTGGTGGCGTTGGCATGGCGGTTCATCTCGTCGATTCTTCTACCCTCAGGACGGCCTATATTCAATGCCAAGGAAGCAAGAGTTTTTTGTCAGATCAATAATGAATTTGGCGCAAGAGTAGCATGATATGATACTGTAGTAAATACTTACAGTGTCCAGGTAATATGAGGCAGACGATGAACAGAACGGTGACCGCGCACGCCTGCCGGCTCCACTTCATGGTTTGATCTTCTCCTCTTGCTCTAATCATACGCACGGGAGTCAGATTGAGAAGTAAAGGCAACTTAAGATGGTGCACCTTAAAAGATTTCTCTCTCTCAGCTCATGCTAAAGTTAAAGCTTCTGAAGTACACAAGCTAGCGTAAGCTAAACTCTTGGCTGCCACGAAATTGGTGATGGCTTTGCTACTCCAAGTATGCCACTGCTCGTCGGCGTGCCGTGAGTGTTGTGAAATTTCACCAACCTGAGCGAGAAGGCAACTGATACCAATCGATTCCATTTCAAGTGTCCGTACCTGGATTCATTCCTGGGCACTTTCAGTGCTTCGTCTTGGACGGAGAAGAGTGGTCGCGCTCTGGATCGCCGCGGTTGAAGACCAACACGCGGCCAGGTGCTCGACGACGAAGGTAGGAGATGAAATGAAATGGTGAGGAGGGAGGAGGGGGATCCCGGATCGGGGGAGAGACTAGAAGGGCATTGGGAGAGAGTGTCGTCATCCCGTGAGCTTCCGGTTTTGCACTGGAATGGGCAGCAGCTTTGATGAGGGTAGAGCGAATAGACATAGGGAAATAGGGAAGTGATGTGGACGGTGGATCTGAAATAAACGTCGCTCCGGAACAGCAAACTGGGAGCGGCCAGAGCTCTGAAACTACACAGAACAGAGTAACAAGGTTAACTACTACGGCCAGCGCGCCAGACGCATCACATGATGTCTTCAGCATTGGCTACGTCGCCGGCCTCCTTGCTAGTCACTTGATCCCAGCCATGCCGAGCTCGAAGCTAGATCTCCCACCAGTATATCTCACAAATGTATTGTGCGTCAAGCCATCAACATGAACAGATTACTGTAGTCAAATTGCACTGGACAATATATAGTTACACACTCGAGTAACCCACACAACAAGGGGTTGCAGACCTGCAGGGTCGGCAATTTTCCTGGCACTTCTTGTACGAATGCCAACAAGGAGAGGCAACATATGCAGCCGAAATTGGAGGCTTCATTTTTGGTTTCACAGACTCCAGCGGCACCAAAACTCCGGTTTACCTGCCTCCCCCATCTGACGATGAGTCCATGGTGGTAGCGTCGGTAGTTGTTGAGTGAGCTAGATAAAGAGATTATTGCAGGCGAAAACCAATCCATCTGACCACTTTGTTAAATAAACACTCGTGTAACTAAAAGAGAGGTCAAACCCTTCACGAACCAAAACATTTCCACTTCATTTAGAGTACCATTCATGTCTTATGAATAAAAATACATGCCCTAATACATGTACTACTTTTTTTCAAGTACAAAAAGCGTGCATATTAACATCAATTTTGCACAACATCCAGAAGGAGAAGTCAATCGTTAGAAGCTAGTACAATAGAACAGTGTAGGCGGTACACAGAAGTCAGACCGCAGTGCCATTTCGATGACCAAATTAAGGTGCCTGAAGACCCCGTTTTGATGACCTCACATGGAGCAGTGTAAGACACTAGCTGCAGCATCCATTTCGCTCCCTCTCTTGTCCGTTACCTCTGAAACCATGTAGCAAGGAAAGGGGTTTCAGCAAAATGACACATGCAGTCATCAAAGCGTTAGTTAAAGAAAATTTCAAAAGACACGGCTGTTACCACACATTTTCAAAAACTGTTCTTTCTTGCACCTGCTCCTGCACCCCTTGACAGCCTCTTTAAACGGGGATGGACCGTACCAGCCTCAGCTTGTGAGGAATCGTCATCAAAACCATCAGATAGCGAATCGTTAGTTGATGCAAGAAAATCTAATCCAGAGCTTCTGTTATGTTGCGCAGAAGCATACCTTCAGAGCTAATGGCTTCTGAAGATCTCTTTCCCTGGTTGCCAGTTGGTGGGATTAACCTGATATTCTGAACACACAACATGATTAACCATTTATGTTTAGCGACTTTTGACTTCCAAAAAACTTGACCCGCACATAAGCTTTTGATTTCTGGTTACCTTCACATCTTCATCTTGACCGAATCGTTGAACCTCCTGCTGGGCTGCCTTGATGTGGCCAGATCTCTTCTCAGAAACTGTGATCATACCAACTTCCATTTGTTGCTCTGGAATCGCACATCTCCCATTGAAAGGTGGCAAGTGGCAAAACCTGAAATTTCACGTGTCAAAAAATATTGAAGGTATGTCTTCTATGAAAATAAAGATGTTGAAGTTCCTGTTCCGAAGCCCTACACCTGCGGTCCTGCTCTCTTGTGTTTGTTGGAATATGATCAATTGTCACTTTACGTTCAGTTTGTGCATGTTATAATATGATGTTATTTGTTATCATAATGCTTTATTTGATAGTCATACATGCTCTCCGGTCTATTTATTTACTTTGGCCAAGTTATGATTAGATCGCCAAGAGAGGGTTTGGTGTTTGCTAGTGGGTTCATACCGTGCATATTTCTATACCCAAGCGACAACATACGTGTAAGGTGTGCTATGTGTTATTACCACCAAGGATAAAATGGTGATGCAGTTACATCGGAATTACTCGCTCATAAGAGCATCCATAGCGCAGCAACGCCTAAGTAGACGCTTTAGTAATTAAAATAAATCGAACTGGATAAAATAGGAAGCTAAGCACTTTCCCTCGCAACGCTCAAGCTGGTTTGAGACGACTAACACACCTTTCCGATTTTACTCGTGCCAGCCAAAAAAAGCTAGTGTCGGGGGACAGATCTAGCGCCTAGCGCCCGAGATGGAGAGCCCTAACTACCGATAGAGGAGAAATAAAATCATGGCGCCAGTGTTGTAGCGCCGCGCTGTGGATGCTCTAAAAAAGTTATGACGATGACACCAGTGTACAATCTTATGTTGTCTTCTCATCGGTGTACCTGATGATCTCTTTTGTGCCTGATCAGCGGTTTATATTGGCCCCAATTAACCGAACATTTTTTCCTTTAATTAATTAATCAAATAATAAATAATAAATGGCAAAATGTCTTGTTTCAGTGAGATGTAACTTTTCTCATTCATGTGCTCCAGTTTCTTGAACCGAAACACCGATTAGGATTGCAATCCAATATCCTTCCTGGAGGAATGTGGATCGATCGAGCGGGCACGGCAGCGCACATCCAGGCCACTGGCCACGATTAAGCGGAAACAGAGATAGAGAAGAACGTTTGTTGGGATCTTTTTATTCTCTTTTCCGGAGGGATTCTTTGGGTCGCTCTCGCTCGCGTAGCAGCTTGGGAGAGAACCATGGCGATCTGCTCCAGGGTCCGAGGAAGACGACGTACCACGCACTGGACATGTTCCACATCCGCCAACTCCTCTCCTTAATATAGTAATAGTACATCGAGAGAAAAAAAACTCCGCCCGAGACGCGCGCGCCTCTCCGGATCGGAGCCACAGCACGCCGGTTGCTTTCACCGTCGGATCGATCGAGCAGAGGATTGAACCTGAGTGAGAGATCGATCGAGCGAGCGATCGATCGAGGATGCAGCAGCAGATGGCGGCGACGGTGGAGGAGCAGATGATGGTGAAGGCCATCCGGGAGGAGTGCCCCTGGGAGACCCTCCCCAAGCGCATCCAGGCCGTCGTCGTCTCCAAGGAGGAGTGGCACCGCAGGTACCAAATTTGGATGATCGATCAGTTCCGTCGCAATCAAGAAAATGGGTTTCTTCGGATGCCTGATATGATCTTCTCTGCTCGCGAAATGGCCCGATCCATTGCAGGGTCGTAGATTACTGCATCCGGAAACGACTGCCGTGGAGTTCGTGCTTCTCCCGCAAAGTGTGCAAGGAGGGGGAGTACTACGACGATCTCATGCGCTACCTCCGCAGAAATCTCGCAGTATGCACGTGTACCTTTTGTTTCTCTCATTCTGTGTATTCTTTTAAATTGTTTCCTTCTGTTTATTCATCAGATTTCTAGCATTCTTTCATGACTGCTACTATGATAAAAATTTCGCAGTTATACCCGTACCACCTTGCGGACCACATCTGTCGAGTAATGAGGATATCACCCTTCAGATTTTACTGCGATGTCCTTTTCGAAGCTATGAAGAATGGTAAGGGGGGTTGGACAAGTATCGCGAAATATACGGAGGGAACAATAATTTAATCGCATTATTGATATTATTATTTGGTTCATCCTAAGATGTAATATATTTTTATGTTTACTCAATATATTTGACATGTGTTTACTGTACACCTATTTTATTGTACATGTGCTAAAAGTGCTAGCATAGATCATCCCTATAGCAGCAAATGTCAATGTTGTCAGCAAAAACAATCTTATTCAATATGCGAATAATTCTTTCTTACTTCTTGCAGAGCAACCATATGACAGTATTCCAAACTTCACTGCGGCCGATGCCCTAAGGATTACTGGTGTTGGAAGAAATGAGTTTATTGATATCATGAATAAGTGCAGATCAAAGGTATTATTATCATTCTTATCCCCCCTAGAATAAATACTTAAATTGGCATAATTATTAGGCTGAAGTAAGTTTGACTGAATGAGGATTTATTAAGTTACTTGAACACAAATTCAAATACAATTTCATAAAAATAAAGATTGTAGAGTGATCAAGATTTAAGTTTTTACAAATTTTGTGGAACACCCATCACTCAATTTGTTATTATGTTTTGTGATAATGCCTCTCGCTCAGTTGCCACATGGGACTGAAACATGGGACCACTTCCTCAGAATGCGGGGTCAATGTCAAATAGAGTAAAACGTGGAATACAATACTTACATTGTGCAGCTCGAGGAAATTTTCTTGAGTGGGGCAATTTCTCTCACTCAAAACAAATAGATGGGCGAAAGTGAAATTTATTTGAGTATTATTGTTAAGGATTGGACTTTGAGATTTTCAATCAAACAAACAATGATAATTTTCATAGGTTCATAGAGGCAAACATGCCCCAACTAGTGTATTATTTTCCTCATGTTGTATAATCCCTTCTTACTTTCTGGTATTTTAGAAGATAATGTGGAAGCTGAACAAATCAATTGCGAAAGAGTTGTTACCTGCACAACCCGCAGACTTACTGATAGAACCTTGGTGGGGAGTTCGTTTTGTCAACTTTACATTGGAGGAGTTTAAGGTAAGATTCATGGAGGTTATCTTCCTTGTAAATTTTGTAAGGACATTGTACTTCCTACAAAAGAAATAATGAATATAGTGTGTGTTCTCATTCATATTGTGAAGTATTACATATGTTTGACTAGACATTGTCTCTCCAAAATATAGTAATTATACATGAGCACTTTTTATTTGTAGGAATTGATGGTTCTATTTTACTGTAGAAGCTTTCTGAAGAAGAAACATTAGCAATAGACAAAATATGTAAGGAAGAGGTCAATTCATATGTTATATTTGATCCAGAGGTTATAAATGGTCTTTATAGAAGAGGAGGAGTATACTTTGATGTGCCAGTTTATCCGGAGGACCGTTTCAGAGGTATGGACAAAGAGTATGTTATGCTATACTATTTTTATTTGTGTAGGATCCCTGTAAATGGTACCGTATTAAATTTACTGTGGGAATCAACCTAACTCATTCGTGTAGTTTCCTCGTGTCCATTTGTTTGTCCTGACAAATAAATTGCGTGGTACGAGCTTATAACTTTCATATTGGATCCAAATGTAAACTTTTAGTGACGCTCGGTTCTAAAATTGTGCTCCATTAATTCAGTTTCGAGACTCGAAGGTTTTGTTTCAAATAAGGATCAGTCATATGAAGATCCAATTGAAGAGTGAGTAATTGTCTTCATTAGTCTTGTTCACTATGAGCACCATTGCTTATTGAACTGATGTGCATTGCAAGCTTTGTTTACTGTTGTTAAATATATTTTGTATTCTCTTGACTGCAGGCTACTATATGCTGTATTTGTTGTGTCAAGTGAACATGCCACAGTTGCTGAATTGGCTAAAACTTTACAGGCTGACCTTTATCAACTCCAGGCAGCTGCATCATTTGCTTGTCGATTGGGATGGGCTACAAAGCTCTTGGATACAGATTCTGTTCTTAGAGATTCAAGTGAACTTTCATTGCCCGGTAACATTCTTTGTGCGGATGATGAAGGTTCACGTACGAGCATCAACTCGGAAAAATCTTGTGAATTACTTTACAATGAGTCTGATGGACCCAGAAAATTCTCTGGAACTGCTTATGTGGGATTCGTTGTGGATGCTAATGTAACTTCCTACTTGATGATGGGTTCATTATCTCCAGGTTAGATTCCCTTCATACTTCAATATACCTACAGTTTTTTTAATCTTATAACTAAGCAAAAATATGTGGAAGGAGTTCTATTCCGAAAGATTCTTATTGATAGTTGTACAATTTGTTACTCAAACTGGCACTCTACATTTATAATGCAACCTTCCTTTGGATCAGCGTAGTGTACTGATCTTTATTCACTAACCTATTGCAGGATTAAAGTCCCATGCTGTAACGTTGTATGAGGCTGGAAAACTCGGTTATTCTTGCATTACTGATCTATGCAATGACCTAGCTAGTTTAGAAGGGAAGAAGTTTGAGGGCGTGCTCCAGGAATTTGCAAATCATGCGTTTAGCTTGAGGTGCTTCCTTGAGTGTTTGCTGTCTGGTGGAACCTCACCAAATGAATCTACCGAAGAAATCTACCAGGAACGCTCTTTGCAGGATGATTTGTCCTCTCCTTTATGCAAGGGAAGCATCGATGAAGGTGTTGATAATGCTGTCGAGCGTAACAAAATCTCACTTCAAACTACAGACCCAACCGGTGGTGGCCAAGATGGCGATTTACCACAACAGGAACACCCGAGAATTGATTCAGATGCATCCTCACCATCCACTACTATTTCGAAAAGTAAGGAAAGCATAGTAGAAAATGATTTTGACAGCAGCCAGATGGTTACTGAAAATGACAGTACCCAGACTACAGAACTGGATGGCTCAACTAGTAACAACCCCTTGCCGAAGACTAAGAGAAATTACCGAGTCAACATTCTTCGCTGTGAGAGCTTAGCTTCGCTCACGCAGTCAACGCTGGAAAGATTACTTCTCAGGGACTATGATATTGTGGTATCTATGATTCCTCTTCCATATTCATCCGTTCTACCCAGCTTTGCAGGCCCAGTACATTTTGGTCCGCCTTGTTACTCCTCAATGACACCCTGGATGAAGCTTGCATTGTATACGTCTGGTAGTTGTGGCCCAATATCGGCTGTTTTCATGAAAGGACAACGTCTCCGGATGCTGCCTGAACCACTGAACAACTGTGAGAAGGCGCTGATATGGTCTTGGGATCACTCTGTGGTGGGTGGACTAGGAGGGCAGTTCGAAGGGAACTTGGTAAGGGGAGGCCTTCTATTGCATTACTTGAACTGGATGACAAAATATTCTGCCGTGATAGTGCAGCCATTAAGCATAAATGATCTCGACGATTCGGGAAACCTTGTAAGCATGGACGTCCCGTTGCCCCTGAAAAATGCTGATGGATCAGTAGCATCTGCGCTAGCCGGCACTGATTTGCCTGAGGAGCAGATGACGAATTTGATTTCTTTATTGGAAGATCTATCCAGTAAAGTTGAGCTGAGCACAATTGGTTACCTTCGTGTAGTCAGGCTTCACAAGGTAAGTGAATCGAGCGAACTTCTAGAGAAGGGAAGTTATGAGTGGATACCTTTGACCTTGGAATTTGGAATTCCTTTGTTCAATCCAAAGCTATGCGAAAGAATTTGCGAAAGGGTCATCGATTCAAACATGCTTCAGAAAAATGATCTCGCCGAACATTACGAGTCGATGCAGAACGTGCGGAAGAGGTTGCGCGAACTTTGCACTGAGTACCATGCGACCGGTCCAACCGCAAGGCTACTAAACCAGCGTGGAGGATCCAAAAACTCTCCACGCCAACTCATGAACATTGTGAGTGGAAGATGGAGCCCATTTCAAGATCAATTGTCACCTACCCAAGGAGGGACGTCGCCACGCGAACATGTCAGACTGAAGCTCGGAAGACGGCCGAAATGCTTTACTGAAGTTCTGAGCTTTGACGGGAGCATCCTCAGGTATGTCACAAAGAAACTTGACAGCAGCATGGGACATGTTGTGTCACATACTCCCTCCGTTTTTTAATATAAGATGTTTTAGGTTTTATCCACATACACATGCATATAAATATATGTAGACATATTTTTATGTGCATGTTCACTCATTTTAATGTGCATATAGATAACATGTGTACCACCTAAAACATCTTATATTGAAAAACGGAGGGAGTAGTTCATAATACTACTTTTGTACCCCTATTTTTGTCGACGGCTCATCGCCACGTTCTGGAATTTCTGACAGGTCACACGCGCTCACTCCTGTGTATGAGGCTGCGACAAGATCTGTCACTGAAGATACACCATCCCCTACTGCCGTGAAAACGGACTCTGAAGATTCAGATACCAAGGACGTGGTCTTGCCTGGAGTCAATCTCATATTTGATGGCGCTGAGCTGCACCCATTCGACATTGGTGCTTGCCTCCATGCTCGTCAACCACTCTCCTTGATAGCCGAGGCGTCATCGGCGTCATTGGCCATCAAATGACCGATCCATCTCACGCATGGCCATACCAATTTTTGTTTTGTTAATGTTATGTGCAGAATTTATTATCGTGTAGGATAATTGTCAGAATCAGGCTTCCTTTTTTCAAGCTTGGTGCATGGATAAGCTCAGAGAAAGTGGAAGGGGAGGTAGCGGAGGAGACTGCTCCCACCTCATTCATTTAGTCATAATTTGTGTTGCTTAAAAGGTTAGGTAGTGATTGAAGGTTGAAGAATTATAGAACCAAATGAGAGTTTCGAGACTCCATGGCTGGTCCGGTTTGTCACCAGCCGAGCCAAGTGGACCAGCCGAGCCAAGTGATTTCCATACAAGGATCGAGCCAACAACAGTAGTCAGGATGACGATGCTATGAGTTACCTGTTGGAGGTGGCGCTCTGAGTCACAGAGTTTTGTGACAATATCTAAGAGCATCTACAATAAACGGCCCTGAGCAAAGAGAATCATTCCAAGCGAAATTAGGAACGGGTCCAAACAGTTTGCTACGAAAACATTTCACTTGAAAGGGTCCAACCATGAAAGCGTCCCAGTTGGTACTTCTACTAGTTTGTTTTTCGAGTATCTTAGATTAGCAAAAGCGTTCCCAAAGGAAGATAAAATGGGCTGAGTCATTTAGAAGCTATGTAACGACGTAGCCAGTCTGTCGCACGGAGCTTCGCAACAGGGTAGCCACCACTCTCGCTGCAGCTCCATTCCTCCTACCCCTTCAATCATGTGGAAAGAAAAGCGGCTTCAACGAAATGACAAGCATGGTAAAGCCTTGGTTACAAAGAGTAAAAGACAAAACAGATGGTTACCATGCACTCGCAATCAGCACTGTTTCTTACAGCTGCTATTATACCCACTCGACGAGCTCTTCAAAGCGGGGTGAGGCGTATTAGACTTGACTTGCAAGGAATTATCTCCCGGTTCATCTGATGATAGACATCGTTAGCTCATGTACTAAATATCAGTTGAAAAAGGAACAAGGGTCATAATCATTATTGCTGATCCAGAGGTTCATTTTTGTCTACAAAGCATGCATACCTTCACAGCATTTTTGTCTACAAAGCATGCATACCTTCACAGCTCCTGGCACCTGAAGATGGCTTTTCCTTGTCCGCAGTTGCGGGCGGGATTAACCTGACATTCTGGGCACATAGGAGGATTAACTTTTCACTTCTATTGACCTTGACTTTCAGAAAAGATCTACTACACATAAGCTTCGGATTTCAAGTTACCTTCACATCTTCATCTTGTCTGAACTTTTTAACCTTCGGCTGGACTACCTTATTGTGGCCAGATATCTTCTCACCAACTGTGATCACACCAACTTCCATTTGTTGCTCTGGAATGTCGCATTTCCCGTTGAAAGGTTCCATATAGCAAAACCTGGAATTTTACAACATGAACACTTCAGACCTATCAAAAAGTATGCATGTGTGGTGTATAAACTTTGCTGAACAAAGATATTGAAGATCTACCTGCTGTGATACAAGGCTACTTGGAATATAACTTGATTTATCAGGGAACATATTTGTCGGTGCAAATACTATTTTGGTGATTAATATTGAATTTAATGGTAACATGAACAATCATCCGGCAACATAAACAAGTAGCCTAGTGCACGTTATGTATATGTATAAAAACTCTAGCACAGTAAACTTGTAAGGTAATCCTAGCACTGTTCACAGTCAACATTCCTAATTTCGGTGGTAAGCCAATATTACTGCTGGACTGTTCACAGTCAACACCCCTGTAGGTACCAGGAATACTGTAGCTCCTAGTGAGTGGTGAGAGTATGCCATTCTGTGGTAAACGTTTATGTTTCAACCTCCGGATTTTCCAAGTTAGTGGAAGTTAAGAGTGCTACGGGATTCCAAACATTTGGTAAAATGATTTTTGATCATGATGTGAACATTTGCGGCCAGTTTACCCCGGCTTTCGGATAAGAGCATCTCTAGCAGATCCGGAAAAACACAAACTGGAAAACGCGTTTCCGGTTCCCCCGAAAACGATTTTACAGTATCACGAAGGTCCGTGCGGAACAGATCCCGAAAAACCATACCGTAAAAGATTTTTTTTCTTTTCTTCATCTTCCCCAACGAGTTTATGTTGTACATCCGCCGGAAGAAGCGCTCCGGCGCCAATCACCGGCCCCGCCCGATTCGGACCTTCGCCTGGCCCTCCTAGCGCTGGCCTCCCACCCCCGCCGTGGAGGCCCGCCCCTTGCCTAGCTCTCCTAGAGCTGACCTCCCCCGTCTCGACCCGCCTCCTCCTGTGTAGGTGCTCCCATGGAGGTCCTTTCATGGAGTTACTCAAAGAGGCCACGATTTCACAGGAAATTGGTCGTAGTCGATCTTTGATGCTGCACCTAGATGTCGTCCTTGATCTTCTTGGAGAGGTGGACAACCATCTTGTGCCATTGTGCGTGAGGAGCTCCTTGCTGACGGTTCCCCGGAGGTAGATCCGGTTCCTTCTCTGCAGCAGCTCGGGGCTGATGTTCAGGTGCGCGGCGGCAACGCCGTTCTTGGACTTCCCGCGCCATCGGCCGCTCATCCGCCTCTGCCTTGCCGAGACGCGGGAGCGCGCCATGACGACGACTCAGGAGGTCCTGCTCTTGCCGCTGTCGTCGTCCTCGGCGACGACAGCCCGCCGCCGCTCCGGTGACTGTGGAGCCGCATGGTCATCTTCGTGGCGGCGGAGGTGATTTGCTTGCGGGAAGCAAAGCAAGGAGGTGGACGAGGGCGGCTGGCCTCCGTCGCAGCCGGCGGCGCAAGCCGAGGACGCGGCTGGTCAACAAATTGGTTCGGTCAGACGTCCACGTCACCAAAACCGCCTTGATTCAGCCAAGAGCATCTCCAGCCGTCCCCCCAGCGCCCCCCAAGGCGTGAAATAGCGTCGTTTCACCCTAAAACTCCGAAATCTTCCCAGTCGTCCCCCAGGAGCCCAAATAGCGCATTCGGCCAAAAATAGCGCCGGCGCTCCCAGGCCAAACCCAGCCCACCGGGTTCCGCCTAGGGGAGCCGGCGGAAGGGAAAACACGCGTGGGCCAGCACTGCCGGCGAGACAGCGCATTTTCCCCACTCCGATTCGCCCTTTTCCTTTATCCAGTCTGGTCGCCCCCCTCCGCCGGCACCACCCCTCCCCCCTCCGCCGCACACAAGCAGCTAGGAAGACCACCATCTCACCCCCTCTACGCCGCCGGCGCCGCCCACTCCCCTCCGTTGTGATCTAGCCGCAAGGAAGACTCTCGGGGCGAAACGCGCCCACCTCGCCCGCTAGGTGTTCAGCGTTTTGTCCGGCTAGCCATGGACTCCGACGACAAGGAGCTGCTCGCCGAGCTGCTGGATGAGGAAGCCGAGGCCGCCGTCGACGATGAAGAACACCTACTGATCCTCACCTGCCTTGCCGGCCTCCTCGCAAACGAGGAGCGGCCGCGGCGTGGTGGCTCGGCGCCCGGACGCCGCAAGAGAAAGCCGAGGCAGCATTACGAAGGCTACTACATCCTCTACTCTGACTACTTCGCCGATGAGCCCCTGCAGGACGAGACGGTGTTTCGGTGCCGTTTCAGGATGAAACGAAAGCTCTTCCTCAACATTATGCATGCCATCCGGGAGTTTGACACCTACTTCAAATGCAAGAAGGATTGCACCGGCACGGTAGGCTTTACCTCCATTCAGAAGTGCACGGTGGCGATGAGGATGCTTTCATATGGTGCTCCCGGTGATTCGCAGGATGATTATCTACGCATGTCCAAGTCCACTGCCATTGATTGTTTGAAGAAGTTCTGTCGGGCAGTGGTTGCAATGTTTGGGCGGAAGACTTGCAACATACTTGCAATCACCCAATGCGGAAGACACTGCTCGGATACTGGCCACGAATGAAGCAAGAGGCTTCCCTGGGATGCTTGGAAGCATCGACTGCATGCATTGGGCATGGAAGAACTGTCCATTTGCTTGGCAGGGGATGTACAAAGGCCACCAAGGAGCTTGCAGTGTGATTCTTGAGGCTGTGGCTACACAGGATCTATGGATTTGGCATGCCTTATTTGGCATGCCAGGAACTCACAATGACATCAATGTTCTGCAGTGCTCGAATGTCTTCGGCAAGCTTGTTGAGGGTCATGCTCCCCCGGTGAACTACGAAATCAATAGGCACCAGTACACAAAGGGCTACTACCTTGCAGATGGCATCTACCCAAAGTGGTCAACATTTGTGAAGACTATCTCCAACCCTGTTCCAGGAAGCGCAAAAGCTTGGTTTTCTCAGTGCAAGGAGGCTTGCAGGAAGGATGTTGAGCGGGCATTTGGTGCGCTGCAGTCTCGATTCGCTGTTGTCCGGTACCCAGCTCTGACTTGGTTGAAAGCTAATATGTGGGAGGTGATGAACTGTTGTGTGATCTTGCACAACATGATCATTGAGAGCGAGCGGAATGATCCGGTGGCTGACACTGAGCCATATTACCAACAGGGTCCTCTTACAGATGTAGATCACCAGGTGCCGGCAACATGGGCAGCATTCCTTGCTATGCGCCAGGAGATTCGAGACCCAGTGATGCATACACAACTGCAGAATGATCTAGTGGAGCCCTTGTGGAGGCGCAAAGGCAATGGCAATGCCTAGTTTGATTTGTTCTATTTGATTGCATTGTTGAACTATTTGTATGTGGATTTGTATGTTGAACATTTGTGTGTGAATTTGTATGTTGAATTATCTGTGTGTGGATTTGTATGCCCAAATGTTTATGGGCTTTTTGTTTGTGAAATTTGGGAGAAAATCGCCATCTGGGGAACGGCTGGGAATCGGCGCCCCCCAGCGCGTCGTCCCCCCCAGGCCAAATTAGCGCCGTTTTAGCGCCTGGGGGCCGAACGGCTGGAGATGCCCTAATTGTCTGTCCCAAAAACCAATACATAGGGAGGTTATTGTTAGGAATAAGCAACTTGTATTCCACGGGGGCCAAAGGCCACAATATAGTACATGTACAGGTGTAAATATGCAGGGAGCCCCCTATCTAATAGGGAAACTACAAAATACAAATATCTCTCTAACACCCCCCTCAAACTCATGGTGGATCCACAACACTGAGTTTGGAGAGGAAAAATCTATGTTGTGCTCTAGTCTGGGCCTTCGTGAAGAAGTCCGCCAACTGTAACTCTGAAGGCACATACTGGAGCGCAATAATCTGATCCTGCACACTAGCACGGACAAAAGAAGCATCAACGCCAATATGCTTAGTAAGCTCATGCTTCACCGGGTCACGTGCAATGCTAATAGCACCTGTACTGTCTGACAATAGAGTCGTGGGTGTCGTAACAGAGACACCAAAATCTGCAAGTAACCACCGTAACCAAGTCACCTCCGCAGTCAAAAGAGCCATAGCTCGCAACTCAGCTTCTGCACTCGAACGGGAAACTGCGGTCTGTTTCTTCGTCTTCCAGGCAATGAGAGAACCACCAAGAAAACACAGTAAGCAGAAAGTGAACGGCGATCCAAAGGATCACTAGCCCAAGTGCATCGGAGTAGGACTGAAGCTGTAACGAGCTGGAACGAGGAAAGAAGAGACAAAGAGAGATCGTTCCACGAAGATAGCGTAGAACACGAAGAAGGTGACTATAGTGAACCGAAGTGGGAGCAGAAACAAACTGACTCAGAATATGGACAGGATAAGAAATATCAGGGCGAGTAACAGCCAGATAGACGAGACTCCCGACAAGATGTCGATAACGAGTCGGATCAGAGAGAGGATCGCCATCAGAAGCACGAAGAGAAATATTGAGCTCCATGGGAGTCTCAGCAGTACGGTCATCAGTAAGAGCGGCACGAGAAAGAAGATCATGAATATACCGTTCTTGGGATATAAAGAAACCATCAGAGGTGGACGAAACCTCAATCCCAAGAAAGTAACGAAGCGGACCAAGATCCGACATAAGAAACTGCTCACTCAGACGTGCCTTGACAAAGGCAATATACTCCGGGTCGTCACCAGTGATGATCATGTCATCAACATACAGAAGAAGAAGAGTGCGACCACGAGGAGAAGAGTGAACAAACAACGCAGGGTCATGAGCACTGGAAGAGAAACCAGCAGCTGTGACCACAGAAGCAAAGCGCTCAAACCATGCACGAGGGGCTTGCTTAAGGCCATAGAGAGAGCGACGAAGACGGCAGACCATGCCATCTGTAACAGAATACCCCGGTGGTGGTTGCATATAAACCTCCTCACGCAACTCACCATTAAGAAAGGCATTCTTAACATCAAGCTGAGACACAGACCAATGGCGAACAGATGCCACGGCAAGAAGAGTCCGAACAGTGGTCATGTGAGCCACTGGAGCAAAAGTCTCATCATAATCACGGCCATGCTCCTGCTGAAAGCCACGAGCGACCAGACGAGCTTTGTAACGCTCAAGAGTCCCATCAGAGCGGGTCTTAACCTTATAGACCCACTTACAGGTGATAGGACGAACACGAGGAGGAAGAGGAACGATCTCCCACGTACCAGTGCGCTCAAGCGCAGCAATCTCCTCAGCCATGGCAAGCTGCCATTCAGGATGAACAACAGCCTCACGATACGTAGTCGGCTCTGGGACAGCCGAAACACTGTAGGTAGCGGGATTAAGAAATCAGGTGAAGGACAAGGCCGAGTACGAAGAGAATAAGTCGGCTGAGACGGTGCACCAGAAGTAGAGGGTGCATCAGATGACTCGGTCACAACACGTGGACGACGAGTATAATAGAAAGGAAAAGTAGGATGAGAAGGAGCAACAGGAGAAGACGGAGGCGGAGACGGGGAGGGAGGGTGAAGAAGGCGGCGACGAAGGAGGAGAAGAAGGCGTCGATGAAGGAGGAGAAGAAGGCATCGGAGTAGACGGCACCGGATCAGGGGGAGGAGGAATATGAGGGACATCGGGAGGAGAATCAGGAAAAGTAAGAAAAGAGAGATCCTCCACAGTAGAGGTCGAGGAGGTCGAGCGTGGAAAGAAAGGACGAGACTCGTCAAACGTCACGTCCCGGAAATACGCATCCGACGAGCCACGGGATCCCAACATCGATAGCCCTTATGCTCATCACTATATCCGAGAAAAACACACTCAACAGACTGAGCGGTTAGTTTGGTGCGTTCACGAGGAGCGAGGAGAACATAGCAAACACAACCAAACAGACGCAACATGGAATAGTCAGGAGAGCGATCACATAGTCGCTCGAGAGGAATACCACCCTGAAGGGCGGCAGAAGGCTGAATGTTAATGAGATAGACCGAGGTAGAGACAGCCTCAGCCCAGAAATGTGGCGGGAGAGAAGAAGCGATCATCATCGCACGAGCAGTCTCTAGAAGATGACGATGCTTACGCTCAGCAACGCCATTCTGAGCATGTGCACCGGGACAAGAGAACTGAGCGAGAGTGCCCTGCTCAGCAAGAACACCACGCAAATGCTTGGAGATATACTCACCAGCAGAATCAGCACGGAACACACGAATAGGTGTAGAGAACTGAGTGTGAACCATGGCAGCAAAACGCTTATAGATAGAGAGAACCTCACTACGAGAGGACATAAAGTAAATCCAAGTGTATCGTGAGTAATCATCTATAAAGATAATATAGTAGCGATGACCCCCTTTCGAAGCGAAGGGAGCCGGACCCCAAACATCTGAATGAACGAGATCAAAAGGACGCTCGGACACAGAGTCACTATGAGGATATGGTAGCTGAATCTGCTTACCAAGCCTACAACCCAGACAATCCAAAGAAGCGTTTCCAGACAGACCCTAGAACACCACGATGAACTAGAGACGAGAGACGAGAACCACATAAATGGCCAAGACGATGATGCCACTGCTGAAAAGAGCTGGTGGCTGCGGCAACCTGGGTCGAGAGACTGGCGGCGGTGGCAGCGGAAGGAAGACGAAGCCAGTCAAGCTCCCATAGACCATCATGGCGTCGGGGACCAGCACCAAGCAAAGCGCCCGTACAACGATCCTGAACAGAACAGGAATCAAAGTCTAGAGTGACCCTACAACGAGAATCGACAATCTGACTACCAGAGAAAAGCTGCATGGTGAGTCGAGGAATATGAGCGACAGAAGGAACATGAAACGCGGGACTGCTAAGAGTGCCTCGACTAGCAACGGGGATGGGAGTACCATCGGCAGTACGAACAGAGACAGGAGACTCGACAGGTCGAATAGAGCTCAAGGCGGAAGAATCGTAAGTCATATGAAAAGATGCTCCAGTATCAAGAATCCAAGGGGATGTACCTGAATGAGAAGAAGGTGGTCTCTCGGTGCCAGAAAAGTCAGTCGCAGAACCAGCAGAACCTGTCGGTGAAGAGTCCCAAGTAGCAAGCAGGCATCGGAGTTGCGCGATCTCACGCGCAGTGAAAGACGCCACTGAAGAGGTCGAGGTAGATGCGTCAGCCAAGGAGGACCAATCATCACAATACGTGGTCGCCACATGGGGAGTCGAAGGAGAGCGGTCACAAGTGCGTGCACACGCCACGCGAGGAGTCGAAGAAAAGCAGCCAGAACCATGTGCAGAAGCCGCGAGAGTCGACGTAGAGCGGCGAGTCGACATAGATGGAGTCGACGTAGAGCGGCCACAACAGCGGGCAGAAGCCCCGATAGTCGGCGTAGAGCGGCGAGTCGACATAGACGAAGTCGACGTAGAGCGGCCATAACTGCGGGCAGAAGCCGCGAGAGTCGACGGAGAGCGGCGAGTCGATATAGACGGAGTCGACATAGACGGCCATAACCGCGGACAGAAGCCGCGAGAGTCGACGTAGAGCGGCGAGTCGACATAGACGGAGTCGACGTAGAGCGGCCATAACTGCGGGCAGAAGCCGCGAGAGTCGACGTAGAGCGGCATGCATACGTCATCGAGGGAGACGACGAAATAGGCAACAAGGACCCCGGAGCAGCACCGAGCAAAGACTGAAGCTCGGGACAGCCTAGAACAGGATCAACAGCAGACAGCGACATCGTGGAACGAGATCAGATCGTGAATTTTTTTTTTACTCTTTTTTTTTACTTTTTTTTTTGGGAAAGGAACTGCTGGTCAACGCTGATCAACGCGGAAAGGAACTGCTGGTCAACGCTGATCCAGATGGGATCAAGAACGCTGCGGAGCTGCTCGAGAACGCTGGCTCGATGCAGCAGCGTGGAAAGTAACCAGATGGGTCAACGCTCGATGGGATCGAGCTAGTACAAACCACGAAGGACGGCCAGCCGCAGCGGAGACGCGGACGCAGCAGACAGGTGAACGCGCGGACGGGGACGAGCGACCAGCGGCGGCGGCCGGAGACGGGACGACCGGAGGACGCGGACGGCCGGGAGACGGGCGACCAGCGGCGGACGGCCGGAGGACGCGGACAGCCGGGAGATAGTGGCCAGAGGCGGGCGGCAGCGGCCGGAGGCAGGACGCGCGGACGGGATCAAGCGGCGGACGGCCGGAGACAGGCAGCGACGGCTCGGTGGAGATCGATTCGATCTGTACACGAAAAAAAAAGGCACGAGTTGCGCTTGCAGAGTTTAACCTAACTCTGATACCATGTTAGGAATAAGCAACTTGTATTCCACGGGGGCCAAAGGCCACAATATATAGTACATGTACATGTGTAAATATGCAGGGAGCCCCCTATCTAATAGGGAAACTACAAAATACAAATATCTCTCTAACAGTTATGTGGACTTCTTTCTTTCCCGTTCACCCAAAAATCGACTCCAAAATCTATTTGGTACATTTTTTTTCAGCCAAAACTACACTTTTCCGAGTTGACCAGTTTTTGCGTATCTTGCTAGAGTTGCTCTAAGGCCATGGGAACCATTTGAGCAAAAACCCTGGTCATCTGCCGTTGAAGTGACAAAGTTTTTCATGATAAAAAATTCTCTCTTATGCAGGTCATTTGCCGTTGTATACACCTACTTCGTTCCTGGTCATATCTACAACGCGTGGAGTTTCGTGACCTGTTTACAAAGGTGTCTGTTCGGTTGGTTGGAAGATAGTCTTCGGATTGGACCTCCATCTCCATAGGCGTTCTACGAGCTCTCCTATTGATTCTTGTACTTCGCCTTGTTTACGTTTTATTTTTGTTTGGTCAGCTTTGGCGGTGTGCATCGTAGCTAGGTAGAGGCCGGGTGTGAACTTTGTATCTCCGCGATAATATAAGTAATAAAATTGACCTTTATCGGAAAAAAGTGGCCAAGGTGTACTTAAACACAATGATTAGAATGATAAAATCATTGCATGTCATCAACTGCGAGCATTTTATGATTAAAGAGAGCATGACTGCATACATACCATTCAAGCGGTAGAGATTCTGTATCGAAGTCTGGGTTCAGGACTCTCCATTTACGACAGCTGCAGCACTGCACCCAGTCATCAACAGCCTCAATGCGCTTACCCCCTTTTCTCTGGACGAAAAAAGTTAAATAGAGTGAATGACACTTGAAATGAGTAAACATAATCCTTTAGATTATTATGAAAGGTAAAATGAGAACATAGTTCTTTTTAAGATTAACATTTTAACTCCTGTGAGATAAAAAGAAACAAGGCATCCCTGCCGACAGTAAACCCTAAGAATGATTACATACATGTAAATAGATGTATTTATGTTTACCATAGAATGCAACTATTTTCTGCACATGTAAATAGATGCAATCTAGGCCGTACAGCGTTATCATCTACTAATATATTGTTGTTCTTGCAATGCAAAAGAGATATCATAATGCACTTCGTGACATGTGTAAGATATTTTTCAATATATATTAAATCATACATCCATACCAATTGAAGATTGTCAAAATTTGTATTCCAATATTCATCTGTTTTTCTACCGAGCCACTCCTCTAGTTTGGCATACATTTCACAGTCTTGAAACCCTTGTTTGCTATTAAGAACCCAAGTGTTGCCATCCTCATCATCCTGCAAACATGTCAAGCAGTTCAATGCCAGGTACACAAGGGTATAACAAGAGGAAAAGAGAAGAGCAAATAACGTGATTAACAAACCATACAATGAGGTCAGTAATATCTGCAACTCCTATTATTCCACGCCCGTGACAGCATTGTGCTTTTGACCTCCAACTCGTTTGTATGACTGGGAAGAACAAACATCAAATTTCAAAAAATAATGCATGACAAAGAGTGCAAAGAGCTTTGCTGAAACAAAACGAGCAAGTATTGCTTGTGGTGTACAACTAAAGCTCAATCCAACTCCTGCAAATAGTTGCTCGTTGTTACATTTGACAGAAACATCTCAAATCTTACACGCACACACAGGTAAGTCACTTGCTAATTATTTGCACCGCAATATTTACAGCTCATACACTCCATATGTACATATAGAGGGTACAGTCGGTACAAAGGTAAGATGGTTTGCACAGCAAACCTGGCAAAATTGAATTTTATTACTACTGCTTGCTAACCTGGCAAACTTAGTGCCTAAGGCTTACGTAACAACCCTCAACGATATTTTCCATGCCCAGAAAGATGGGGCTAAACGTGTGCATGAGATGGCCGGCAATTCTAATGCGGAACGGGTCAGGAAGCAAAATTGTCTGAAATAGCTAAATGAAAGTACACAATTTCTGTGATTTAATACAATTAACAACTACTCCCACCTCTATCAGACGGCCGTGCCAATACAAGAAAACTCCACAGTTTACTCTACCCCATTCTACATCACTCCACCCCAGGGTCAGATGAATGGTCCTTCCCATGATTTCACCAGGTATAACAGACTTTTTATCAAGGGTCTTTTCCAGATGACATGTTATGACCTAGAAAAGACAAAAAACAAAAAACATGAATATAGCATGTTATCACACAAAGAAATATATGGCACATGAGTATTTACCGAAGACCCTTGGACAGTGATTTTCATCTGAGGATTCAAGAACATAACTTCGAGATAAGCTTTAAGTGAATAATCCAACGGTACCTTGTAGAATATGATTAATGCATCAGTGTTAGTGGTAATCAAAATAATGAAATTAAGAACTACTGCCACCAATGCTTTGACCAAAATTCCTAATATATTTTTAGTACTATATGTGTGAAGGGCGTGTCACTGTTACAATTTGAAGGACTGAGCAGAAGCAGAAAGTGCACTTATCCTTCCAGTTGTATGGCAACCATTAGAATGATACATCTAGTTTAAAAATCTTAAAGGTTATCTGATGTGTAAAAAGAAGAGTAACAAATCTTATGTTGATAACAAGTTACATACATTGCTACTTGTTTGTCCTGGGCGCGATCTGACTCTTTTTGAACGGATTAATATGTCTCTGTTATCACGGCCTACAGTATTTTCATCGGTCTTCTCTGAGTTCCACTCCAACGTGTAATCTGCACCCCATCTATCTAAATTCCATATAAAAATCTGTGTGCCAGTTCCCTCTTCACCAAATAAGGTAGCCTGTCCTCCAATGACATACTCATTAAACGGAGAATATTCCTTAATAGCATTCAGGTTATCTTCTGCAGCAGCTTTAGACTGAATATCCAAATCAACCTCCATGTATTGCCCTTTCTTGTAATATGTCACCACAGGGATCTCAAGATTCTGTAGCAAAGCATAACATTATATCCTTAAATGCCAATAGATAAAGAATGAAGGCGGTAAGCAGAA
The DNA here is from genome assembly GCA_947311845.1 of Poa pratensis. Lineage (NCBI taxonomy): Eukaryota > Viridiplantae > Streptophyta > Magnoliopsida > Poales > Poaceae > Poa > Poa pratensis. Next base: position 46,546,536 of record CAMZMU010000060.1, read on the forward strand.
CCAGGCTTACAATTTAATTTTCATTGAAGGACTGAGATAGAAATGATATTGATCTAGAAGTTGATGTTTGGGTAAGCACAAGTGCATCTTTCCCAAGTTTCATAGCACCAGTCTGCAAAATAGCAACATTAGACATTCCTAGGACAGAAATGAATGAAGGTAAAGCGACCTGAAGCATGGCAATTACATTGCACAGGAAAACCTAGGAAAGTATACCAATAAACGACTGTAGCACTTAGTATATAATATGCTTGCACAAGAATAACACACCCCTGCGGCGGAAAACTTGTATCTGTTATCATCGTTTACCCAGTAGCATTATACATTAACTAGTGCATTATTTGCTGAATTAAATAAAATGTTCCGTTGTCACACTCAGACAGTTTCAGTCACACGTCATTTAAAAAAAAGGGTTCAGTCACACATTTCAAATAAATCAAATAAATCAGAGCAATGCAGCATATAATATATGTCAAATATCAAAACAGTTAGAAGGCTATTGATATCATGGATCACAGCAACGACCAGGAAATGAAGACGGTGTAAGAGTGAGATCACTAGAATTTTTTTTAACACATTTGTTTACCTTAAATCCAATTCCAAACCTCCCAATCTGATTCTGGCAGTGCTCATTTGGTCGGTCGTGACCAAATAAGACCATCCTCATCATTTGAGCATAAGTCATACCATAGCCGTTATCAACCACACACAAGACAGGAACTTTTCCATCTGCTTTCTTTGAAAACATAGGTTGGATGGAAATATCCAACCTTCCGTGAATAAGGAAAATAAAAAGAATGAATCAGTTAGTGCAATCGAACAACAGATTGCTCCAGATAATATTCAAAATACGTCAAAGGTACTAGCCTCGGTGAGGAATTGTTTAGAAAATGTATGCTACAGGTTACAAACACGCTGAAACTCCTAAAATCCATATACCACTAAAAGCAGGATACGATGTAACCTATCCACCCGGAGAGAAGCAAAATGAGATGGTCAAAATTAGTACTTAAGTTTTCATGCAGTGGAGCATTCTCAACGTACCCTTTTATTCTACTAGCTATGGAAATATTACTGAATAACAAGTTCAAATATTTTTTGTATATCTACTATCTTATAACTAGCTAAGATTACATAATGGAGCTGAACGACCGTTGAAGTCAAACTGGTCCTAAGAATGATTTAAAAATTACACAAGCAATCAATTTTCTGATTATAGCCTTGAAGACATGGATGTACCTGGATGCACCAGCATCTCTGGAGTTATCTATGAGCTCTGCTATTGCACCAAAGATCCACCCAGCATGTGTCTGACCGAGTGTCCTTAAATAACTAGGGCTTGTTTTAACATAATTGCTTGCAAGAGTAGATGCTTTCTTCTTCACAGCTGGATCCCAAATTGTAGGACAATCTTCAACAGAATTGCATGCTGAGGATTCCGGAACTAATCCATTATGTTTACGTGAAGATTTCATCTCCTTTGTATGTGGTATGTTATCACAAGTCTCCTCACTTGTGCTGGATTTCCCGGGTGGCGCAGAAGATAAGCGAAGAACAGTCAATAAGCAAAAACAATCAAAATCTAATATGATGATGCACAGCTTCAGTTTCAACAATGGATATAACTTCCATCAAGAAAAGATCCACATACTTTTATTGTAATCCCTCCCCCTCTCCTTGTATATTCCGCCTTGTACATATTTCATTTTCAATAATTTTACTACTGGGACCTCACGTGCCGTTTTCGTTTGAAAAATAAGGAGTAATGATCCAGATGAACAAAGTAAGAGAGAAAAGGAAAGGCGGTTCTAAGGAGAGGCTGGGATGTCACCATCATACGTAAACAGGCAGTTTAGAGATGTCTTGCCAATAGTCAATGAGCTTCCCACTATGAAACAAGTGAACAATACAGCAGGCTGGCTAAAATATACTGATGCAGAACTAATAACGAATAACCTCGCGTTACAATGCTTTTCAAAAATGTAAAACAGAAAAATTCTCACCAGATATCCCTGCCACCTTTTTGCAGACTCCAGGCACTTTTAGTACGGCCTCATACAAGACCACGGCAGAGAAAGAATGACATCCAGGAGCAAGAATGTGGAAGGTGAGAGACCTGAATTCAACAACACCGACCTACAAAAACACAAGACAAGAACAAGAGCCCTCACGTTACAGACAGCAAAATGGAGCTACTAGAATGTGGTATAACAAATTACAACATACTGCTAATAAACCCTGTCCAGAGTTAATTTTAGTTAACTGAAACCTAAGAATTCCTACAACATGGCAGCTCTCTCCCGCACCCCATTAATGTATACATCTGAATCCATGTGTCTTTGTTACGTCAGACCATGTCTGACACCTCAACCAATAAAACCTCATAGGACAGTAATCAGTAAACCAGGCAGTGGCCCAACTCCCTCACTGTTTTTTCTAGGAATGATGATTGAAAGATAGAATATGTAGCATATGTTGCATCCTCCATATCAATTATCAGTAAGTAACTAAATATCCATAAAGTGGAGATAATATTTACCTTTTCATAATCACGAAGGAAACACATAAACTTTCCCCATTCTTTCGCCTGGTGATCATCTTCTGGATCAGGACTTAGTGTAAAATTAAGGAAATCGTTCTGATGGTACTCCTTTCTTGGCACGAACTTCATAATCGTCCAAACAGAGGGACTGTAAAAGGAAATCATAAATAACTCCAGTGTTCTGACTTTGTAGACCACCGGTCCAAAAATCAAACAAGTATGCATACAAATACAAAAGTAATACAAGAGATGCTTCCACAATTTTTTCCTTTTAAGAGAAATACTAACTCCATATCGCAATTTTTTGTTGAGACATTTCTTTACTTAACCTGTGTGCATTCGGAAACCAAGAGTGTAATTATTGCCATGTTTTCATCCCTATTTTCGTGCTAGAAAAAGAGGTTGAATAGTTGTAATATCTTATTCAATAGATGTATGTTGGTCATAAGCTATTTCCTCAGATTAGGTGCATGATGGGATTGGGTAAGTTCTATAAAACAGGGAGTAGATTCACTTAAGTAGATTAGGCTAGTATAATTGTATTACCACGAGTGCAACGACATTTATTTTATAACAACAATCCAAAGCACTAGCGGTATAAACTAAGTTCGGCGATGGAGAATAGTGTGCTACAGAAAACAAAAATAATCAAGTAAACAAAAGCAATTTTGGTTCAACTCGTATATGTAGTAGTCACTCTTTAGAATTGTCAGCTGATACCCTCGGAAAAAAAGGATTGTCAGCTGAAAAAAAAACAAAAATCAACATACATTATGATGTGATTGGGAACATCAAAAACTTTGGTCCGGCAGATGTTCTTAGAATCTTTTTGCAGCAATACACATCTGAAGCCACAACCTATAATGAAACATACATAGTTTAGGCAAAATATTCTGCAAAACATAGTGTAGCCATACGACATGTTCCAAAAAACAAGCCAGCGAAGCAAATATCAGGCATCAGAACTTCCAGAAGATAAGATGTAAGTGTTAAGTTCAATTTGAGAAAAAAACTGGATACATATGTTGTCACTATTGGATTGATACATATTTTCAGCTACAACATCTACATATCTTCTACTACAGATTTGCAGATTTTATCCTCTCAATTTTCGCAATCCAAAAATTCTACTTGGATTCCAAAGTTATCCTTGTATTAGGGATCAGTATAAGTTAACACATGCTAAATGTTCCTTTTCGCTTGTTTTTTTCTGATAACTTTAGAGAAGTACAAATTAGTAAAGGAAATTCGGCGCTTGGCAATTAAGTGTGTCAACATGAGCCTTTAGGCCATGGTTTTTGAGTCGCTAAAAAGTCGTTATAGTCACCGAGTCGAGTATTCAGGCGACTTGGGCGAGCGACTTTTGTCGACTATACAGCGAGTCGCAGGGCTGGCAACTTGACTTGGCTCGGCGACTCAAAAACCTTGCTTTACACCCTCTCCAAGCGCAAGCTATTGAATCTTAGAAGTATGCAACTAAAACTGTCAATATGAACTTAAGCTAGGTGCTTAGACTATCAAATATAAGGTGCGCTTTGCCATATACTAAGTTTCAGTAGTAAACAATGTGGGATGGTGCGAATTCCTCTCAAATTCGAAAGGACGGGATCAACAAAATAGGCTATCTGTTCAATTATAACAACAACATGCATAAGTTCATATCATACCTTGTTCGCTGCATGGTGGCTCATTCAAGTTAATTGCATTATCCCCGCGTCTGGTCATGTTCACCTCCTAGAAACAGAAAAATCCATCAAATGGTAATTTTTATGTCAAAAGCACAAGATAATGCACATACTTGCAAACTAAATCAAGCCTGTTAACCTGAACCAGCATAGATGTTGCAGAACCATGAGCAACCCCAATGGCTCAATCAAGGACATGAATAGTACGGGACCCTCCGTTCCTAATTATAAGATGTTATAGATATTTCTATGTGGACTAAATACGGACTAAAATGAGTGAACCAGCACACTGAAACGCGTATAAATACATACGATTTAGAAAAAGTTAAAACAACTTATATTTAGGAACTCAGGAAGTAGCTTTTTGAGGAAACAAAGCATGAATACTAGCAAACAACCTTCTTTTTTTTGCAAAAACTCAAAAGCTTTGTGTTTCAATGCGTTGATAGATAAGAGGAGTTAATTACATGCTCAAGAAAGAGCAGACACCCTACAACACAACCCAGCAGAGTACAACGACTACAACTCGCTGCGAACAACAAGCCTAGCAAACAACCTTGTGATCTCTCAAAAGAAAAAGCAAACGACCTTCTGAAAAAACTAAATATATTTATCCCGTTCCTCAAAAAATGCATTGACCTCAAGGGAAAAAGCAAAATGCTCACTCTTACACAAAAAAAGTATAAGGAATGTGGTTTTTTCCAATCTTTTAGCATCAACTAAGGTGTGCAAGGAGCACATACTAAAAATAAACTGCATTTGAACATTACAAAAATCATCCTGATTCCAACCAGGGATCTACTTTTTCACTAAAATGTTCACGGAATCTGCGATTTATTGATGATTTACAGTAGATCCATCGCTCAAAAAATCAGGAATTCGTAGGGGTAGGGTGGCTCAAAGTGCACATGGAAAAGGCCAAATGGTCGGGTTCTGGCGAAGGGTGAGGGGATCGGAGACGGTCAGATCGAGGGGGGAAACCTGGCCCGCTGGCCGGCTGGCTCGGCGTGCTCGCACCCGCCGGCAGGAAGAGACCGCTCGAAAGCTTCGCCGCGATTCCGGGGCTGCGCCTGCGCCGCTCGCGACAGCAACGCACCACCGCCTGCTCGCCCCCGCGCCATTACTGCGGTTCTCGGTTCGCGGTGGGATAATGGTTGGGGCAAGGATGCCGGAGAATAAAACGGCGCCGACCGTTAGAAGGATGGCCGATGGGGCGATGGGGACGTCGGTCAGCGGCCGACGGAAGAGACGACGACCAGGTTATGACAGCACGGCTGGAGAGGAAGGAAGAAGAAACAAGATGGACCGTCAGATCTGAAATCCGACGACCCAAAACCTCGAACCGCGATTTTAGGAAAAAGAGAAACAGGTGCCATCGAGGCATCCATGGAGCACTACTGAATCAAGCACGAGCTGCAGCGCCTCGGACACGAAAGGGGATATAGACCAAACCGATCATGCATTATTAGGAAAAAAATGACAGAAATATGCAAAGCTAAGCAAGCAAGAAAGAATGCATGCAGATGTCATCGATCCACAGCGCGCCTGCACGAATGACGCACGGCATGCACATGGAAACTAGCTAGGAGCAAGGGGAGGGAAGGCAGGGCTTACTTACATTGCCATCGGCGGCCCCAGAGACGCACGAGCGAGGCCGGCCGGCCGGCCGGCGACGAGGAGTTCTTGGTTGGCCAAGAAGCCGAGACGAACCCCTTTTCCTGTGGCTTTCCTACTAGCCCAGTAGTACTAGCAGAGTGATTTTTATAATTTTTTTTGCTGCACCCAGTTACTCGCTCGTCCGAAAGTGGAAGCGAGAGGATATACATCCATGGAGCTGGAGCCGGAGCCGGAGCCGGGGCGAGGCTGCGGTGCGCAATGACGACAATAGCCTCTCGTTCCCAGCATCTTCCTCTCCCGCATGCCCTGCCAGTGTTGCTAGCTATAGGCCGGCGCCAAGGTGTGCAATGCAAGCCTTGGCGCTGGTGCAGTTCGCCGGCCAGAATGGCCTCGGGAACCTGGCCTCTTTCTGCTCTGCCCGGTCATGTCGACCGTCCCTGCATAATTGCATCCTCTCCACTTTGTTCTCCATGGAATTACAGTAGGTCGTCGACGCCCGAGCAGGTCGATACGATATACCACGTCTTGAAATTATTTTTGCTTTCACGGCCGTTGTAGTCGCCGTCCTGCTTTGTGACATGAAAACGGACCAAGAACATGTTCTCCATGATGTATCCTATGCACGTGCAAAATTACAGTATCAAATACTTTATATGTTGACATACACGAAAATGAAAAATTTACAGACCTAACTATAGTTAACATTACATAGTTTCAAATCTATAAATTTGTCATTTTAGACTATAATATAAAGATTTTTGCATTGAGATTTTACACGGTTCTACTATGCATCATTAAAAACATGCATGATTTTTTCATTTTTTTGAAACTTTTAATTATGTTTTTGAAAAGTTTCAAATTGGCAAGAGCACTAGAGTTCGGGAGAAAAACCGCTTTCCGAGTAAATTATTCCTGGAATAAAAATTGCAGGTTGGAAGCGATATATAAATATGGAATGCCGATGGCTGTGGCGCGCAATGATTTGAGTAACCTGGTCGAGAGCAGCAAACAGTGAAGTGAGTACTGGCAGTAGGCTGCGGTGTTGCATGTATTCGCTGCCAAGCCAAGCCGCGCGGGACTTGGGTCAGTCAACGAGCAGTGCACTGCATGCGGCATGCATGCATACAGGAGTGACTTTTGCGTGTAGCTCTCTGCTCAGCTTGTCCATGCGTAATTGCGGGAAATGACAACCCGCAACTAGTTTTCGGATACCCCACTTTCGAGTGTCCAAAAATCGCGAAAAAAATCATGGATGTTCATGATTTTTGAAAAAAACTGCATGCGGCATGCATGCATACAGGAGTGACTTTTGCGTGTAGCTCTCTGCTCAGCTTGTCCATGCGTAATTGCGGGAAATGACAACCCGCAACTAGTTTTCGGATACCCCACTTTCGAGTGTCCAAAAATCGCGAAAAAAATCATGAACATCCATGATTTTTTTCGCGATTTTTGGACACTCGAAAGTGGGGTATCCGAAAACTAGTTGCACCCGCAACTAGTTGCGGATAATTCCCTCTCCATAATTGCGTCGTAGACTCGTAGTATCTATCGTCTCGACCGACCTCCCCTTGCTTCCACCTTCCTTCTCCATGGAAAATACTCCAGCACTACACAGCATGTCGTCGACGCCGAAGCAGATCAAGACAGGAAGAGATTACGTATCAAGTCTTGGTATCATGCTTTACGATCCGAAAACAAATCCCTCTCCATCGACAGTGCCTCCTTCGAGTCGACGGCACCATGTCAGCGTACCGGAGGCACGTGACGATGATCAACGCGCAGGTGTGGGTCCCAGAAGAACCAAGCGTGCACCGGGCTGGCTTGCAGGCCATGTATGGGCCGGTAACGGGCCTTGTAACCCATGAGTGGCGACTGAGTGCTATTTGAGGGTGTGTAGTTGCTAGCCTTGTCCTTGGGCTTGTAACGGAAGAATAGAACAGACGGGCGGCGGTGCCGTGCCGTGGCGAAGAATCTGCTCGGGGGTGGTTGGGAGGAACGAGCAACACCAAATTATATCTTCGATTTATGAGTGAATTCCCAGTTTAGTTCTTTGTTACTGGTCCAGATCCAAGGATCTTAGAGCATCTCCACTCGCAGCCCCCAAAAGCCCCCCCCCCCCCCAAAGGCCTTTTGGGTGTCCAAACCGAAAAACGTCTTCCACTCACGCCCCCCATAGCCCCAGTTTCGTCCGGACAACCCCAAATTTCGTCCGGCGCTACCGATGCAACCCCCAACCTTGGGGCTCTATAGGTAGCGCCGGACGAAATTTCTCGTCCACACGTCGTCTTTCCTCTCTCCACGTGTCCCCTCTCCTCTCTCCTCTCTCTTCTATCCACTCACCGATGCTGCCACTTTCCTCCATGGCTGTGCTGCCGGAGATCGCCGCCTCCTCCACTCCCCCTCCCCCACCGCCGCCCATGATGCCGCCGCCCAGGACGACGAACATGTCCAGGACGGCGAGCACGCTCTACTCCTGCCAAGGACGACAAGCTCGTGGCGAGCACGGCCTTCTCCTGCCGATCCACCTGGCCGCCGCGTCCGCCAACGCGCTCCTCCTGCTCCCGGCACTTCGCTCCCTCCACGCTGCTCCCGACAACGGCAGCTCGGCCGTGGTCGCCTCCCGCTCCGCAAGCGCTGCACGGTCGAGGCCCGCACTGGCCACGCACTCGACTCCGTGGCGGCCTGGCGCGAGGTGGAGCAGCAGGCCACGCCGGCATGGCGTGAGGCGGAGACGGCCGCCTAGGCCGTGGGCTCCGGCTGGCGTTATCCTACCTCCTCCAGGACGCCGCCCTCCTCCTCTGCGAGCTCAGGCCATGGTGGCGGCGCCGCGGACCGACAGATGTAGTTCAGACCGAGGCGGTGATGGACGACGTGGCCGGCTCGGCGGGCGACGCCACGACGGCGGCGGTGGCGGCGACGGGGGCCGCGAGTGGAGCTGCTGCGTCGTGCCGTCGCTGCTCCCGGCGCTCTACTCCCTCTAGGCGCTGCGCGTGCTGCCAGGACCCGGCACCCGCAGGGTGTTTGTGGTAATGCCACAGAAGAAAAATACAATCCTATGAGGGCCACGAGTGGGGAGCGTCCTCCCCCATACCACTAATTTCGTCCGGATAGCCCCCAAAGCACTCCCCATAGGATCGAATCCGGACACGATTTGGGGAGAGCGAGTGGAGATGCTCTTACACACCCAGGTGCTGATCATCGTCCCCTAACATACTTTGGATCGACAGTGTTGCCATCATCCTGCTCTGCGATCTCAACCAAATCTGTCTGAGGATCAATTTAAATAGGGGAAGAACTTCAAACCCTCCACGACAACGATCAGCTAGGATGGATATGGTCATGTTTTCTATTACAACTGAAATTGCTGTATAAGAAAATGGATACTCTCATGGGGGTATTTGGACGAAGGAGACGGTGCAGGCCGTACGTATCAAGCGATGTAATGGAGTTACCGCTAGTAGTAACTTGCAGCCTTCAGATGGTGTTAAACTTCATTTACGTAGTAGTATTTCTTACTAGTGACAAACATGAGCAACGCCATACACATGTTGAGTTACACCAACATTGGACAGCTCTTATTAGATGAGAACATATCGGTCACGTTAATACACATACCGGCTATGCCATAAGATAATTAAGATAAGCGTCCTGACAGTGGAGCGGGGGAGATATTCAAGCGCACGCAGGTATCAGATGAAGCACAATCAATCCTTATCTTGTGCTTTGCGTTCCACACCACCAGTAAGAACACCTGCAAATTCCTTGAAGCTCTCTTTTATCTCTTCCCAGTTGTCAAAGACCAAGACTATAAACAAGGCGCCAGTGAACATACTGAAAACAGGGACGCTCTGGTTGGTATCCTTCCAACCTTTGTGATTCCTCGACCATTCGTTCAGTTCGCTGCGAACATAGGATCATCAGCTCCGTTGCCCTTGATCGTGTTCTCCTTGTTCTTGGTACTGAGTTGACGATTGGACCCAGATGAACGCCGGTAGGATCTCAGCCCCATTGGAGGAGATGGCCCTGGTCTCGTCAGGAAAGATCGCACGGCGGCAGCAGCTACGGGATATGCAGATGGAAACGGCGCTTCCATGGCACCCGCCGGAAATCGGCTGGCGAAGGGGCTCGAAGAGGCTGCCGGCGAAGACAACAGGGGAACCGAGGAACGGCGCAGCACCCTCCCCAACAACGATCGGGTCATCGCCATCCTCTCGATCGCTCGTTCGCGCAGACTGGGTCGGGTAGGGTTCGGGAACGATTTGCAACGATGGGTGTCCTGGTTACCCAGCCTACATGACCTAGGTCCGCAGCTTGCCGTTGGGCCAAAACTTTGACTTGCACAATATTCAATTGGGCCTTAGAGGAGAAACCGTAGCTTGAAAACCAAGGCTAGCTTCCTTGAATTCCTTTTTTTTTAGCGAAGCAGTAGCCTATATTCTATACCTATAATAACCAGTACACGTGTACGTGTAAGGCACGTCTCATAATTATATGTTGCAATGGGAGAGAAAAATGTTCATATATACCTTGTTCCCTGATATTGCATCACCAATGCCATCCGCTCAAAGCTTGAAGCTGATAACGCGTGAGTGTCGCAATATGTAGAACCCTTATTCTGGAGCATAGAAGTCAAGCATAATGGTTAGTGAAATTTCACGAAATCTAAAATAAATTCTAAATGTGAGATAGACAATTTTCTTGCAAGCAGGATATCGGATGAAGTGATATTTAAATGGTGCAACATTTGTATGAGAGGAAATCTCTTCCACCACAGTCACAGATTTATAGTCAACATGTGCCAATATTTGATATTTCCAAGTTATGAGCCATAATATTTACTGGATAAAATAAATTTAAATGGGTTGTTCTCATTAGTATGGTGGAAATTTTATATATTATGTTTGTCAAAACTGCACACAACAACATTCAGCTGACAATACTTACAACAACAAAACATAGCAGAAGTAATATTCAGTAGCCCAACAGGCTAATCTCTCTAGCAATGAATATTTTCGTCTATCTTTCAAGTCAGCTAAGCTGTGCAAAAGAAGCAGCAACAGTGACTGATCTCCTTCATGACCAAAACAGCCTCCACCTAGGCTCGTACGCCGAAGCCACAGTATAGTGCAGTTTTCATTTCGGCCAACGGTAGCAGTAGCTCATGGGACCCACTCACCCACATGCCTACTTTCCCCATCTCTCACTTTCGCATCTGGCTAGTTCATCCATCGATTCAACGATGGAAACGACCGTAGCTCCTCAAATCGTTAATCCACGTCCTCGAATCGCTCACTCAAACTCCTGATGCCTAGCTTGCTGGCTGGATTTCGGCCGCCATGGTTGTGAGCCTGAGCTACCACGGTCGGCCATGGCCAAAAATTTCGAGCTCGTATCGTCCGTCATGGCCGCGACCTGACCTTTCGCTGCCAGCCATGGCCGATTCTCCATCATCGCGGCGTCCCTAAATCGATTTCAGTGCCATGAAGCTGGCGACCGGCGACGGCGGCATCGGTGGCCGCGTACACGATGCTGGCGGGCGGCATGGCGAAGGAGCTCCCGGCATGGCGAGGGAGCTCCTTCCCGAGGAGCTACGCGCCGCGGTGCGCTGGGGTGCGGGGCTCTGCCTCGCGCGCTCCCAGACACAAGGAGCACGACGGGAGCAGCAGCTGGAGCACGCTCATGTGCGGCGTTGGTGCGCGCTCTGCCTCGCGCGCTCCCGACACAAGGAGCACGACGGGAGCAGCAGCTGGAGCACGCTCATGTGCGGCGTTGGTGCACGCCCGCCTCGGAGGTGGCGGCAAGGAGCTCTGCGACTACGCCGAAGGCGCGGCCGTTGGATGTGAGACTTGGAGAGGCGCGGGCGAGAGCATCTCAGCACCTGCGTCTACCTGGAGCGCCCGAGCAGAAGAACGGCCTAGCGGTCGGCGAGGAGGGCGGAGAGGACGCACGGCGACGACCTACACGGCGGCGCAGACTGGTGGTGGTGCTGCGCGTGGACTCGACGGCCGCCAGAGGGTCGCCGATCGCGACGGCCAATGGTAGAGAGCGTCGCCTTTTTTTAGATTAACGAACCGTTTTGATGTTTCTTTTTAGCGATGGAAACGAAAAAATGTGTTGAGTTGTCAAACATTGAAACAATCTGAATTGTTGGTCAAATATTTAAGGGCTCAGATTTAATGTATCAACACAAGTATCTATACTTATACTTATACTTATACTATTAAAAGAGCAAACATGTTCGGGATACATTAAATTTGGTCCGTTCAATATTCGATAAACGGTCAAGATCGCTCCAATGTTTGACAACTAAACACACCTTTTCACTTTCGTGTTTATTACAATCATTGTCACCGCTAAAAAAAGAAACAGTTCGTTCATTTAAAAGAGCGCCGCCAGGAATTCCACCTCGCGCCTCCCTCCGGCAGTCCGCCGCTGAGGACTAGCATGGAAGCCGCCCTCCCGTCCGCCTCCGGTCCGGCGAGAAGCGCCCCTGCGCCGGCGACCAATGGAGACGGAGCCGCACCCGAGCGGCAGCACTTGCGAGCCCCATTATAAGCGCGCCCGATGGAGGACAGCGGCGAGATGATGGCGACGGGCGGGGAGGAGGCCGGAGGAGTGGATGTCGCCGGCGGGGGTGGCCGGCATCCTGCGGCGGCACCCGCTGCCCACGCTGTTCGCGTGCGGGCTGCTGCTCTTCATGGGCGGCGAGTACACCATCCCCAATTCCCCATTGTCCTGGCCGCCGCGCCGCCACTGGACCTCAGGTTCGTCGCCACCACCGCGATGCACGCCGGCATCGCCGTCCAGCCGCCGCCCTAGGTCTTCAGCTCTCCTAGACTCCCACCGCCGACGACCCGCTCGAGTTTCGTCCTCCACGCCGGCTAGACGAGGCCAACCTGAACGTCCCCTGCGCCGTCCAACACGGGACCCGCTCGAGTCCCACGACGGCCTGCACGGGACGGTCGCGCCACCCTCCACGCCAGCACGGGGTCGCCCTCCACGCCCGTAATCGACGCCGACCTGCACAAGCCGCCCTCCACGCCGGGAATCGAGGACGACCTGAACGTCCGTTCTGCACGTCCCTTGCTCCGGCCGAACGGACACAACTTCAATGCAGGTCGACCAAGGGGAGTTGTACTTCCTTCTGGTTCGCATTTGAAGTTTTGAACACAAACCTTTCATCAATCAGGGTTCTGCATTGTACAATATTTGGTTTTCTTCAGATACAGGTGCCGCACTTCTTGCATAAATATCACGGGACCATACTGTAACCACGAGAATATGTTTTATGGATGATAAGTTTTAGTTCCATCTAAAAATAGTTTCCTAGCTTATACATTTCCTTGGATATCAGATCACTCTCAAGCAAACATAGAAGATCAGCTCACTCTGGAGTTTTAGCTGCATATTACTGAAGTTATCTGTCCTGCTTCAAGTGAACTTGGTAAGAAGTTATTAATGAATCACCAAGCACACGTTTTCCCTTCAGTTCTTTCTGTACCAATCAAACTTGAATTATATATTTTTCAAGTGGATTCCTTATACCAATTTTTATACAATGAAAGAAAAGTAGATTACTCACTAGCAAGAGCTCTCTTTCTAAATGCTTTCTTACAATTTCAGTTCTTTATGCAACGGTGACTGATACGGCAGGAGCAGTGATTTTTACGAAAATCATTTCTGATCTATATCTTTGTCGGTAAAGTGGTCAAAATATTCTGGCCAATGCTTTAGGATTTTGGACTGAAACTGCTCCAATGGCGGTCTCCATCGGCGATGATGACCCTTATTCTCGCACTGCATGATGAATGGATATTAAAACCTGTGGCCTTAATTTGGTGTTGGTATCGAACTAGCATGAACAAAATAAAAGAACCATGATTTGAGGAGGCTTTCGGGTGATGAATTCCAGTACCAGGTACATCGGCAATTCTGCATCATATATCTGAATAGGTGGAGTACTTTAAAACCCAATAGCATGTACTCTTTAAAGATTTAATATCGCTTGCCATGTTTACCACAATACTTTACAAGCCACTCATTTTTCAACAGCTTCAAGCTTTATTATTCACAGACTTATCTCTGAGACCCATGTGAAGGAGAGTTGTCCTCAGCTTGATGCTAAACCAACAAAAAACCATCAGTTCACTCACATGGTATAGGTTATGCATTTAATATATATACATTGGTCAATTGGCTTATCAGCTTAAAATGGAAAAAATTCACCAAAGACTTTGTAGGGGAATTTAGTTCAGTATACTGAAGATTGGCATTTTGTAAGACCGGCAATTTTATACACTTGGTCACTTGTAATAATAGTATTTGCAAAAGTACAGTGACATGCCATAGATGATATTAGTCACATATCGTGATATTTTTTTCCTAAGCATGCATATGCATTTCTTTTGCACCCCTCAAAATAGGCTTATGTGTTGTACAAACCAATGGCCGGCCCTCTCGCTTCCTACTTGGTGGCTCAACATGACGGATGGAGCTACCCTGAACCACAAAGCCATGGCGACCATCAGGTTGTTAACCTCTTGGGAGATTTAGAATGAGAGAAACAAGCATGCACGTCCGATGGTTATTCTTGACAAAATCAAAATCGAGGTTCGTCTTTGGGTCACTGCAGGTGCCAAGCGTTTAGGTGAAATAATTCCGGGAGAGTAATCTCGATTGCAATTTTTTTGGGGCAACCGAGTGAGCCTTTTATTGGTCTCGGCTCGGTATGTGTTGTAAAAACTCTTATCTTAATTAATTGATTGGGGCAAAACTTTTGCCCCCGTTTCAAAAAAAAGGCTTATGATAAATTTCTTTTGCACCCCTCAAAATAGGTTTATGCCATACATGATAGTTATTTGCGATTAACTCTCCTGGGAGGTGGTGCTTTGAGCGCAGCTCACTCGGGACTCGCCGGCGGACAATGAGGAGTTGTCGAGGGGTTCCCACGAGCGACCTTTTACCCACATGGCCAAAGACAACGGCGATGGGAGTGGTAAATCCATGTCACCGCGGACTCTTCAAGGGAAATGTCGGCATCACCAGGGGGCATGGGAGGAGGCAGTTATCTCGATGAGAGAGGGAGTAAGGATGGGAGTGAGTGTGTGTCCAAATCTGCTTTCGATGGCAACTTTAATGTATTGAAAAATATTGGGAATCGTGCGTTGCACGTGCATGGATACTAGTATAGATAAATGAATGATAACTTCTTGTGGTACATCATTGCAATTGTCTTTGAAGTTGAAAACAATTACCCACCCTGCCACCCGTAAGTGAAAATAACGGTTCCTGTATACTCCGTAACATGATATGCCACTTGGTCGCCCGTGGATGAATCCCCGTCCCTAATTGCCTCGGCCTCAGTTGTACCAGCTTTCGATCCCCACTAACCCTGAATCTCAAACGAGCAACCAAAAGAGGCGGAACGATGGCGGGACGCAACGCCGAGGCGAGGTTGGCCACCTCCTGCTGTATATACTGTTGCCTAGGCATGTGACGACCGGCGTCGTTGCCCGCGGCGGCGTCACGCTGCGACGTCTCAGTTCAGGAGTCATGTCTGTCGACACCGGTTCCAGCGTACCTGCACGAGCGAGCCCTCTGCTAGACCCGGGTTGCTTGCGCATTGAAGCACTGCCAGATATCGATCTGAATTTTTTGGCCTGTACTTCATGACGGCATGCTTGCCTGTTTCACTTTCTTTTTTGACGTTGGTTTTCTTTGTGTATTTGTTTCTTCCGATCCAAACACACAGGTGTGAACGGACGCATTGCAGAGTCATTTGGATTGTCGAGAAAATAATCGCAATCCCCATGTCATGAGCATGCATGGATTGTTGTTATTAATGTGTGAAAATTGTTATATAAATATTTTGATATATCCAATGCATATTTTCATATCGTCACATCCTTGTATCTCTACTATATAATATCCTTAGTCGACGTATGTCGTACGTACGTCGCGACGATTTTGCGTTTTAGCCCCTCGGCAATAAGGTAATCAACCCGCAGTCCTATTTTTAGTCGTATACCGGTTCGATATTCACTTTGCAAAAAACACGATCCCCTGCATCACGCGTCGGCGTCGCCCCGTCCTCGATCCCCTGCATCCCGCGGATCCGGCGGCAGCTCAGCCGATGTAGAGGAAGGAGCAGGGGAGGTCGCCGCGGTGATTCGGGGAGGAAGATGAGGTCTCTCCTCGCTCCGGCTGCCCCATGGATGGCGCACAGGCTCCCCATGGATGTGCTCGATGCAGGTCGGCCGTTGGCCATGGTAGACCGCTCCGCCGACAGGGCCGCGACCTCCCCAATCTCCTCCTACCGCCTAGGGCGCCGTCGTGTCCTCCCGCCGTGGCCCACAAGGGGGCTGCCGCCGCGCGCTCCTGCTCTCCCCGCCGCCACTCCCGTGCTCGATGCGCTCCTTCGACGGCCGATGGTGCGCAGCCGAGCGCGGCGAGCAGCCCTGGTCTCCATGTCGTGGCTCTGGCGGGTGGTTCTCGATCTGATTGATTTGGATCTGTGTTTGGAAGTCTTGAACTCCAAACTGATGAAACCTGACTCACTGCAAACTAATGTTTATGTGATGTTAAAGATGCTACTGAGGCATAATCGCCGTCGCCGTCCGACGGCATATCCCCTGCGTCCGTCGGACGCCCGTCCCCAGATCAACGATAAGGTCTCTTGGGGCAGCCTGCACTTCCATCTACGTACTGTGTCTGGCGGATGCCCATCCCAAGCCGGAAAATCATGCTTTGTTTTCAGAAATGTTTTCTGAACCTAAGTGTTTTCAGAAATCATGGTTAGGGCGGTGCGCCGGCAACAAGTGTGGTTCTTTAGTTTGCAGGTTCAGTGTGTGCTTCTAGAGCTTGTAGGTTCAATACGTGCATCAGCTATTCAGGTTCAGATTGTTGTGTTTTATGCGATCGAGTGCGTGTACTGACTACTGAAAAACATTAGATGTTGTTCTATGACATGTACATTAAGGTCTGCATCAGAATTTGTTTCTGAATCTAAGTGCCATCTACGTACTGTAACTCAGTTTTGGTCAACATGTTTATGACAAGTCTGACTGAACTGAACAAATTTATGTCTTGTGAAAACCTGCATGATGTCGATTGTAAAGGCTACATCATGCAGTTCTCAATAATTTGTTGGGTGAAAATTTGAATAGCGGCAACAGGTTGAGTGAAAATTATCTTGTAAGTACTGTATGATGATACAACTGTGTTACATTATGTTGCAACCATGTTACATTATTGTATTAAGCAGATCAAGTGCCACCGACGTCGCCGCCAAGAATGCATAGCAACATTTAATTTTCCAATAGGATTTTTTTTGCCATGTTTCATGCTGTGATAGGAGTTCTGGAGATATCACCACAACCAATTGTAAGTTCTTGTAAGTACAGGAGGTATCAACGACTTGCATGCGAAAGTACTTATTGGTGCATCTGGCTGCTTCCCTGTAATTGTAAGCTTCCCTCTGGATGACACTACATAAGATGGCATTCACAATACCTAAAAACATGACATTCACCAAATTCAGCTATATGATAATCCATATTTTGTTCTATTTATATGGTTTTACTTTTAAATAATCTTTTGTTGCCACCTCTTACTAGATAATTAAATCCGGCGACCAGAGCAGGGGTTCACGGAGAAGAAAATATGGGTTAAAGATGCACCAGTGACTTCATCGGTGATCTTCTAATTTTATCTCTTTTGTTTGATTTGTTGAAAAGAAATATTATTCCGGTGCAAATTTGTGTATTTGCATTGTCAAGATGTCTCAGTTTTTCAAGGGATGTGGTCTGTGTTGAATTATTATTACATGTAAAAGAGTGTGGGGAAATTAATGCAGTGTTTATTGAAGAAATAACTTTGCAATGTTATGTGATGTCTTGACTTTGGATAAAAAGGATAGTCTAACATTATTATTGAGATAAAAAATGACGAGACGTGATGAGAAAACCAGGTAAAATACATTAGCAATGTTGTGGATATAGATTTCTTGGATCTACATAATCTCATCAGGACACAGATATTAGACGCGCATTGCGCGTGCAAGATTACTAGTACATATATATATAGTCCAAATGGTATAGAATTTAAGTTTCATAGTTTTTGTTTCCAAACATGATTTCAAATTTCATGCTGTCTTTTGATATCAACGTTTAACCCATTCACATCCCCGTTCAAAAAAAAACATGCGCATCTAAACAACAACTTTATTTCTGGTGACAGTTTAATACAAAACACTGTTTTCATTTTCACGTCCTAATTCAGTTCTCCATGTGATATGTACCTCCAAACCAAATCTAAGATAAATTCGAACCTTTTCATCTCGGCCAGCGTGATCACGGCACCCGCCGACATGCCGGCAAGAACTTACTACGTGCCTCCATGGCGTTTTTTCTCCCGTTGCAACGCACGGGAATGTTTACTAGTAATTAGACAACAGCAGGAACTTCCTGCTGGATACAAGAGCTAATAAAAGCCGGCACCTGGCCTAGCCAGACACAATCCGGCATACCACAAGAGGCATGTTTAGCAGTGAACTGAGCAGCTAGGTTTGCTTTACGGTTTACATAACTGAATTTGAAATTGTTAAAACCCTCACTAAGCTCTTGAATTTCTAGGAGAATAGGCAGGATAGTCGCCCGGTTCTTTTTCCTCGTCTTCCACAGCTCGATCAACCCCATGCAGTCCGTCTTGAGATGGACATTAGAGGCGTTTTGGTCTCGACACAGCAGAAGACCATCTCTGCATGCATAAGCTTCGGCTGTGATAGCATTTGCCATTGTTGCATACCACTTGGAGCTAGCTGCCAGGAAAATCCCTTCTTCATTGCGCAGGACCGCACCCGTAGCACCAACATGGTTCTCAATATCAAAGGCAGTGTCAGAATTGATCTTGACAAATGCTTCCTCGAATTCCTTTTTTGTACCAAAACTAGGCATCAGTCGGGTTTAAAGCTACAGTTTATTTTCACAACACGGACAATAGCTTCTCTTCCTATTTCCTATCTCGTAAGCTAAGAAGTAACTTAATATCCACTCTAATTCAAGATTTCATATCAAGAAAATATGAAAGAATTACACATTTCTCATAAAGATTGATTATTGGTACTGGATTCAACATTTACCTTTTGACAACATGCATTTTTTAAAAATTTGTATTGTTGTGGTGATTATTTCAACACATAGGGACTTAATTTTGATTTCGCATGGAGCCTCAGTTTTCTCGGTACGGCCTAGAACATCAACATGTACAGTTCTCAATTGGTTATCCACCTGCGCATAATTATCTAATTATGATTTCAAAACCTTCTATATTACTAATTTTAGTGTTTCTTTTTTCTTGTATCATCGTAAAAATCAATATTCCACCATTGCATTCTAGAAAATTCCATGCATATATTTATTATACATGCACACTCTAGAGCTGTTCGAAAAGTATTAAAAGCTACTAGATTAATTAATGACTATATCATCACGAGTAGCAGACATTATTCTAGCTTTGTATTTTTTATTAATATGGGTATGTCTAGGCCTAAGTCCATTTTGATCATCCTATCCCCATATTGACGGTTTTACTCATCTATTCTAATCTGGATTCCTTCCACTACTGTGCAAATCTGGATTTGGAGACCTCACAGTGACCAAGGCACTTAGACATAACAAAATCTTAGGCTACTTAGATTTGGCAAAAAATATTATTATTTTCTTAGCTATATGGTATTAAGTTAAAGAAAATATGTTGAGGGGCAGTATCGTATATTAATATTAAGAAAATTACTATGACTGCTGTTGTAAATTTTTGGTTTTAATTTCCCATATATATTTTTGGAGTTACACACTTTAACATTCTATGAAAAAACAATGTATATTTTGTGTTTATAAGCACAATAACATGGTTATTGTACTGTGTGCAATATAAAATGTATTGATAAATTGACAAAATAATTATGGAAAATATAAAAGTTTGTATAAATATGTTGCCATTGAGAAAATAAAAAATTAATTTTGAGAAAAATAGGTGTGTCATCTATTCAAATCAATCTAATGGTGAAAAAATAGGACATACAACAATAAAAGTACAGGAAAATAACCAAAACGTGGGACCAGTAACAAAAACAATGGGGAACAGTACCCAAACTCTACAGATGCGTTATGCGGTGACTTAGCTATAGACGTGGAAAGAAAAAACTACTAATCTGGTCCCCATGAAATAAAAATTACCAAAGGAGAAGTGACCTTTCCTAGAAGACAAAAACACTTACTGCACACAACAATGTTGCTTCCCCCGAGCCTCATATCTCCACCTCTTCTGCGGTGGTGTCGCGACCTATGTCAGCGGCGGAAGCTGTGCGACATCTTCGGAAGGAGCATCGTGCGCTCCCACACTTAGAAGTGGCTTGACTTTATTATTTTACTTAGGTCTCAGTGTTTGTTCTCTCTATAAAAAATTACAGATGGCCAATGGACATGAACACGTACATGGCTAACATTGTGAGTACGTATATTCCACGGTCATGTTCCACATACATAACCAAGAACTCACATGATTCGTATAATGTCAATTCCAAACTTAATCTACATGTAGCAATCCTTATTTGTTTCCAGCGAAAACTATTCCCCTTCACATTTAGATGCCCTTGAAGAAATGGTGATATGACAAAAAGAAAACAAGGAATACGAACCATTCTAGGATATTATCCTATATATCATAACCAAAGTTAATGTCAATTCGTAAGATCGAGACACTAGTACAGAACGACACATCGGATACCCCTCTATGAAAACGACACGAGTTAGGCGACGGAAAATCGCGATTTTACCGTGTCCGCTGTGGCCTGACCGAACTGGGCCGCGGCTGGCACGTCAACATTGGTTACGGGTAAATTTCAATCTCCGCTACCCATAGTATTGGCAACGGTCATAATTGTGGCTCCGTTTCCGATATATGCCTCTATGGCAACGGAAACTTTTGGTTGTCGGTGTGCAATGTGGACACGTTCCATCTTCCTGGAATTCGATGCGAGCCGAGTAACTGCTACGGCATAGTGGCGCCGTGGCACCGCCCACTACTCCTAAAAAATGCACGATCTCCCTGCTATCTCAGTACGCTGATGACCCACAAGTATAGGGGGTGTATCGTAGTACTTTCGATAAATAAGAGTGTCGAACCCAACGAGGAGCAGAAGGTGTTGACAAGCGGTTTTGATGAAGGATTCACTGTAAATGCTCACAGACAAGTTTTTAGGAGTTTTTGATATGACAGATAAATAAAGTACAAGTAAATAAAATGCAGTAATAATAGTTGCAGCGAGTGGCCCAATCCTTTCTACAGCAAAGGACAAGCCGGTTGTTGTACTTATAATGACCAAACGTTCTTGAGGACACACGGGAATATTGTCAAGTGCTTTCGCTTCATATAGTTGATTAATCTTCATTGTTTTGATAAGTGTTGTGTGGGTGAACCTATGCTAATGCACCGCCCTTCCTAGGACTAATACATACTTGTGATTATACCCCTTGCAAGCATCCGCAAATACAAGAAAGTAATTAAGATAAACTAACCACAGCCTTAAACTTTGAGATCCTGCTATCCCTCATGCATCGATATACCAACGGGTGTTCAGGTTTCTGTCACTCCGGCAACCCCACAATTGGCAAACGAATACACAATGCATTCCCCTAGGCCCATAAAGGTGAAGTATCATGTAGTCGACGTTCACATGACACCACTAGAAGAATAACACCACAACTTAAGCATCAAACCATTAAATATTACTCAACATAGTTCACTACTAACATCAAGACTTCTCCCATGTCCTCAAGAACTAAACGAACTACTCACAAGACATCATACGGAACATGATCAGAGGTGATATGATGATGAATAACAATCTGAACATAAACCTTAGTCCAATGGTTTCACCCAATAGCATCAATAACAAGAGTAATCAACACCGGGAGAGTTTCCCCTATGAAATAGACAAGATTCAGCCCTAGATGTTATAGCGGAGACGGGGTGCAGCGGCGGTGATGATGGTGTTGGCGGTGGAGATGATGATGATGATCCCGATGAAGTCCAGCTCGATGACGGTGATGATGGCGACGATTTCCCCCTCCGGGAGGGAATTTCCCCCGGCAGATTTCTTCCTGCAGGGGAGCTTTTCGCTCTCTGGTGTTTTCCGCCTCGTGGAGGCGGCGGAATATTTCGATGGCCGTCCTCCGTGTGTTAGGGTTCCGAGGGGGTCAAGTACGCGAAGGGGGAACGGCTGAGGTGGGCCAGGGCCCCCAAACCACCTGGCGGCGCGGCTGGGGGCCCCGCCGCGCCAGGGTGAGGAGGGCCCACCTTGGCCCTTCTCAGCCTCCCCTTTTGGCCTCCTCTTCTGGTAAAATAGGACTTCCATATGTCTCCTTCGATTTATTGATCTTCAGAAATAGTGCATCTCGACGGTGCTTTTTCCAGCAGAATCCTGACTCCGGTGTCCAATTCTCCATTATTCATCAAACATGCAAAATAGGTAAAATAACATAAGTAACACTTCTAAATATGAAATATATCGATGAATAGCAGTAAATTATGATATAAAATAGTGATGCAAAATGGACGTATCAACCCCCCCAAGCTTAGACCTCGCTTGTCCCCAAGCGAAAACTGAGCTCAGTAAACATGACCACAAGTTTATGGAGCAAAGTGTCGATAAATAAAATACGGACAAGAAGCATCACATTCATTGATACACAAGTCATTCTAGACAGCAACTTCCCTTCATATAATCTAACTTGAAATAAGTAAAGGGAACCACGATGAAGTGCATAAAGAGAACCATGATTGGTGAAGGCAAACTTAAACTCTTGGTCAGAGAACAATTAACAGATCATACTTATCTTTCGAGAAGAGTCTTTATATCAGAGCTTATATAGCAGAACTTACATGCCTTAATCATAACAGTCTCCTTACAGTCATTGATAACTTTCAAAGTTATATTCATTCGGATAAAAGCTATTGTGCGAAACAAGGAAATGAGAGATATGATTAGAAGTATCAACACATATAACTAATTGGATCTCAACAACTCAAATGCTTGCTTGAGATAGAGAGGAATGGGTTTACTGACTCAACAATAATGTAAAAGATAGGCCCTTCGCAGAGGGAAGCAGGGATTAAATCATGTGCTAGAGCTTTTAAGTTTTGCAAAGCATATAGAGAGTATGAAAATAGTTGTTTGAGCTATGTATGTCGTTGTCAACGAATCGTAGTAAAGTGAACACTAACCCCTTGTCAACCAGACTTTCAAGAGCGGCTCCCATGAAGGACGTTATCTCTACCAGCAAGGTAGATCATCCCTCTTCTCTTTTGTTTACACATGTATTTTAGTTTCTTTATAGTTGACACTCCTCCCAACCTTTTGCTTACACAAGCCATGGCTAACCGAATCCTCGGGTGCCTTCCAACATTCACATACCATGGAGGAGTGTCTATTTGCAAATTAAGTTGCTTACTGATAAATCAGGGCAAAACATGTGAAGAGAATTATTAATGAAAGTTGTAGTTAATTGGGACTGGGCACCCCATTTGCCAGCTCTTTTTGCAAATTGTTGGATAAGCGGTGTATATGCCACTAGTCCATTGGTGAAAGTCTGTTTGACAAAAGTGCTAGAGAAACTCTACAGAACCCTCATGAGCTAATAAACAGTGACACAAAACTAGGAGTAATAAGTTTTGAATAATTTAAAGGTAGCACATGAAGTATTTACTTGGAATGGCGCAAAATACCATATAGTAGGAAGTTATGGTGGACTCGAATGGCAATGGTTTGGCTCAAGGTTTGGATGTATGAGAAGCATTCCCTCTCGATACAGGTCTTTGGCTAGCAAGGTTATGTAGCAAGCATAAGAGTTGAGGGATACAAACAATTATACAAGTGATAAGAATAATCATGCAATCTTCCTTAGAAGCACAAATAGTTTAACTTAAGAATACTAAGCTTATGAGCTACAAAGAAAGAAAGATCATGGAATAATATATTTGCATGCACTCCCTCTCTCTACTTAAGTCTCAAAGTATTGTCTACTACTGACCAATGCTAAGTTTGCCAAAACCAAAAAGATTAACTTGGTGCTCTAAAAAGTGATCCCTATACTAACAACAAGGTTATCAATATGAAAGAGAATTGCAAGCTAAAATAAAGTATGCAGAAAGTAAATGATAAAACTTCTCATTAATATTTCATAACGGCAACTCACACCAAGGGATACATAGATAACCAACTAAAAGAGAGATACTTCCACATTGCAAACCATCATATAAGATAACTTCCCTACTCACGATATGACTTTATGGAAAAGTAAAAGGTAAAGATAATGATGTGATACCGCGGCACTCCCCCAAGCTTGGAACAAACCAAGGGGATGCCAATACTTATGATGAATTACTCCTTCGGTGGTGGTGGCGGTATGACTTGGATTGGAGTAAGAAACCGTTCCAGCATTCGGCGGAGTCTGATATTCTCTTCCTGGAGTATTTCCACCTCCCTCCGCAGGGCTCGGTATTGATCACAGAACTCATCTGTAACTCGAAGTACTTCCGTCACTGCCGGAAAAGAGCTGTAGTCCGGAATAGGTGGTATTGCTCCCTGCAGGTTATGAGAAAAAGCACGTTGAGCGTTAACCGATCCCACAAAGGTGGGCTTCCTGACTGCAGGCTGTTCTCCCTTTGTTGACGGCATCCCCTTTACTTCCTTCATGACGCTTTCATCTTTGCTCTTGACTTCCTCCTTCAGCTTGGGGTCTTGAGTCTCGTCTTCCAAAGGCTCCTTGCCCTTGTTGTTGTTGTTGGAGACCATGGCGCTTCTAAATCTGAAAACAATATCTGGACAGAAACAGCTCGAAACGAAACACGATGAAAAGGCGAGATACGAACCTCGGGGGTTCGGGTGAGTTATAGCAAAAAGTTTTACAACATAAGGAAGGTACAGGAGGAAACCTGATCGGAGACGAGCTCCGGGGTGCTCAAACCACCAGGCGGCGCGGCTGGGGGCCCACCGCGCCGACCTATGGTTTGGGCACCACGGGTGCCGTCTCCCATCCGGTTCGGTCTCTTATTTTTCCATATTTAATAAAAACGACGAAAATATCTTCTAGAAAGTTATTCGCGAAACTTTTCTTACCGAAACTGTTACCTATTCGAATCGAATTCTGCAGTCCCAGAAAAATGTTCTTCAATGAAAGTTTCCGGAGTCACCACTTTAATTGTATCAACCTCTTCATTAATAGAATCTCCAGAAATATAATGCTTGAGTCTTTGACCATTTACCACTTGTGTAGAGTTATCTTTCAATGAAGCAATTTTTATTGCACCTGAACGATACACCTCCACAATAACAAATGGTCCTTCCCATTTTGA
Organism: Poa pratensis; assembly: GCA_947311845.1. Lineage (NCBI taxonomy): Eukaryota > Viridiplantae > Streptophyta > Magnoliopsida > Poales > Poaceae > Poa > Poa pratensis. Next base: position 46,571,793 of record CAMZMU010000060.1, read on the forward strand.
GAGTAACTTTCCTGCAAAAAATCTGAGACGAGACCTATACAATAGAACTTTCTCACCAACATTAAATTCTCTTTTAAGAATTCTCCTATCATGCCATCTCTTAACTTTTTCTTTAAAGAGTCTAGCATTTTCATAAGCCTCACTTCTCCATTCATCTAAAGAACTTAAGTGCAACAACCTTTTCTCACCGGCAAGTTTAAAATCTCTATTAAGTTCTCTCACTGCCCAATAAGCTTTGTGTTCTAATTCTAAAGGCAAGTGACAAGCTTTACCATAAACCATTTTATAAGGAGACATGCCCATGGGGTTCTTATAAGCAGTTCTATAAGCCCATAAAGCATCATTTAACTTACTAGCCCAATTTTTTCTAGATTTATTAACAGTCTTTTGCAAGATAGATTTAATCTCCCTATTTGACAATTCTACTTGTCCACTAGTTTGAGGATGATAGGCTGAAGCAATTCTATGATTAACACCATATTTAGCAAGAGTCTTTCTAAAACCACCATGGATAAAATGAGAACCTCCATCAGTCATAAGATATCTAGGTACACCAAACCTAGGAAAAATGACATCTTGAAGCATTTTTAAAGAGGTCTCACCATCAGCACTTTTAGTAGGTATAGCTTCTACCCATTTAGTGACATAATCAACAGCAACAAGTATATGAGTATTACCTTGTGAAGAAGGAAAAGGACCCATGAAGTCGAATCCCCAACAATCAAATGGTTCAATAACAAGAGAATAACTCATAGGCATTTCATTGCGTCTAGAGATATTACCAACCCTTTGACATTCATCACAAGATAAAATAAACTTTCTTGCATCCTTAAAGAGGGTAGGCCAATAAAAACCTGATTGTAGAACTTTCTGCGCAGTTCTATCTCCAGCGTGATGCCCTCCATAAGCACTTCCATGGCATTTCCTCAGTATTTCCTGTTGTTCATATTCAGGAACACATCTTCGCATAATACCATCGACTCCTTCTTTATATAAGTGTGGGTCATCCCAAAAGTAATGCCGCAAGTCATAAAAGAATTTCCTTCTTTGCTGAGCTGAAAAGGTTGGAGGCAAGTACTTGGAAACAATAAAGTTAGCATAATCAGCATACCAAGGACTATCTCGCGAACTTACACTTATTGCAGCCAATTGTTCATTTGGAAAGCTATCATTAACAGGAATAGGATCATAAGGAATGCTTTCCAATCTAGACAAATTATCAGCAACAGGATTTTCAGCACCTTTTCTATCTATGATATGCAAATCAAATTCTTGCAAAAGAAGTACCCATCTAATAAGCCTTGGCTTAGCATCTTTCTTTTCCATAAGGTATCTAATTGCAGCATGATCAGTATGAATAGTGACTTTCGAATCAACTATGTAGGGTCGAAATTTGTCACAAGCAAAAACTACAGCTAGAAATTCTTTTTCAGTAGTGGCATAATTCTTTTGAGCAGAATCAAGAGTTTTACTAGCATAATGAATAACATTTAACTTTTTATCTACTCGCTGCCCAAGAACAGCGCCTACAGCATAATCACTAGCATCACACATAATTTCAAAAGGTAAATTCCAATCAGGTGGTTCAACTACAGGAGCGGTGATTAAAGCCTTTTTCAAAGTTTCAAAAGCTTCCTTACAATCATCATCAAAAACAAAGGTACATCTTTTTGAAGAAGATTAGTAAGAGGCTTGGAAATTTTAGAGAAATCTTTAATAAACCTCCTATAAAAACCAGCATGACCAAGAATACTACGAATACCTTTAACATCTTTGGGACAAGGCATCTTTTCAATTGCCTCCACTTTAGCTCGATCAACTTCAATACCTCTTTCAGAAATTTTATGTCCAAGAACAATTCCTTCATTAACCATAAAGTGGCATTTCTCCCAATTAAGAACAAGGCTAGTTTCTTCACATCTCTGCAAAACTTTGTCAAGGTTGTGCAAACAATTATCAAAGGAAGTTCCATAGACGGAGAAATCGTCCATGAAGACTTCCACAATTTCCTCACAAAAGCCATGAAAAATAGCAGACATGCATCTTTGAAAAGTAGCAGGAGCATTACATAAACCAAAAGGCATACGTCTATAAGCATAAGTTCCATAAGGACAAGTAAAAGTAGTTTTCTCTTGATCTTGCGCTCTCACAGCAATTTGAGAAAACCCAGAATACCCATCAAGGAAACAAAAGTGAGTTTTCTTGGACAACCTCTCAAGCATTTGATCAATAAAAGGCAAAGGATAATGATCTTTCTTAGTTACTTTGTTAACCTTTCTAAAATCAATGCACATCCTATAACCAACTACTACTCTTTGAGGAATTAGTTCATCATTTTCATTAGGAACAACGGTAATTCCTCCTTTCTTAGGAACACAATGCACAGGACTTACCCATCTACTATCAGCAATAGGATAAATAATACCAGCTTCAAGAAGTTTTAATACCTCATTTCTTACCACTTCTTTCATCTTGGGTATTAAACGACGCTGATGCTCAACAACAGGCTTTGCATCAGGTTCCATGTTGATGGCGTGCTGACATATAGTAGGAGAAATTCCCTTCAGGTCATCAAGAGTATATCCCATAGCTCCGCGGTGTTTCCTCAACACTCCCAATAACCTTTCCTCCTCTGTACCTGAAAGTTTAGAGCTGATAATAACAGGATATATTTTCTTATCATCAATATAAGCATATTTAAGATTATCAGGCAGAGGTTTCAAATCAAAAACAGGATCCTCCTTGGGTGGCATTGTGGTACCCAAATCTTCCACAGGTAAATTGTGTTTGAGCATAGGTTGACGAAGGAATACTTCATCAAGCTCATTCCTTTCTTCCCTGAAGTTCTCACTTTCATGATTCTCCATATGTTGCTGCAAAGCATTGTTAGGAGCAAGAACAATAGATGCAAGTTGAGCAATTTCAAAATCCTCACTAGGCAATTCAGTTTCATAAGGTGCTTTAGCAAATTTAGAGAAATTGAATTCATAAGATTCACCAGCAAATTTAGTAAAGATTTTCTCTTTCTTACAGTCTATAACAGCACCACAAGTATTCAGAAAAGGTCTACCAAAAATAATAGGACAACTATCATTGGCAGCCGACCCAAGTACAAGAAAATCAGCAGGGTATTTAGTCTTACCACAAAGGACTTCGACATCTCTAATGATACCAATTGGAGAGATAGTTTCCCTATTAGCAAGCTGAATAACCACATCAATCTCTTCAAGTTTACAAGGAGCAATTTCGTGCATAATTTCCCTGTAAAGCTCATAAGGAATAGCACTAGAACTTGCACCAATATCACATAAACCATAATAGCAATGATCACCTATCCTAACAGAAAGCACAGGAACACTAGACTTCCTAGAACTTTTAGGATGTGAGACAATATTAGAAGCATCCTCACAAAAGATAATGTGTCTATCTTCTAAATTTTCAGTGACAAGATCTTTAACCAATGCTACAACAGGTTCAACAGTTATTTGCTCATCAGGTTTGGTAGTTTTCTTATTACTTTTACTAACAACACCAGTTATGATAGTATGTTCCTTAATCTTATTAGGAAAAGGAACTTTTTCAATATAAGGTTCTGGAATAATGCGATCAGCAACATTAACCTCAACACCTTTAGATATATGAGAAACAGATTCATCTTTATATGGTTCATGATAATTTTTAAAACCCTCCTTCGGCAAACCGAAATAGGAAGCAAAGGCTTTATAAAAGTTTGCAACAATTTGAGAGTCAAGACCATAAGTAGTGCTAATTTTGCGATAATCATCAGTATCCATAAATTTTTAACACACTCAAAGTCATAGCTTATACCTGACTCCCTACCTTTGTCATTCTCCCATCCTTCAGTGTTCTCCTGAATCCGATCAAGAAGGTCCCACTTAAACTCTTCTTTATTACGAGTGAACGATCCAGCACAAGTGGTATCCAATAGAGTTTTATCTTGAAAGGAGAGTCTTGCATAAAAGTTATCAATAACAATATTACCAGGAAGCTCATGAATGGGACATTTGAGCATTAATGCCTTCAATCTCCCCCACGCTTGAGCGATACTCTCTCCATCATAGGGCCAGAAGTTATATATGAGGTTCCGATCCTTATGAATCTCACTTGGAGGATAGAATTTGGAGTAAAAGAGAGGTACAATTTCCTCCCATCCAAGAGAATACCCATTCTTCAGCAGTTTATACCAATGTGCAGCTTTACCAGACAGTGATAGAGAGAATAATTTCTTCTTAACTTCTCCCATCGAGATACCTGCACACTTAAATAACTCGCACAATTCATGCAGAAATAACAAATGATCTCCAGGATGGACAGTTCCATCTCCTGCATAGCGGTTATTTGTGACACGTTCAACAATTTTCATAGGAATTTTGAACGGTATTACCTGCTCATCTGGCGCCTCCTCTACTACCTTAGCAGTGGTAGTTGTTTTCCCAAATAGGAATTCAAGAGAAGACCCCTCCATAATGAGATATAGCAGCAGGCAAAAATAAAAACAGCACGTACAATAAATGTTTCCCTTACCAATTCCACTTACCAATAGCGCTACACTCCCCGGCAACGGCGCCAGAAAATAGTCTTGATAACCCACAAGTATAGGGGGTGTATCGTAGTACTTTCGATAAATAAGAGTGTCGAACCCAACGAGGAGCAGAAGGTGTTGACAAGCGGTTTTGATGAAGGATTCACTGTAAATGCTCACAGACAAGTTTTTAGGAGTTTTTGATATGACAGATAAATAAAGTACAAGTAAATAAAATGCAGTAATAATAGTTGCAGCGAGTGGCCCAATCCTTTCTACAGCAAAGGACAAGCCGGTTGTTGTACTTATAATGACCAAACGTTCTTGAGGACACACGGGAATATTGTCAAGTGCTTTCGCTTCATATAGTTGATTAATCTTCATTGTTTTGATAAGTGTTGTGTGGGTGAACCTATGCTAATGCACCGCCCTTCCTAGGACTAATACATACTTGTGATTATACCCCTTGCAAGCATCCGCAAATACAAGAAAGTAATTAAGATAAACTAACCACAGCCTTAAACTTTGAGATCCTGCTATCCCTCATGCATCGATATACCAACGGGTGTTCAGGTTTCTGTCACTCCGGCAACCCCACAATTGGCAAACGAATACACAATGCATTCCCCTAGGCCCATAAAGGTGAAGTATCATGTAGTCGACGTTCACATGACACCACTAGAAGAATAACACCACAACTTAAGCATCAAACCATTAAATATTACTCAACATAGTTCACTACTAACATCAAGACTTCTCCCATGTCCTCAAGAACTAAACGAACTACTCACAAGACATCATACGGAACATGATCAGAGGTGATATGATGATGAATAACAATCTGAACATAAACCTTAGTCCAATGGTTTCACCCAATAGCATCAATAACAAGAGTAATCAACACCGGGAGAGTTTCCCCTATGAAATAGACAAGATTCAGCCCTAGATGTTATAGCGGAGACGGGGTGCAGCGGCGGTGATGATGGTGTTGGCGGTGGAGATGATGATGATGATGATCCCGATGAAGTCCAGCTCGATGACGGTGATGATGGCGACGATTTCCCCCTCCGGGAGGGAATTTCCCCCGGCAGATTTCTTCCTGCAGGGGAGCTTTTCGCTCTCTGGTGTTTTCCGCCTCGTGGAGGCGGCGGAATATTTCGATGGCCGTCCTCCTGTGTTAGGGTTCCGAGGGGGTCAAGTACGCGAAGGGGGAACGGCTGAGGTGGGCCAGGGCCCCCAAACCACCTGGCGGCGCGGCTGGGGGCCCGCCGCGCCAGGGTGAGGAGGGCCCACCTTGGCCCTTCTCAGCCTCCCCTTTTGGCCTCCTCTTCTGGTAAAATAGGAACTTCCATATGTCTCCTTCGATTTATTGATCTTCAGAAATAGTGCATCTCGACGGTGCTTTTTCCAGCAGAATCCTGACTCCGGTGTCCAATTCTCCATTATTCATCAAACATGCAAAATAGGTAAAATAACATAAGTAACACTTCTAAATATGAAATATATCGATGAATAGCAGTAAATTATGATATAAAATAGTGATGCAAAATGGATGTATCATACGCCACTTCGCCGCAGCCATGGATACTCCTAGCAACTCATCGGGCGCCCGCCACCCGCCGCCGTTCGCCGCCGTCATGGAGAGCCTCTCTCCTTTCGCTTGATTGGAACCGCGTCATCGTGCCGGAGGCCGTCGCCCAGCGGCACTGGCAATATAGGAGACCAGTGACGTGGTCAAATGTTAGCCTCCCCGGTGGCTGGCGCCTCAACCACAGGAGGTGCATATGCCGCCGGAAGACGACACGGGATCCTCGGGCGCCCGCGACCGCAGCCGTTCGCCGCGGCGGAGAGCTGCTCGTCCTTGGTCGCCTGAATGGAACTGCGTCATCGTCGGGCTGGCCGTCGCGGAGCGGCACTGGCAATATAGGAGGCCAGTGCAATTTACTTTATTATTAATATGTACTCCGTATGCAATGTAAAAATTGATAATATTAATTTAAGTAT